>CM071597.1:223825146-224415146 GCA_036435485.1 Saposhnikovia divaricata
TAAATTTTTTTTATAATTAAATTGTTCAAAATTACAATAATTTAGCTTTAAATACATTTTTAAAAAAAATGATTGTGTATGTGATTTTAAGTATGTATATAAAATGACCCCAAAAACTTCTTAAAAGGAAAATCTAAATTTAGTTGATAAATTGTGTTATTTGTTAATCATGAGAGTAATACCAGAATGACGTGCAAAATTTATTTACTTGATAACCGTAAAACATTGATATTCCAAAAAATAGATATCATATCGATTTTTCTCTTCCTATTCATATCGATTTTTCTATTCCAAAAATTAGTTATCATATCATTTATTTTAATGATAAAATTTTTCAAATGGGATTTACAAATATTTCTCTTCCTATTCAAATTGTTTTTTTTAATTTATGATATCATATCGATTAAGTAATTAATATAATCCTTCTAATGACAAATTAAATGCAATTTTGAAATTTATATATTAAAAAAAGTTATTAAATAATGTGAAGAAAAATACAGGAAAATTCATATTTTTTGGTTAGCAAATAGCTTCATCCCATATTTCCTGTAAATGAATTTTTCTTTATAATGTACATGGATCAAAATGAAACAATAATGAAATTACAAATATATATATATATATATATATACATATACATATATACATAACACAAAAGAAAATAAAACAAAATTATGGGATATGTTTGACATCCCATAGAAAATGAAAATAATGTTGTTTCCTGTGCAGATAGTATCCATATAGATACATAATTACAGATGATAAACAACTTGTAATATATATTTTATATGAACAAGTTTTAAGAAAGAACAAGCGAAAATGGAGTTTTGTAAGAGGAGGAGGTGCTAGAATGCCACAAAGTGTAGGGAGTTTTGGTAAATAAAAAAAAGTGTTGAAATGCCAAAGAGTATTTTGAGGGTGCAATGACCTTGTATGTTTATATAGGACGGGAAAGAATTTTTACAAGAGAATATAATATTTGTTTGAGATTTTTACTTATTTTATTTTTACAAGAGAATCTCATATTTGTTTGAGATATTTACTTATTTTATATGTTTATTTGAATAAATATGAGGCCATGATGGTAATCCTTATACTTATAGGTGTGCATGCGTGAGGATGACAGTATTGCTGTGGTATTCTAAAAATTAGATCATTTTCAATCTAAATTTTTTTATGATTAAATTTTTCAAAATTACAATAATTTAGGTTTAAGTACATTTTTAAAAGAAATGATTGTGTATGTGATTTTAAGTACGTATATAAAATGACCCAAAAACTTCCTAAAAGGAAAATCTAAATTTATTTGATAAATTGTGTTATTTGTTAATCATGAGAGTAATGCCAGAATGACGTGCAAAATTTGTTTACTTGATAACCGTAAAACATTTTCCAAAAAATAGATATCATATCGATTTTTCTCTTCCTATTCATATCGATTTTTCTCTTCCAAAAAATAGATATCATATCATTTATTTTAATGATAAAATTTTTCAACTGGGATTTACAAATATTTCTCTTCCTATTCAAATTGTTTTTTTAATTTATGATATCATATCGATTAAGTAATTAATATAATTCTTCCAATCACAAATTAAATGCAATTTTGAAATTTAGACGTAAATTTCAAAAAAGAATGAAATTTGATAAGTTGTCTTCTAATTATCGATATAAAATTGAAATATTAAAAAAAGTTATTAAATAGTGTGAAATTTACTAGGCTTCAAAATTTATACAAAAACACGAAATAGTAGATAAATTGTAAATAAAGAAAACAATTGATGTTTTTTGTTGTTATTAGCAAATAGCTTCATCCCATATTTCCTGTAAATGAATTTTTCTTTATAATGTACATCGATCAAAATGAAACAATAATGAAATATTGGGGTTAACTCAGTTAGGAACTCTAATCTATAATCTATTGAGTAACTCAGTATAGAATGTGCGATTAGATAACTAACTTTATCATCAGGTCACGTGTCTTTTTCTTCTTTTTTTTTTTACGTATCAAACAAAGTTTAAATTTTACATTCTATAAATTTATAGATGTTCTGTATTTTAAATGTAAATGTAAACTTTTTTATCATGTACTTTAACTGAATCAAAATTAAAAGTTCATGTTTATTTTAAATACAGAACATGCATTTATTGTATAATTTATACGGTTCATATGTTGTTCTATAAATTTGTTTTAAAAACATGACATGCATTTTTTGTATTTAAAACTAAATATTTATAAATAAAAAATTCATGCTCACTATAAGCAAAACCTATGTTCTGTATTTAAATTTATAAAGTATTGAAAAAAATAGAACATTGCTTTAATATTTTAAAAATAGAACATTTTTATGTGTTCAGTATTTAAACAATTTCACATACTATTTTTTAAAAACAAAATTTACAAAATGTAAAAAAGATAAAATATTATATTAGGTTCTGTATGTTGAATATCGATTAAGTAATTAATATGATTCTTCTAATCACAAATTAAATGAAATTTTGAAATTTAGAAGTAAATTTCAAAAAAGAATGAAATTTGATAAGTTGTCTTCTAATTATCGATATAAAATTTAAATATTAAAAAAAGTTATTAAATAATGTGAAATTTACTAGGCTTCAAAATTTATACAAAAACACGAAGTAGTAGATAAATTGTAAACAAAGAAAACAATCGATGTTTTTTGTTGTTATTTGCATGATTATGTAGTTATTTACATGTGTTATTCTAAATTTAATGAGTTTTACATATACTTTATTTGTTATATATAAATTCATGTCACAAGATAGATGTTTCAATATTTATACTGAATAAATTATGCAAATACCAATAACACTCATGTTAATATACTTTATGTAAAAGATTTCTAAAAACTCATGTTAATTATGCAAAGAAGGGGTATACTACATTCCCACGTTGAAGAATAATATTATCAGTTTAGGCCAACTTTCAGAGGAAGGAAACCGAGTAGTCCTCCATGGTGACAGCCTATGGGTTTATGACAGTCGTGGAAGGCTTCTTATGCACGTCAAATGATCAGTCAATCGACTCTATAAAATCCACATCGAGGAGAGTAAAGAAGTGTGTCTGCTCACGAAGAAGGAAGAAAAGGCTTGGTTCTGGCATTTGCGTTTTGGACACATTAATTTCAAGGCAATGCATTTGATGTCAAAAGAGCAAATGGTGTATGGTTTCTCTTCATTTCATCAGCCCAAGGAGCTTTGCAGTGGGTGTCTCATGTCCAAACAAACTCGTAAGTCGTTCCCTACTCACTCCAATTTTACTGCCAAGAATGCGTTAGAATTAATACATGGTGATCATTGTGGGCCTATCTCACCACCTACACCCGCTGGAAATCGTTATTTCATGTTGTTAGTTGATGATTATACTCGTATGATGTGGGTTTACATGCTTAAAACAAAAGATGAGGCTTTGTCATGCTTTAAACGGTTCAAAGTGTTCGTTGAAAAGGCAAATACAACACAGAGTATTCAGGTTTTTCGTACAGATCGTGGAGGAGAGTTTTGTTCTAAATCATTTGAATCCTATTGTACTGAAGTTGGGATACTAAGACATTACACAGCGCCCTACACACCACAACAAAACGGTGTTGTAGAGCGCCCTAATCGTACTGTCGTAGCCATGGCTCGTAGCATGCTCAAAGAGAGAGGGGTACCTACAAAGTTCTGGGGAGAAGCTGTTAGGCATGCCATTTATATTCTGAACAAATCTCCCACTCGGGCACTCTCAAACATCACTCCATATCAGGCATGGTTCAAACGAAAGCCATCTGTTGAATCTTTAAAGGTGTTCGGTTGTATATCTTATATGAAAGTCCCAGCTGCTCTTACACAAAAACTCGACGATCGAAGTAAATTGTTGGTTCATTTTGGCCGGGAGCCTGGCACTAAGGCTTATAGACTGTATAACCCCGTTTCAGGGCGTATCCACATTAGTCGCGATGTTGTTTTCGATGAAGGCAAGGGATGGACCTGGGAGGACAAATTAGAACCACAGAGCTCAGCCAATGTAGGCCAGTTCCTATTTGAAGATTATCCATCAAACATACATGAGGATACTGACAGTAACAGCACTCCTATGACACCATCCTTGTCTACATTGTCACCATCTACAACTGAAGAAAGCAGTAGCACTAGTGCATCTAGTCTCGACAGCGAGCCACGGCGTTTTAGAAGGCTTTCAGATATCTACAATAATACTACCAGGATAGAACTCGAAGATGAGTTGCTATTATCCAACATTGATGAACCTGTCACATTCGAGCAAGCTGTCAACGATGAAGCCTGGCAAGATGCAATGAATGCAGAGATTGATACAATTGAGAGGAACAACACATGGAAGCTGACAGATTTACCAATAGGCCATAAAGCTATTGACCTCAAATGGGTGTTTAAGTTAAAGAAAGACACGAATGGTGCAGTGATAAAACATAAGGCCCGTCTGGTGGCAAAGGGCTATGTCCAACAGTATGGCATTGATTATGACGAGGTCTTCGCTCCCGTGACTCGATTGGAAACAGTTCGCTTGTTATTGGCCATTGCAGCAAAGTAAGAATGGGAAGTTCATCACCTTGATGTTAAATCTGCCTTCTTAAATGGTGTCCTTCAAGAGGAAGTCTACGTTTCTCAACCAAAAGGCTATGTGAAGGCAGGGCAGGAACATAAAGTATATCGTTTATTGAAGGCTTTGTACGGGTTACGTCAAGCACCTCGAGCTTGGTACGCTCAACTGAATAAGTGCCTATTGCGTTTGGGCTTTGTCAAATGTCCTTATGAACATGCTGTGTATACTCGTCGAGCAGGTACGGAGTCTTTAATTATTGGCGTCTACGTTGATGACTTGTTAATCACAGGTACCAACTTGTCTCATATTGTCAAATTCAAGGGGGAAATGAGTAAACAATTTGACATGACAGACCTTGGAAAACTGTCATATTACTTGGGTTTGGAAGTTAATCAAGAGAAAGGATTCATTGAAATCAAACAGACAGCCTATGCAAAGAAGGTGCTGCAAAAGGCAGGTATGAGCGAGTGTAAAGCAGTAAAATATCCTATGGAATTTCAATCGCAGATTGGTGCAGACTTGGGTGGTGAGTCGGTTGATTCGACTTACTACAAGAGCTTGGTTGGAGGATTGCGATACTTAGTATACACTCATCCTGACATATCATTTGCAGTGGGGATAGTCAGTCGTTATATGGAAAGACCCACGGTGATGCATCTGAATGCCATTAAAAGGATATGTCGTTATGTCAAAGGTACTCTGCACTATGGTTTGATATACACAAAGGGTCGTGGCAATTATATCCTAACTGGTTTCTCTGATAGTGATCTCGCTGGTAGTATTGAGGACAGGAAAAGCACTAGTGGCATGGCATTTTATCTTGATGAAAGTCTGATTTCTTGGGTATCACAGAAACAGCGCTGTGTCGCTCTCTCGTCATGCGAAGCTGAATTTATGGCAGCCACCACCGCAGCATGCCAAGGAATATGGCTGCAAAGAGTATTGAATCAGATTACAGATATTAAGACTGGACCAGTTGTCTTGTATATCGATAATAGGTCCGCAATAGATCTAGCCAAGAATCCAGTCTTTCATGGAAGAAGCAAGCACATTGACGTGTGATATCATTTCATTCGTGACTGTGTAGAGCAAGTATTAATCGTGTTCAAGCATATCAACACTGGAGAACAGCGTGCGGATATATTAACCAAGGCTTTATCTGCTGTGAAGTTCGAACGGATGAGGAGACTGCTTGGAGTCAAGAATCTGAACTGAACCATGTTTAGACTAAGGGGGAGCATGTTGGGCTTTGTCTAAACATGTTCATTGGGTTTTATCCAAACATGATGATTGTTTTATTTTCTAGTTTATGTGACCGTTATAAGTGAATGTTGTAGTGCCACTAAACATTGTTTATGTAGTTGCTTTTGTAGGTGTTCCAGGTGTGTCAACTTCTATATATGTATCGTCGATATCATCTAGTTTTATTAACACAGACAATTGTTTACATTCAGAAAGCATATTCAAGTATTCTTTATATTCATATATCAGTTGTTTAAATTCAGTTCTAACAATCATAGGACGTCGTTAGTACCGAGGTTAAAGCTAGGAAATGAAAAATTTGCGTGCCAAGAAGTTAGGCCAGGGTCTATATGATGAATTCTAAGCGATGGCCTTGGCAAAACCCAAGCACCTGTTAGAATTAGACAGTTAACAGAGGCATCATGAGGCAAGCCCGACTGAGCGATGATAGTATCTGTATTGAACGTAGCCAAGCATTTAGAGTTCCACCAGGGATCAAACCATAAAGACGTTGCATGACCACTTCCTAAATTATAGGAAAGAAATTGTCTCGCCAAGGGTCTAAGCTTGAGAACATTTCTCATGATCCAAGAGCAGTCCGTAGGCATTTGCATTGTCCAGAAGTGTTGTCGTTTTAGAGCAGTAGTTTTCACCCAGGTAGACCAAAGAGCAGTGCTTTTAGAGACAACTTTACATAGATGGCCCATCATTTGTGACCTATTCCAGTCTTCCGTGTTTTTAAGGCCGAGACCCCCTTCATGAACAGGGCGACACAATTTTTTCCCAGCTAACTTTAGCTCCGCCTTCATGAACAATAACACTCATGTTAATATACTTTATGTAAAAGATTTCTAAAAAAAAGTATTTATTTTTCTTTTTATTATATTATTACACGTACATTATTGTATTAAATAATATAATTACAAATCAAAATTATAAAAATCAAAATTAAGGAAAGACTTAACGTTTATAAAATCCTCCCCCAAGGTGCTTACAAACATCCGTTAATGGGTTGATCAAGTATAAGTACAGACTATTAAGAACCGGAAATTATTAGTTTTGGAATTCGAAATCAATCTCTTAATCTAATATATTAGAATAATAACTCCTCTCCCTCGCCTATCCTATTCTCTTGTTCTATGATATGTTATCTTGTATAGCTCTCAATATTTGTAAATAACCTAATTTAATAAACAGAATTAATGCTTTCCAAGAAAATACAATTAATTTTAGAAACAAAATGGAATTTGAATGTGAAATTCGTAGTCTAAGGGCTATTCCAGTTTTGAGTTGTAGATAATTTCTTTAGTTTCGGATGGGAAGTCACCACTTTTGAGTTGTAGATAATTTCTTCAGTTTCGCATGGGCTATGAAATCGCCAAATTTTCATCATTTCCTTTTTTTGGGATGGCCAAATTTTTTATCTAGGCCCAATTTTCTAAATGGATATTATCGTCATGTATGTGAAATTTTTTTTATAACAAATTTTTTGAGATTTTCACCATTGATATGTTTGAGATTTGTGGGGGTTTTCATTGAATAAATAGAGTATGTAATTGAATAAGTAAAATTATGGTAAAAATTGTCTTCCCTTTTTTCCGAGGGTTGGTTCTACGTTTTGATAAAGAATGGCTTTCAAATGTTAAATGATCACTTTTGATGTGAAAACTTGGTAATACTGAACTTTAGAATATTCTTTCTTGGTTTTCGATGAAGTCTTTGATTTTCAAAATGTGTTACGGAGACGAGGGTAGGTAGTGTCTTCTATTTTGACAACACATTCATAAAACAGAAGACACAAAATTTTGGTACTACCAACTTTTGACATCAAAGACAAAGAAACCATATTCTAAATTTTGGTACTACCAACTTTTGACATCAAAAGCAAACAGATAAAAACATCTGAAAGCCATTCTTTATCCAAATGTAAAAGCAATAAGAACTTTGGCTTATGTGCAATGAATTTTTGTTGTAAATGTGTGCATGGTTAGGAAGAGATTTAGCATATTCGAAAAACTAAAAGATATATTATCTCAAAATGATATATTTTGAATTAAAATATATAAAAAAGTAAAAATAGGTCTTTTCAGATAAATTTTAAAAGTATTCATAATGACATGAATGATGCTTTCTTACTTGTAAGACGATATACACTTAACTAATTAAATTTAATTAAAAATCAAAATTAAGGGAAGAAAAAATTATGTAAGATTAGTTTAATATGTTCAAAAGAGCTTATTATAAAAAGGCAATTGTACAAAAGAAATTATAGAAAAAAGTTTGGCATCTAAAAATGAACCATATGTAATCTTATACAAATTAGTAACTAAACCAAAAATTGCACAAATTCTATGTACCTTGTTTACAAAAAAAAATTTATAGTAAAATATTCTAAATAAATATTGGCATAAGCTTCATGTCACTTTTTCTCCAAAAAATTGTAGAGAAGAAAAATACAGGAAAATTCATATTTTTGGTTAGCAAATAGCTTCATCCCATATTTCCTGTAAATGAATTTTTCTTTATAATCTACATCGATCAAAATGAAACAATAATGAAATTACAAATATATATATATATATATATATATACATAACACAAAAGAAAATAAAAAAAAATTATGGGATATGTTTGACATCCCATAGAAAATGAAAATAATGTTGTTTCTTGTGCAGATAGTATCCATATAGATACATAATTACAGATGATAAACAACTTGTAATATATATTTTATATGAACAAGTTTTAAGAAAGAACAATGGAAAATGGAGTTTTGTAAGAAGAGGAGGTGCTAGAATGCCACAAAGTGTAGGGAGTTTTGGTAAATAAAAAAAAGTGTTGAAATGCCAAAGAGTATTTTGAGGGTGCAATGACCTTGTATGTTTATATAGGACGGGAAAGAATTTTTACAAGAGAATCTAATATTTGTTTGAGATATTTACTTATTTTATTTTTACAAGAGAATCTCATATTTGTTTGAGATATTTACTTATTTTACATGTTTATTTGAATAAATATGTGGCCGTGGTGGTAATCCTTATCCTCGTAGGTGTGCATACGTGAGGATGACAGTATTGCTGGGTATTCTTAAAATTAGATCATTTTCAGTCTAAATTTTTTTTATGATTAAATTGTTCAAAATTACAATAATTTAGCTTTAAATACATTTTTAAAAAAAATGATTGTGTATGTGATTTTAAGTATGTATATAAAATGACCCCAAAAACTTGCTAAAAGGAAAATCTAAATTTATTTGATAAATTGTGTTATTTGTTAATCATGAGAGTAATACCAGAGTGACGTGCAAAATTTGTTTACTTATAACCGTAAAACATTGATATTCCAAAAAATCGATATGAAAAATAGATATCATATCGATTTTTCTCTTCCTATTCATATCGATTTTTCTCTTCCAAAAATTAGTTATCATATCATTTATTTTAATGATAAAATTTTTCAACTGGGATTTACAAATATTTCTCTTCCTATTCAAATTGTTTTTTTAATTTATAATATCATATCGATTAAGTAATTAATATAATTCTTCTAATCACAAATTAAATGCAATTTTGAAATTTAGACGTAAATTTCAAAAAAGAATGAAATTTTATAAGTTGTCTTCTAATTATCGATATAAAATTGAAATATTAAAAAAAGTTATTAAATAGTGTGAAATTTACTAGGCTTCAAAATTTATACAAAAACACGAAGTAGTAGATAAATTGTAAATAAAGAAAACAATTGATGTTTTTTGTTGTTATTTGCATGATTATGTAGTTATTTACATGTGTTATTCTAAATTTAATGAGTTTTACATATACTTTATTTGTTATATATAAATTCATGTCACAAGATAGATTTTTCAATATTTATACTGAATAAATTATGCAAATAACAATAACACTCATGTTAATATACTTTATGTAAAAGATTTCTAAAAAGAAGTATTTATTTTTCTTTTTATTATATTATTACACGTACATTATTGTATTAATTAATATAATTACAAATCAAAATTATAAAAATCAAAATTAAGGAAAGACTTAACGTTTATAAAATCCTCTCCCAAGGTGCTTACAAATATCCGTTAATGGGTTGATCAAGTATAAGTACAAACTATTAAGAACCGGAAATTATTAGTTTTGGAATTCGCAAATAAATCTCTTAATCTAATATATTAGAATTATAACTCCTCCCCCTCGCCTATCCTATTCTCTTGTTCTATGATATGTTATCTTGTATTGCTCTCAATATTTGTAAATAACCTAGTTTAATAAATAGAATTAATGCTTTCCAAGAAAATACAATTAATTTTAGAAACAAAATGGAATTTGAATGTGAAATTCGTAGTCTAAGGGCTGTTCCAGTTTTGAGTTCTAGATAATTTCTTTAGTTTCGGATGGGAAGTCGCCACTTTTGAGTTGTAGATAATTTCTTCAGTTTCGCATGGGCTATGAAATCGCCAAATTTTCATCATTTCCTTTTTTTGGGATGGCCAAATTTTTTATCTAGGCCCAATTTTCTAAATGGATATCATCGTCATGTATGTGAAATTTTTTTTATAACAATTTTTTTGAGATTTTCACCATTGATATGGTTGAGATTTGAGGGGGTTTTCATTGAATAAATAGAGTAAGTAATTGAATAAGTAAAATTATGGTAAAAATTGTCTTCCCTTTTTTCTGAGGGTTGGTTCTACGTTTGGATAAAGAATGGCTTTCAAATGTTAAATGATCACTTTTAATGTGAAAACTTGGTAATACTGAAGTTTAGAATATTCTTTCTTCTTTTCGATGAAGTCTTTGATTTTCAAAATGTCGGCAGTGTCTTCCATTTTGACAACACATTCATAAAACAGAAGACACAATCAGGGGGTCTCGACCATCGTGTGTCCGGCAACACATTCAGAAAATCGAAGACTTCATCAAAGACAAAGAAACCATATTCTAAATTTTGGTACTACCAAGTTTTGACATCAAAAGCAAACACATAAAAATGAACATTTGAAAGCCATTCTTTATCCAACTGTAAAAGCAATAAGAACTTTGGCTTATGTGCAATGAATTTTTGTTGTAAATGCGTGCATGGCTAGGAAGAGATTTAGCATATTGGAAAAACAAGAAGATATATTATCTCAAAAAGATATATTTTGAATTAAAATATATAAAAAAGTAAAAGTAGGTCTTTTCAGATAAATTTTAAAAGTATTCATAATGACATGAATGATGCTTTCTTACTTGTAAGATGATATACACTTAACTAATTAAATTTAATTAAAAATCAAAATTAAGGGAAGAAAAAAATTATGTAATATTAGTTTAATATGTTCAACAGAGCTTATTATAAAAAGGTAATTGTACAAAACAAATTATAGAAAAAAGTTTGGAATCTAAAAATGAACCATATGTAATCTTATACAAATTAGTAACTAAACCAAAAATTGCACAAATTCTATGTACCTTGTTTACAAAAAAAATTTTATAGTAAAATATTCTAAATAAATATTGGCATAAGCTTCATGTCACTTTTTCTCCAAAAAATTGTAGAGAAGAAAAATACAAGAAAATTCATATTTTTGGTTAGCAAATAGCTTCATCCATATTTCCTGTAAAAGAATTTTTCTTTATAATGTACATCGATCAAAATGAAACAATAATGAAATTACAAATATATATATATATATATATATATATACATAACACAAAAGAAAATAAAACAAAATTATGGGATATGTTTGACATCCCATAGAAAATGAAAATAATGTTGTTTCTTGTGCAGATAGTATCCATATAGATACATAACTAGAGATGATAAACAACTTGTAATATATATCTTATATGAACAAGTTTTAAGAAAGAACAAGTGAAAATGGAGTTTTGTAAGAAGAGGAGGTGCTAGAATGCCACAAAGTGTGGGGAGTTTTGATAAATAAAAAAAGTGTTGAAATGCCAAAGAGTATTTTGAGGGTGCAATGACCTTTTATGTTTATATAGGACGGGAAAGAATTTTTACAAGAGAATCTAATATTTGTTTGAGATTTTTACCTATTTTATTTTTACAAGAGAATCTCATATTTGTTTGAGATATTTACTTATTTTATATGTTTATTTGAATAAATGTGTGGCCATGATGGTAATCCTTATACTTATAGGTGTGCATGCGTGAGGATGACAGTATTGCTGAGGTATTCTAAAAATTAGATCATTTACAATCTAAATTTTTTTTATGATTAAATTTTTCAAAATTACAATAATTTAGGTTTAAGTACATTTTTAAAAGAAATGATTGTGTATGTGATTTTAAGTATGTATATAAAATGACCCCAAAACTTCCTAAAAGGAAAACCTAAATTTATTTGATAAATTGTGTTATTTGTTAATCACGAGAGTAATGCAAGAATGACGTGCAAAATTTGTGTACTTGATAACCGTAAAACATTGATATTCCAAAAAATAGATATCATATCGATTTTTCTCTTCCTATTCATATCGATTTTTCTCTTCCAAAAAATAGATATCATATCATTTATTTTAATGATAAAATTTTTCAACTTGGATTTACAAATATTTCTTTTCCTATTCAAATTGTTTTTTTAGTTTATGATATCATATCGATTAAGTAATTAATATAATTCTTCTAATCACAAATTAAATGAAATTTTGAAATTTAGAGGTAAATTTCAAAAAAGAATGAAATTTGATAAGTTGTCTTCTAATTATCGATATAAAATTTAAATATTAAAAAAAGTTATTAAATAATGTGAAATTTACTAGGCTTCAAAATTTATACAAAAACACGAAGTAGTAGATAAATTGTAAATAAAGGAAATAATTGATGTTTTTTGTTGTTATTTGCATGATTATGTAGTTATTTACATGTGTTATTCTAAATTTAATGAGTTTTACATATACTTTTGTTTGTTATATATAAATTCATGTCACAAGATAGATGTTTCAATATTTATACTGAATAAATTATGCAAATAACAATAACACTCATGTTAATATACTTTATGTAAAAGATTTCTAAAAAAATTATTTATTTTTCTTTTTATTATATTATTACACGTACATTATTGTATTAAATAATATAATTACAAATCAAAATTATAAAAATCAAAATTAAGGAAAGACTTAACCTTTATAAAATCCTCCCCCAAGGTGCTTACAAACATCCCTTAATGGGTTGATCAAGTATAAGTACAGACTATTAAGAACCGGAAATTATTAGTTTTGGAATTCGCAAATCAATCTCTTAATCTAATATATTAGAATTATAACTCCTCTCCCTCGCCTATCCTATTCTCTTGTTCTATGATATGTTATCTTGTATAGCTCTCAATATTTGTAAATAACCTAATTTAATAAATAGAATTAATGCTTTCCAAGAAAATACAATTAATTTTAGAAACAAAATGGAATTTGAATGTGAAATTCGTAGTCTAAGGGCTTTTCCAGTTTTGAGTTGTAGATAATTCCTTTAGTTTCGGATGGGAAGTCACCACTTTTGAGTTGTAGATAATTTCTTCATCGCATGGGCTATGAAATCGCCAAATTTTGATGTAAATGGCCCAATTCTGACGTCTAAAACTAGAGTTAGGGCCCAAATAGTGATGTATGCGCATGTTACTTCCAATTTGGGAAATTCTTTGTTTGTTGTTATAAAAAATTAAACTCTAAATAACAATGTCCAATAATTTATAAAATACAATAAATAAAAGGATGAAATCATATAAAATATGTTTAAATATATACTCTATCAAAAAACTTAGTAAGTTTTTCCTCCAAAAATAAGTTACTAAAGGTAAAAAAATTATTCCTAAATTATTTACATAGCATAATTTATACCGGCTATAGCACCGGTCCCATCGTACAAACAAAAGTCCTATCTGTAATAACCTCGAATTTTCGAAATATATTTTAATTTTGAGCCGAATTTTAGAGTCTCGTTTTAATTAGTCAGCGGGAGAAAAACGAAATCTTTCACTAAATATTTATATTAAATATTTGCATCATTATACCAAATCAATTTGTCCCCCATTTGTTTTATTTCTTTTTAATTATTAATTGCCACTTAAATAATAATGATGAGGCTTTATTGTCCACTAAACATTTTTGCAATGATTTTGTTCCCATTATTTAGTACTTTTTAAATTTTTAATAAGCATTATTATTGTGTTTTCGTATATAAATTGATGACTCTCAGCCTATTGTTTACCAAAACAGAAAACAGCACAGCATTGTGTTACAAAACAAAAGCTCCAGCAATCCAGTCTTTTATTTACAAAACAAAACTCACATTTTCCTCTCCACAACTCAGACCAAAACTAAAACTCTGTCTTTATCCTTATATTTATAAACCCAGTAGAATACTCTCTCTTATAACACTACTAAACATATTTCCATAACAACCGAGCAAAACCAAGGTAGTTAAATTTTCTCCTGAACTTTCATTCTCTTCGTTTATGTTCGAATTCGTATCTTTTTTATTGCTTTGTTGGACTAGTGGTCTCGATTAATACATGTATTTGGTTGTGGTTTTCGTTTTGTAATTGGGTGGGTTTGGTTCAACGTTGGTGTTGGAGAGAAAGAGAGGGAGGTGAGGAAATTGTTGTTGCGTTGTTGTGATTTATCGAATTGTTGTCGATGGTGGGTGTCGTTGTGTTGGTGTCGGTCGAAGAGGGAGAAAACGGAGAGGGAGGTTGGGAGGAAGAAAGTGAGACGGAGAGGTGAAGGGAGAGATTAGGACGAGATTGGGGAGGGTTGTGAGAGAGATTGTTGTGGAGTGGGTGAAGAGAGGTTGTGTAGAGTAGAGAGAGTGGAGGGAGAGTGATGAATGGAGAAAAGAAAGAGGAAGAGGTGAGGAATTGGTTTTGATTTTGTTGTGTTGTAATCGAAAGGGGTGGTGATGTACTCGGCAGTGGTGTTCGACGGGGAGAGAGAATTAGAGGGAGAGAGGAGATTGAGAGAGAAGAGGGAGATAGAGGAGAAGAGAGAGAAAGAGAGAGAGAGAGAGAGATGGTAGAGAGAAAGAGAGACAGTCGAGAGAGATGCAGGGGAGGGGGAAGGAGCAGGTGGGGCCCACACGGTGGGACCCACACCAATGTTAAGTGGTTAAATAGTAATAAAATATTAACGATTGAATGATTAAAATCGATGCTTATTATTTGGGTTGCGATTTTAAAATTTTGAGAAAATAAAATAGTATAATTAAAATGGTAATTGATTTATTTGGAATATTTTAAAGTGAGATTATTATTTAATTTGGTGGGTAATGAATAATTTATTAAAAATGGTTTAGTTAATTAATTATTAAATAGAAAATATTTTGTGATTATTTGGATGTAATTTAGAATTTATTAATTGAGTAAGTAAGTAGTAATATTTTGTGATTTTGAAAATAATTTAGATAAAAGGGGTATATTTGTGAATAATTAGAATAAAATATGTTTATTTTGGAAAGGATGTTTTTAATATTTTATGGTTTATTTTAGTTAACCGGATCGAGTCAGATTTAATTTAGAGATTTAAAATTTGAGTTTAATAAATTAGAATTTGTGAGATTTTTTTTAAAAATTAGAATTCTTTGATAAATTATTTTAAAAATGAGAATAATTATTTTGGATTTAAATTGAATAAAAATGGATGTTTGAATTTTTCATTTTGAGTAAGAATTTGGATTTCCAGATATTAAAAATAGGATATATTCTCCAGATTTAATTCCTGTGTTCGAAGAAATATTTATTTGTCCCGGAATTAATTTATGTTATTTATTCCGGAGATTTTATGAGATATTATATTATTATTAATTAGATTATCGGATCGGGAGTATTTTATTCTGAAGAATCGCTCACGTATTTCTGGTTGCCATTTTTAGAGAATAATCCCCGAACCGTAGATCGACGCCAAGTTCACGGGTAGAGTATAATTTTTATCTGCATTCATTTGCACTTCGAGATCGAGGCAAGTTCATTCCTACCCTAACTTTTGGAAACTGTGAATTTCTTTTCATATTATTTAATTCCTTAATTATTTTCGAGATATTATATGTCGAGATTTATCTGTTGCTTCGTATGATGAAATAATTTCTTTTGAGCATTATTTCTCGTTAAATATTATTATGCTGTTAATTTAGTTTATTGAGAATTATAATCCCTATAAGCGTAGAAATAATTTAGTTGCTATCGGGTCGATCTCATTAATTCGAGACGACTATTATTTTGATTCAGTGAAACTAATCTCATTCATCTGAGATAGTTAAATTTATTCTTTTCGATTGAATTTATTGTACAAGTTCAATCGTTATTTACTGATTATCTTTTAGTTAGTTCCTCGTTTGAACTAACCGATAGGAGTTTAAAATTATAATTGTTAGAGATTTTTATTCGTCGATCAAGTGAAAAATATTCTATTTAAACGTTCATCAATGTTGAGTATTATAAATATTGAGAAGTACTATTTGTTCAGTACGACTCCCAATTACTTCAATCTTAAGACTATTCTCAAAAATTCGAGATAGTCGATCTTATTGTCAAGGTTTGGCATTTTGTTCATGTCAACCGATAAATTATTATTGAGAATTTACATCAGTCCATTGTTCGGATTGGTGGTAAAATCGAGTCATACTGGCAGTCCGCCAGATTTTTAAATATTTTCTGAAAGAGTTATCTCAAGTTATCTGTACCCCAAATATTCGGGAATTCTGTATTCTACTGGTCAATTTTGGGCAAGAGGCCCATTAAAGAGAAAGAGAGACTCGTGTACCGTTTTACGGACCCGAGAATAATTAGGCATTTGTTGCCTTGGTTGAATTGATAACCATTATGATGCTAGCATTCATACATATATATTATAGTTGATATCGTATTGTAGCCGTGATCGGGCGAAGTCCGGTGTCATCGGAGGCCGGTATTCTTGGTTAGTTAGTTAATCGCCCCACCGAGATACGGAGAGGTGGAAGACCAGTTCATTCTTAAATCATGAGTTATCAGAGTTATATCAAATAAGTCTTTTGAGTATTCTGTTTTGAGATGAGTTTTGAGCCTTTCGAGTATGACATTTTGAAGATGAATTTGAGCCAAATCATATTGTAATATTCGATACTAAAGTTTTGAGTATTTATTTCGGTAAACCTTATTATATTTATATACCTAGCGAGAAGAGAACTTGCTGAGCACTATAGTTGCTCATTCTTGCTTTACAACATTTTTTTCAGCTGTCAAGACGGAAAGAGGCGAGACGTCCAGCCAGGGCTATAAAGGCAAGGGGAAAGCGCAAGGCTATGGCGACAATAATTAGAAGATCCAAATGGAATCTTTATATTTCTACTGTTGTGAACTTTTGTAACATATTATTTCGAAATGTATCAAGTTGGTCTGTACTATGTTGTGAAGACGATCTTGGACCTGCGGAGTGGGACATTTATGCTCCGGTGTAATAAAATTTGGTATTGTTATTGCGTTATCATATTGAGACAATGTGACGACCCGGGTCCTCTATCAGGGTGGATTTGGGGGCGTTACACTATCCAACTATCCCGAGCTAAGAGAGGGTTGAAGTCCCTCGAGAAATGACGTAGCAAGCTAATATGCACCCTCCATAGATACATCCCAAGCTATAACACTACCACCTTGAAGGGCCCTCGGTATATCCGTGGTCACCCTCATCCTAAGTAAGGCATGTCAATTATTAAATACCTCCTCAAATCCGTGGTCGCCCTCATCCTAAGTAGTAGTATATTTTTGTATAGTCGTGGTGTTATCATTGATATATAGAATCCAAAACATTAGTTTTATTGTCATTCCCATGGAGTTGTCATTTATCTCCATAGAAATAAAAAGATACTTTATTTACCGTATATGTATATCTTATACAACGCATTCCAATTAAGAAGTATGAGCTATAGTACATTAATTAAAAGAATATATATACTTACAAATACATTTGCAGTCTTGTCATCCAAAGTCTTTTCGTCATGATATATCGTGTGTACGTCAGCTGTGAACATATTATTTGTCATATTTGTTTGAGATATTTACTTATTTTATATCTTTATTTGAATAAATATGTGGCCATGATGGTAATCCTTATCCTCATAGGTGTGCATACGTGAGGATGACAGTATTGCTGGGTATTTTTAAAATTAGATCATTTTCAGTCTAAATTTTTTTTATAATTAAATTGTTCAAAATTACAATAATTTAGCTTTAAATACATTTTTAAAAAAAATGATTGTGTATGTGATTTTAAGTATGTATATAAAATGACCCCAAAAACTTCTTAAAAGGAAAATCTAAATTTATTTGATAAATTGTGTTATTTGTTAATCATGAGAGTAATACCAGAATGACGTGCAAAATTTATTTACTTGATAACCGTAAAACATTGATATTCCAAAAAATAGATATCATATCGATTTTTCTCTTCCTATTCATATCGATTTTTCTATTCCAAAAATTAGTTATCATATCATTTATTTTAATGATAAAATTTTTCAAATGGGATTTACAAATATTTCTCTTCCTATTCAAATTGTTTTTTTTAATTTATGATATCATATCGATTAAGTAATTAATATAATCCTTCTAATGACAAATTAAATGCAATTTTGAAATTTATATATTAAAAAAAGTTATTAAATAATGTGAAGAAAAATACAGGAAAATTCATATTTTTTGGTTAGCAAATAGCTTCATCCCATATTTCCTGTAAATGAATTTTTCTTTATAATGTACATGGATCAAAATGAAACAATAATGAAATTACAAATATATATATATATATATATATATATATATATATATATATATATATATATATACATATACATATATACATAACACAAAAGAAAATAAAACAAAATTATGGGATATGTTTGACATCCCATAGAAAATGAAAATAATGTTGTTTCCTGTGCAGATAGTATCCATATAGATACATAATTACAGATGATAAACAACTTGTAATATATATTTTATATGAACAAGTTTTAAGAAAGAACAAGCGAAAATGGAGTTTTGTAAGAGGAGGAGGTGCTAGAATGCCACAAAGTGTAGGGAGTTTTGGTAAATAAAAAAAAGTGTTGAAATGCCAAAGAGTATTTTGAGGGTGCAATGACCTTGTATGTTTATATAGGACGGGAAAGAATTTTTACAAGAGAATATAATATTTGTTTGAGATTTTTACTTATTTTATTTTTACAAGAGAATCTCATATTTGTTTGAGATATTTACTTATTTTATATGTTTATTTGAATAAATATGAGGCCATGATGGTAATCCTTATACTTATAGGTGTGCATGCGTGAGGATGACAGTATTGCTGTGGTATTCTAAAAATTAGATCATTTTCAATCTAAATTTTTTTATGATTAAATTTTTCAAAATTACAATAATTTAGGTTTAAGTACATTTTTAAAAGAAATGATTGTGTATGTGATTTTAAGTACGTATATAAAATGACCCAAAAACTTCCTAAAAGGAAAATCTAAATTTATTTGATAAATTGTGTTATTTGTTAATCATGAGAGTAATGCCAGAATGACGTGCAAAATTTGTTTACTTGATAACCGTAAAAAATTTTCCAAAAAATAGATATCATATCGATTTTTCTCTTCCTATTCATATCGATTTTTCTCTTCCAAAAAATAGATATCATATCATTTATTTTAATGATAAAATTTTTCAACTGGGATTTACAAATATTTCTCTTCCTATTCAAATTATTTTTTTAATTTATGATATCATATCGATTAAGTAATTAATATGATTCTTCTAATCACAAATTAAATGAAATTTTGAAATTTAGAAGTAAATTTCAAAAAAGAATGAAATTTGATAAGTTGTCTTCTAATTATCGATATAAAATTTAAATATTAAAAAAAGTTATTAAATAATGTGAAATTTACTAGGCTTCAAAATTTATACAAAAACACGAAGTAGTAGATAAATTGTAAACAAAGAAAACAATCGATGTTTTTTGTTGTTATTTGCATGATTATGTAGTTATTTACATGTGTTATTCTAAATTTAATGAGTTTTACATATACTTTATTTGTTATATATAAATTCATGTCACAAGATAGATGTTTCAATATTTATACTGAATAAATTATGCAAATACCAATAACACTCATGTTAATATACTTTATGTAAAAGATTTCTAAAAAAAGTATTTATTTTTCTTTTTATTATATTATTACACGTACATTATTGTATTAAATAATATAATTACAAATCAAAACTATAAAAATCAAAATTAAGGAAAGACTTAACGTTTATAAAATCCTCCCCCAAGGTGTTTACAAACATCCCTTAATGGGTTGATCAAGTATAAGTACAAACTATTAAGAACCGGAAATTATTAGTTTTGGAATTCGCAAATCAATCTCTTAGTCTAATATATTAGAATTATAACTCCTCTCCCTCGCCTATCCTATTCTCTTGTTCTATGATATGTTATCTTGTATAGCTCTCAATATTTGTAAATAACCTAATTTAATAAATAGAATTAATGCTTTCCAAGAAAATACAATTAATTTTAGAAACAAAATGGAATTTGAATGTGAAATTTGTAGTCTAAGGGCTGTTCCAATTTTGAGTTGTAGATAATTTCTTTAGTTTAGGATGGGAAGTCACCACTTTTGAGTTGTAGATAATTTCTTCAGTTTCGCATGGGCTATGAAATCGCCAAATTTTGATGTAAATGGCCCAATTCTGATGTCTAAAACTCGAGTTAGGGCCCAAATAGTGATGTATGCGCATGTTACTTCCAATTTGGGAAATTCTTTGTTTGTTGTTATAAATAATTAAACTCTAAATAACAATATCCAATAATTTATAAAATACAATAAATAAAATGATGAAATCATATAAAATATGTATAAATATATACTCTATCAAAAAACTTAGTAAGTTTTTCCTCCAAAAAGAAGTTACTAAAGGTGAAAAAATTATTCCTAAATTATTTACATAGCATAATTTATACCGGCTATAGCACCGGTCCCACTGTTGTACAAACAGAAGTCCTATCCAACTATCCCGAGCTAAGAGAGGGTAGAAGTCCCTCGAGAACTGACGTAGCAAGCTAATATGCACCCTCCATAGATACATCCCTGGCTATAACACTACCACCTTGAAGGGCCCTGGTATATCCGTGGTCTGTTGGGCCTTGGTTAGTGTCTTGGGCTATTGATCCAAACTAGTGTTGTGTTTAGAGTCCAAGTCTGGTAATTTGTTTACGTTATGTTGCTTTGAATAAGTCAGCTAGGAGTTTCCATTTTCTGTTATGAGTAGTGCAAGTAGTGCAAGTAGTTGCTTGATTATAGGACATTAGTTTCCTAAGTGTATGCCACGATCTGTGTGTGCAAATACACATTTCTATATATTTGTACGTTGCTTTACATTCTTAATATATCAAAACCTGAGTTTTAGACTCAAATACTCTCTACATATTTACATACATATATACAGTCGAAGCTTAGACTGTACATTTGGTATCAGAGCAAACCAGGTTTAAGGTCAGTATATGCCAAAGTATCAACCAAAAGACAAGAAAGAAGCTATGGAGACGTCCAAGGCGAAGGAAGGAGGTCCTGTTGGTTTGAGCTACCCAATGCTAACGAAAAGCAATTACACAGCGTGGTCCATTAAAATGAAGGTGTTTCTGAAGGCTCAAGGAGTTTGGGGAGCCATCGAGCAGTCGGACCCCAAAGCAATCGTTGACGATAAGACGATTCAAGTAGCCCTTGCTGCCATATATCAAGGAGTTCCTGAAGAGGTGTTATTGGCCATTGCTGACAAGGAATCTGCTAAAGAGGCATGGGAGTCAATCAAAAACATGTGTATGGGTGTAGAGAAGGTAAAGGAGGCAAAAGTGCAAACGTTAAAAGGACAATTTGAGTCCTTGACCATGAAGGACTCAGATGGTATTGACGAGTTCTGTATGAAGTTAAGTGGGATCGTGACGAATATTCGCGTACTTGGCGAAGTTATGGAAGAATCAACTGTGGTAAGAAAGATCCTGCGTGCAGTCCCGGACAAGTACGTTCAACTAGCTTCAAATATAGAACAATTTGGAGATATCAAGACGATGACAGTCGACGAAGTAGTGGGTCGATTAAAGGCTCATGAAGAGAGAACAAAAGGGAGGTCTGAGAATTCTGGTGATCACCTGCTACTTGCCCAAGGAGAGTGGTCCAAGAGATCCAACAAGAATGGTGGTACAAGTTCTGGTGGTCAACGAGGTCGAGGCAATGGTAATTATCGAGGAAGAGGCAGAGGCTTGTCTCGAGGTGGAAATCCTGGAAGAGGGTATCAGAATCATGGAGAAGATAAGTCAAGAGGACACACACCAAAAAGAGACATCAGGGATAACAAAGATAAGAGTCACATTAAGTGTTTTAATTGTAACATTTACGGGCATTTCGCTGCAGAATGTAGGAAGCCATCACGTCGAGATAAAGATCGTGACAAAAGTCAGACACAGGAGGCGAATTTGACGTTAACGAGTCAGGACGATGAGCCAACTTTATTGCTCACGGAGTGCAAGGAAAAGGAAGGTGATGTTGTTCTTCTAAACGAAGAAAGTCTGAATCCAAAATTGGTCTCAAGTGGACACACTAATGATTCAAATATGTGGTATCTGGACAACGGTGCTAGTAATCACATGACGGGAAGAAAATCTAAGTTTGCTAATCTTGATGAAAACGTGACTGGTGCTGTCAAGTTTGGGGATGGCTCTAGTGTGAAAATTGAAGGAAAAGGCTCAATAGTTTTTCGCTGCAAAAATGGTGAAGAGAGATGCTTAAACGATGTGTACTACATTCCAACGTTGAAGAACAATATAATAAGCTTGGGACAACTCTCAGAATCAGGAAACAAGGTCGTGTTGAAGGGCAATTACCTTTGGGTAAACGATGAGAAGGGAGAGCTACTTATGAAGGTCAAGCGTTCACAAAATCGCTTGTATAAAATTCTCATCGACGATTCATCATTGTGTCTACTGTCAAAGACTGAAGAATCCAGTTGGCTCTGGCATTTGAGGTTGGGTCACGTCAACTTTAAAGCCATGCAAATGCTGTCAAATGAAGAAATGGCTCGGGGTATACCATCGTTTGTCCATCCAAAGGGAATCTGTGAAGGGTGTGTATTGTCAAAGCAGGCACGGACACCATTCCCACAACAGTCGAAGTTCACTGCCAAAGCAAAGCTGGAACTAGTACACGCAGACTTGTGTGGTCCAATTTCGCCACCAACTCTAGCAGGTAACCGATATTTCCTCCTTCTAGTTGATGATTTCAGTCGAATGATGTGGGTATTTATGCTACGAAATAAGAGTGATGCTTTAACTGCATTTAAAAAGTTTAAGTCGTTGGCTGAGAAAGAAGCAAAGTGTGTAGTGCAAACCTTGCGTACTGATCGTGGGGGTGAATTCACTTCACATGAATTCCAAAGTTTTTGTGATGATGCTGGAATAAAGAGACATCTGACTGCACCGTACTCTCCACAACAAAATGGCGTCGTGGAGAGGAGGAACAGAACAGTGGCTGCCATGACAAGAGGTCTACTGAAGGAGAAGAATATGCCATCTACTTATTGGGGAAAGGCAGTCAGGCACTCGGTTTACTTACTAAACAGGTTGCCAACAAAGACATTAAAGGGCCAGACTCCTTACGAAGCGTGGAAGGGGTACACCCCTCAACTGGATCATGTCAAAGTCTTCGGTTGCTTAGCACACATGAAGGTGCCTAAAGTACACACGTCAAAGCTCGATGATAGGAGCAAGTTGGTCATTTATTTGGGAAAGGAACCCGGGACGAAGGCACACAGGCTTCATGATCCAGCCACAGGGCAATTGTATGTTAGCAGAGATGTAATCTTCGAGGAAAGAAAAGGTTGGCAATGGGGTTCAGGATTGAATGAAGAAACGCGTGATGTGGGCACCTTTGTCTCACTAGACATTCCTGAGGAAATCGTGCATGAAAATGATAATGGTGATGATGAGTTACATACACCAGTGCATACAGCCACACCTGGTTCTTCTCAAACGTCAAGTGGTGATTCAAGTGGGCATAGTGAGCAACACAGTAGTACACCACCAAGAAAGTTCAGACTCATCAACGAAATCTACGACGTTACTGAAGAAATGTTTCTACCTGATGAAGAATTAATGTTGGGGATCGTCGAACCAGTGTGTTACAGCCAAGCAGAAAAGGAGGTGGAGTGGAAGAAAGCCATGCAAAGTGAGATTGATGCTGTAGAGAAAAACAAAACGTGGGTGTTGACAAACCTACCACCTGGGAGAAAAGCAATCAGTTTAAAGTGGGTTTACAAAGTGAAGAAGAATACTAAAGATGAGATAGTCAAGTACAAAGCAAGGATCGTGGCAAAGGGCTACGTACAAAAACAGGGAATTGATTTCGATGAGGTGTTTGCACCTGTCACCAGGCTTGAAACTGTTCGACTATTGTTAGCTTTGGCTGCAAAAAACAATTGGGAGGTCCATCATTTGGACGTTAAATCTGCCTTTCTGAATGGTGAACTACTTGAAGAAGTTTATGTAAGTCAGCCTGAAGGATTTGTCAAGAAGGGGCAGGAGCACAAAGTCTATAAACTCTTAAAGGCTTTGTATGGCCTTCGCCAAGCCCCAAGAGCCTGGTACTCTCGACTAAATAGATGTTTGAAGGAATTGGGATTTGAAAAATGCCCTTATGAGCAAGCTGTCTACACAAAGAAAGAGGGTAATGAATGCTTGATAATTGGCGTTTATGTGGATGATCTCTTGGTGACTGGCTCGAGTGTTACCAACATTGTGAAGTTTAAAGCTCAGATGAATAGAGAGTTTGAAATGAGTGATCTAGGCAAGCTAGCCTACTATCTTGGAATCGAAGTTGAGCAGGGCAAGGAATTCACAGAGCTAAAGCAAAGTGCGTATGCACGTAAGTTACTTGAGAAGGCAAGTATGCAGGGATGCAATCCTGTAAAATATCCTATGGAGCCTCGAGTTCAGATACATAAGGATGAGCATGGTAAGCTGGTTGATGCAACAAAATACCGAAGTCTGATTGGTGCTTTGAGATACTTGGTTAATACAAGGCCAGACCTAGCTTATTCTGTAGGTGTTGTAAGTAGGTACATGGAGACACCAACTTCGTTACATATGGGAGCTGTTAAACGAATATTACGATATGTCCAGGGAACACTTGACTATGGTCTGCGATACGCGAAAGGAAAGGGTAACTACATTTTGTCGGGGTTCTCTGATAGTGATTTTGCAGGAGACAAGGAAGATCGAAAGAGCACAGGAGGGATGGCGTTCTATTTGAATGAGAACTTGATTACTTGGGTGTCCCAAAAGCAGAGGTGTGTGGCTCTCTCCTCCTGTGAAGCTGAGTTTATGGCTGCTAATGCAGCTGCTTGCCAAGGTGTGTGGCTTCGAAATTTATTAATGCAGATAACTGATATTGGCCCAGGGCCAGTGACTATCTATGTGGACAACAAGTCTACGATTGATCTATCAAACAATCCTGTCTCTCATGGACGTAGTAAGCATATAGACATACGATTTCATTACATCCGAGATTGCATCGAGCGAGGTGACATTGTGGTGAAGTTTGTGAGGACTGGAGAGCAGAAGGCTGATGTGTTAACAAAGCCCATGTTTGCAAAGAAGTTCGAGGAGATGAGGAACTTGCTGGGCGTCAAGGATTTGATGCAGTAAGTTTGAATTAAGGGAGAGATTGTTGGGCCTTGGTTAGTGTCTTGGGCTATTGATCCAAACTAGTGTTGTGTTTAGAGTCCAAGTCTGGTAATTTGTTTACGTTATGTTGCTTTGAATAAGTCAGCTAGGAGTTTCCATTTTCTGTTATGAGTAGTGCAAGTAGTGCAAGTAGTTGCTTGATTATAGGACATTAGTTTCCTAAGTGTATGCCACGATCTGTGTGTGCAAATACACATTTCTATATATTTGTACGTTGCTTTACATTCTTAATATATCAAAACCTGAGTTTTAGACTCAAATACTCTCTACATATTTACATACATATATACAGTCGAAGCTTAGACTGTACATGGTCACCCTCATCCTAAGTAAGGCATGTCAATTATTAAATACCTCCTCAAATCCGTGGTCGCCCTCATCCTAAGTAGTAGTATATTTTTGTATAGTCGTGGTGTTATCATTGATATATAGAATCCAAAATATTAGTTTTATTGTCATTCCCATGGAGTTGTCATTTATCTCCATAGAAATAAAAAGATACTT
This sequence comes from Saposhnikovia divaricata, assembly GCA_036435485.1. NCBI lineage: Eukaryota > Viridiplantae > Streptophyta > Magnoliopsida > Apiales > Apiaceae > Saposhnikovia > Saposhnikovia divaricata. Next base: position 223,851,232 of record CM071597.1, read on the forward strand.
TATTTACCGTATATGTATATCTTATACAACGCATTCCAATTAAGAAGTATGAGCTATAGTACATTAATTAAAAGAATATATATACCTACAAATACATTTGCAGTCTTGTCATCCAAAGCCTTTTCGTCATGATATATGGTGTGTACGTCAGTATACTATCTGCTGTGAACATATTATTTGTTAGAAAATTGTATAACGATAATAGGGTATGTGCTGATCTAATCAAATCGTGTGAAGCCAAAAATCAAATATAGCTGATATAATTTTCTATGAACATATTATTTGTTTATATATCAAAAGTTATTATTGCATATCATTTCATACATTATTAGGTAATTGTATTACTAAGCATAAGCTCTTAATTCTGTATGATATACATCTTTTACGGATGGAATCTGCCAGATTTTAAGATCATGTTGTTAAGCATAAGCTCATTAATGTATAGATATTAGCCATTTGATTTTTTTAATTCTCAAATAATATGTGACGAGTATGACTAATTTTGCACGCTCTTAAAGTTGATCTTTTAAAATTGTATTGCCACTGTTCGGTGCTTATATTATTGTCTCATATTTACAAAAAATTAATAGTTGTTGTATGGATTCCTCGTAATGTAACTTTAGCACATGGAGAACTAGAGCTGCATATGTCATTTATGAGTGGTTTCGACATATGTGTAACTGTATCTTAAGCTTAATACATTTTTTCTAGAGAGTAGCAGTGGATGTTGAACGGACCCTTTCTCTATCTTAATCTTATTTTGCAAGCTTTATATTCAGATACAATGTTTCCAAATCTGCCGTGATCCGTAACACTGGCCATTTACTGCACCATTAGTGTAGGCATTAGAATAGTTTAGGGACGGTACCGTACAATTACCATTTCACTACTAGAAAAACTGGATTAGACATCGCACCTTTTACATCGGTTTGAAAAACCACCGATGTTAAAAACATTTTTAACATCGATTTTTTTAAAAGCGATGTTAAGCAGCTTTCCGGACATCAGTAGCTAAAATAACTGATGTCTTTCATGATTTTTTAAAAAAATAAAAAACACGCGCTGAACATTTCCCCCCATTTCTAATAAAACATTTCCCCTTAGAGATTTCATTTCCCCCTTTGAAATTTCATTTCCCCCCTTACTAACATTTTCCCTAAATTGTTTTCCCCCCTGAACTTTCCCCCAAAACTCTCATCTCTCTCTCTCTCTCTCTCTCTCTCTCTCATCTCTCTTTCATCTCACTCTCTCTCACTCATCTCTCTCTCTCTCTCTCATTCTCATCACTACTCGACCCCCTCTCTTTGTCTCTCTCACCGGCATCCTTCACTTTTCTCTAATTAACCCTAATTAAACCCACATCTAATTAATTACGATTTCTCTAAATCGAAATAGAGAAGAGGGAAGCTCGAATTAAGAGAAGAGGAAGCTCAAATCGTAAGTAATTTATTTTCTCATACAATGTTTTGGATACTATGTTAAAAGTAGTTTAGTTGACCCATACAATGTTTTGGAGAACTGGGATATTACTTCCGTAGATCCGTGTAGCTGGAGGATGGTTACCTGCTCCGATGGCTGTGTTTCTGCTTTGTGAGTTGCTTTCGTTTCTTTTATGCTAGTTACTTTTGCATAGGAATCATTCTACAACTTTGATGATATTTTTAAAATCTTAAAAAAGGATTTTACAGAACAATTTCAAGAGATCGATGCGTGACTAGTCGATTATGTGAAACAGAGAGTTTCAATTAAATTGAATTGTGTACTTTGGTCAAAGCGATTTTCAACTTCTTTATGAATGCTTTGATCCCTTTTCAGGGGGCTATCTAGTCAGAGTTTGTATGGAACGATATCACCAGGGATTTGAAATCTCACCAAATTACAGTCGGTGTAAGTTACTAATGATTTTTATGCTCGGTTTGATTCTCCGGTTGTCTTACACTTCCTCAATCTTTAGATATTTAGTTTTTATGTTTATTTTTATGCTGATTATTGTGGTGTCTTCTTTATATCAGTGCACACAAGAGACAAGATTCAGAACTAACAATCTGCTGTTTGTTAAGTTCTTGTGGTTAAAACTTGTTGTGAGTCAGTGAATCATTGCTTTATATGATAGAGTCTTGTAGTGCGGCCATATATCTGACTTCTTTTCTCCTTTTTTCACAAGCACTGGTTTAGCTGTTGTATTTATCAATATATCTGTCAAGAATTTTGCTGGATGGAAATATAGCTGCTGTATACATAAGTCATATATCGCTGGGTTTATTGTTTATGTATTGATCAACTTGGCATTAGTTTATTCGTCTGTGTATATAATTACGCAATTTGCACCACCAGCTGCAGGGTCCAGTATTCCTGAACTCAAGGGTTAGCTAAATGGTAACATTTATACACTTATTTTCTATCAACTTTTTTTGTAATAAACTATCATTATGACTTGTGAGAAAACTTTTCTGTAACTTGAGAGTATCTAATACATTCGGATTGGCAGGAATTGACACTCACGGAATTCTTCTTTTCAGAACCTTAATTGGGAAGGTCTGATGGTTTTTTGGTTATAAATAAAATTTTGAGCTTTATGCAATGTAAGGTTTTCTGAATAGCTTTACTTGTGCTGTTTCTAGATATTCAGAAGTATTGGTTCAGTTGGAGGTGGTCTAGCCCTTGGTAAAGAAGGACCTCTTGTTCATACTGGTCAGATTTACTTCCTCATGATGCTGAACAATTAATGCTGCTTTCAGTTGACTTTTTAATATCGGTCTGACAGAGGTACAAGATTATGTGCATATTATGCACCTTGCCAGTATGAGTTAGGCATGAAACCTTACATGCTGTTTTTGCTGTGATTTTTGGAAGAATTGTTTCTTCTGCTTACTTTCCTGTTGAATTATATGTTTTTATTAAAATGAATCCAACTTACTTGTGAAATGGTGTTGTATATTACAGTTTGTATTATTTGCAACAGCATTTAGAAGTGTCTTTTTGATATGCAAATGAGTAATATGTATACATAATGTGTTAATTCCAGTTCTTTTACTATTCCTGTATTTTGTCTGCAATCTCTTGCAAGTGTTGCTAGCTTAGTTTATGATATTTGGAGGACTTATCATGTGCCTTTGCTGAATAATTTACAGGTTTGAGGGAGAAAGAACTTGCCCTTTATGTAGGGCTTTGGTTCGTGCAGCTGATATGTGGTCGTATGGTGATGGTTCAACAAGATTGTTTTTTCAGTTATACTAGATTTTTTATTTTGCTCTATAGCTTGCATTGTAAATATTGTTCTATGTAAATATTTTTCAATGTAAAGAGTGCAAATAGTTGGACAGGTAGAATTTTGGTACCAATTATGGTTATTGTAAACATTGGGATGTTTGGTAAATGGCAAGTACTTGGTTTTTTGTATTTTAGTGTTTTGGTTTGATTTTAGTTTTTAGGTGCATATAAACGATCACTACATGCTAAAACCTCAACAAGATACATCATTTATTAAAACAAAACTGATGTGTCTAATTATAATTCACATCACTTTTTCTAAAATAATTGATGTACATGTTGGGCTATTGCATCAAATTTTTTAAAAGAATTGATGTCTATTAGAAAATACAACATCGGTATTACCAAGAAACCGATGTCTATGTCTTCTCATACTAGACAATGTAACATTATATAACATTGGTTTCACATATCAACTGATGTCTGAGATGATATATACCATCGGTTTTACCAAGAAATCGATGTATATGTCTTTATTTACCTTGTCTGTGCACTATTTATGTTGATCCAATGCACATAATATAGCATTATTTAAAAAGAACTACTGCACATAATGCAGCTTAGACATCGTAAATCTGTTAGAAACTAATGTCTAAAACCATAATAGACATCGGCTAAAAATCGATGTCTAAAGTTTGGACCTTTCTCTACACTCGCATAGACATCGCCCAGATTTTTTTTTTACAATGGCTAAAAACTGATGTATATTGACATATTTGTAGTAGTGTTTGCCAGAGACTTAGGGTAGATCTTTAAATCTGTAATGAAATATGTAAACTATTGATGTGATAAATTTGACAACTAGTCTACCTGATCACTAGTTACCTAAACAACAATGAAACTGACTATAAACCTTTAGAAGAGAATCTATATTTATAGTTTTTTGTCAACTTTGTAATGTCGAAAATAGGGACTGAGTATTTTTAATTATAATTTGGAATTATATTTATTGAAATCAGATGATTGTGGCACTACCACATCTGATCATATGTTGAGTTGATTGCTTAAAGATTTAGTTTGTTGTAGGATCCACGTAAATTAGGTGATTTAGGATAACTCCATGTATATATTCTAATTCAAATAGGATGAATCCAACAGGAGTAATATGTAGTTGAAGTAGTTAGGTTAGAATTTAGTTGGATGCAAGAAAAGTACAATAGACATGTATGGTTGTTTGATTTTAAGAAATGACATGTTTTTGTTTAAATATTTCTTAATTATTTTGTTTCGGTTACTTTTTTATGTTAAGAAGTAGAAAATTGCTCAATTTCAAGCTGGGCCAACAAAAAGATATAGAATTCTTGTCCATATAGTCATATAAATGCCACAATGCATATACTTGTACAAATGCCATAGTGACGTTCTACTTTTATTTTGTATGGTCGATCATATTTGATGAATTTTGAAATATATATAGATAAATAATTAGTAAAATTATATATTAAAGTTCTCCAAGAGAGAAGACAAGTACGAACCATCCCCATACAAAGCAGCAAATCAATATAGTAAAAGCCTAAGACCCCGCTCTACAAATATATGAAATTTATGTAATATTATATATTAATATATTGTATATATGAGTTAAGCTCTATCAAGACCAATTTTTGAGTATGACAGTGGAGACCATAGACATTATGCACTCAAAACATTGCAAAATATATATATATTTGCAAAAAATGTTCAATAAACATTTTATTTCTATCAAAATCATAAAAATCATATATAATTTGCAAGCAGAACATGTTTTGGGGAACAATACGTTCTGCAATATTTTTTTTTTTGCAAAACATACATGATTTTCAAGATTTTTAATGAAATTTGCATGCAAAATATATATGATTTTCAAGATTTTTAATAAAATAAATGAAATAGTGATTTTCATAGAACATGACCTTGAATGAATAAGTTTTTGCAATATTTTGATTGATATATGGTCCGCCTCCATAGAACTTATATATATATATATATATATACACATATATATACATATATATATATAGTAAATATTGTCATGTCTACAAAATAGTTCTATTCACCACAATAAAAATATTGATCAATTGTAGTTTGTTTTTAAAAACGGTCATATATATATATAAATATAAAGGAGGGAGAGAGAGAGGGAGATATCTAGTGCATTTTGGGTAATATTTTTCAAACTCGGATAATTTTGTCATGTCTTGCATTTTATTTGTTTCCCTTTTTCATTTTCTTGATAAAATGCTTTTCTTAATCTAGCCACTTCAGTGATGATCCACATCCTAGCGATTTGCAAAGAAACCAACTTACTAGTAGGATAGGGTTGGAACCTAGTATAAGTCAAGCTTTTGTTTCAGAACAAGCGCACTAAGTAAAGGTACTAAACTGTTTATATTTAATGATGTTTTTGATTTTTCCTATATTATGTACAATGTGCCTTGATTTGTATTTGCATGTTGGTATGAGTAAGATAACTTAGTTAGTTGTACAATTATGTTGATTATTGTTTATTTTGTTGATACGTCACCAACCTCGATCTCTTTTACAAGTCAAACTTATTTTAGAACTTACATTTTCTCTTAAATTTTTCTAGAAAAGTGAAAGTGAGAAAAATGATGCTTTCCAAAATGAGAATGATGTGTTCCAAGCTCGAAAACAACAATTAATAGAAGCTTTGGGAAGAGAAACTTGTTCGCAATGTAATTTTGGCAATTCTCAACAAACAATGAAAAGAAACAACTGATATTGAAAAATAGTCATTTAAGAAAAGAGGTACGATTAACTTAATTTCACCATCATAAGTATTTTAAGCTCATTAACTTGAGTTTTTAGCTAAATTTTCTTATTCTTCTCTATTTTAATGTACTACGTTGATTCTATTTTATAGTTTGGATTGCTTAAATCAACAACTGCAGGGTATAAGGTGGGTCATAATCTACAAAACCTCCCTATAACATTTCAGGATCCACGAAATCCCTTAATAATATCTTAGAATCAACAAAACCTCTCCACCAAATCTCTCCATAATTTTTGAGAACCATGTGATATTATTAAGATTTGGGAGGTTTTTTGGGTTCTCATATATTATTGAGAGATTTGGTGGACCATGTGATGTTACGGAGAGGTGTAGTTGATTCTGAGATATTACTGAGGGGTTTAGTGGATCCTGGAATGTCATAGGGAGGTTTTGTAGATTTTGACCCACCTTATACCCTGCAATTGTTGATTAAGCAACCCCACCCAAAAAATAAAATCAAAATGGTGCTTTCAAAAAGGGAAAAATAAGAAAATTGAGCTAAATCTCAAGTTAATGAGCTTAGAATTATTTAATATTGGTGAAATTAACTTAATTGTAGCTCTATTCTTAAATGGCTATTTTTCCATATCATGTTGTTTTTTTCATTATTTGTTGAGAACAGACAACCCTACATTGCGGACATGTTTTTCTTCTTAGAGCTTCTAATAATTATTGTTTCCGAGCTAAGAGCGAATTGTTCTTTTCCGGAGAGCATGGTTTCAGGCGCTTTCATTTTGGGCTATAGAAAAATTTAAGATATATATCCAACTTTAGTTAAATTGTTAAATATAATTTACAAAGTAAATTTGACTTATAAGAGAGATGGAGGTTGGAGGTATACAAGTATCAAGAAAATAAAGAATAACATAACTGTACACCTAGCTAAGTATCAAGGCACATTATACCCAATATAGGAAAAAATTGGCAACATTAAAATATAAACAAATTTGTACCACTACTTGAGTGTGCTTGTTCAGAACAAAAACTTGACTTGAGTAGGTTCCAATCCTATCCACCTAGCAAGCTCGCTTCTTTGCAACTCGTTATGGTGTGGATGTCCTTAAAGTGGCAAGATTATGAAAAACATTTTATCAAGAGAAGGAAAGAGGGAAACAAATAAATTGCAAGACATGACAAAATGAACCAAGTTTGAGAGAGTTTAACATCACTATTTACCCAAAATGCATTTGATCAACTCACTCTCTCTTTGTATATGTAGTTTACATAAGTGACCATGTTTAAATACAGAAAACAACAATTAGTTATTTTTTGTAATTTACAAGAATGGTTATATGGAAATTTTCATCATTTCCTTTTTTTGGGATGGCTATCTAGGCCCAATTTTCTAAATGGATATCATCTTCATGTATGTGAAATTTTTTTATAACAAATTTTTTGAGATTTTCACCATTGATATGGTTGAGATTTGAGGGGGTTTTCATTGAATAAATAGAGTATGTAATTGAATAAGTAAAATTATGGTAAAAATTGTCTTCCCTTTTTTTCCGAGCGTTTGTTCTACGTTTGGATAAAGAATGGCTTCCATATGTTAAATGATCAATTTTGATGTGAAAACTTGGTAATGCCGAACTTTAGAATATTCTTTCTTCGTTTTCGATGAAGTCTTTGACTTTCAAAATGTGTTACGGACACGAGGATCAGACGGCCGGTAGTGTCTTCTATTTTGACAACACATTCATAAAATAGAAGACACAATCGGGCGGTCTCGACCATCGTGTCCGGCAACACATTCAGAAAATCGAAGACTTCATCGAAGACAAAGAAACCATATTCTAAATTTTGGTACTACCAAGTTTTGACATCAAAAGCAAACAGATAAAAATGAACATCTGAAAGCCATTCTTTATCCAAATGTAAAAGCAATAAGAACTTTGGCTTATGTGCAATGAATTTTTGTTATAAATGTGTGCATGGTTAGGATGAGATTTAGCATATTTGAAAAACTAGAAGATATATTATCTCAAAAAGATATATTTTGAATTAAAATATATAAAAAAGTTAAAAATATGTCTTTTTAGATAAATTTTAAAAGTATTCATAATGACATGAATGATGCTTTCTTACTTGTAAGATGATATACACTTAACTAATTAAATTTATTTAATAATTAAAATTAAGGGAAGAAAAAAATTATGTAAGATTAGTTTAATATGTTCAACAGAGCTTATTATAAAAAGGCAATTGTACAAAACAAATTACAGAAAAAAGTTTGGCATCTAAAAATGAACCATATGTAATCTTATACAAATTAGTAACTAAACCAAAAATTGCACAAATTGTATGTACCTTGTTTACAAAAATATTTTTATAGTAAAATATTCTAAATAAATATTGGCATAAGCTTCATGTCATTTTTTCTCCAAAAAATTGTAGAGAAGAAAAATACAGGAAAATTCATACTTTTGGTTAGCAAATAGCTTCATCCCATATTTCCAGTAAATGAATTTTTCTTTATAATGTACATCGATCAAAATGAAACAAAAATGAAATTACAAATATATATATATATATATATACAAATATATATATACATATATATATATACATATATACATAACACAAAAGAAAATAAAACAAAATTATGGGATATGTTTGACATCCCATAGAAAATGAAAAAAATGTTGTTTCTTGTCCAGATAGTATCCATATAGATACATAATTACATATGATAAACAACTTGTAATATATATCTTATATGAACAAGTTTTAAGAAAGAATAAGTGAAAATGGAGTTTTGTAAGAAGATGAGGTGCTAGAATGCCACATAGTGTAGGGAGTTTTGGTATATAAAAAAAGTGTTGAAATGCCAAAGAGTATTTTGAGGGTGCAATGACCTTGTCTGTTTATATAGGACGGGAAAGAATTTTTACAAGAGAATCTAATATTTGTTTGAGATATTTACTTATTTTATTTTTACAAGAGAATCTCATATTTGTTTGAGATATTTACTTATTTTATATGTTTATTTGAATAAATATGTGGCCATGATGGTAATTGTTGTGCTAAAAATAAAGACATTTGAATCGCAAGCGCACAATTCGTTTCGTTGAAATATTTAATGATTCGTTCCACAGGGACTAATTTTTTCGCAATCCTTAATTTGTAATTTAATCGGATTAGAACAAATTTGGGTTTTTGGAAATTTTATTTTTTTTATATTCTAAAAGAAAAGGAAAAGTAAAGCAAATTTTAATCTAAACCAAATAAAAACATTAAAATTATTTCTAGTTTTTAAACTAACTAATTAAAAGAACAAAAACTAAATTATTAAATTTTATTTACAAAAACAACAAATCAACAGCAACTAACTTAAACAAAAACAACCCTACTAACTTTAAACAACAGCATTAGACAACTCACAGTGACTCAACCGTGTCAACAAATCAACTCAGTACTAATTATTCAATTGCAAAACAGACAACTCAAAGTCGCACAGCAAACTTAGCATAACGAAATCGAACTCAGAATTTAAACCAACTCAACACATAAACACACTCAACACGGAACTCAACATGAACAAACAGACTCGAAAGACTCAACACAGTTTTGCATTTTACTTAAACGCAGAAACCAATCGAAATCAACTCAGCAACTTTTACAACTCAGAAACCAAAGAAATTCGGCAAAAACACAACCTAGGGACTGTACTCAGCAAAATTGCAACAATAGCTAAAATAAAGAAAACGGCCGCATACTCAAGTCCTCAAACTCGAACTCAGCTGGAAAGGAAAAAAAAAGCGCAGAAACGCAGCAAAACAGCACTATTCGGAAATCAACAGCAATAACTTAAGAACAAGACAACGTGCTCAATACAAAACGATAAACCGATCTCACAAAATCAGCGCAGAAAACAGAAGCTGAACTCAGACATAAACAGATGCAAAACTCAGTAGAACAAAGCAGAAAATCAGCGATTAGACAAGAATGCTCAAAATTCCAACAAACAGTCATTGACAAGGACTCGGCAGAAACTTTACTCGGCCTATTCACAACAAAAACTCAGTCAATCGAAGCAAAACTCACAACGCAGTCAACACAACAAACACAATAAAAACTCGAACTTTACATCGACACACATCTACTCAAATTCAGAAATGGCTGCTGGAAATTGAGATGGCTTTGTGTGTGCGTGTTTTTAGAAGAAGAAATAAAAAAAACCAAGAAAAACATAGAGTTGGGTTCGGTTGAATTCGAAAGAGGAATAAAGAAAGTGGTGGGTTTTGTGGTTTATTTGAAGAAGGGGATAGTTATAGAGGGTGAAATTGGTTTGTGAAAAGAAAGAAAGGAAAGGGCTGGGGTGTGTAAATTCGCAGAGGAAGGAAATAAAGAGATATGGGTTTTGTTTTGTAGTAGAACAGAGAGGCTGCGAATTAAAGCTAAAACCTGGACTGGGTAGAAACTCGAAGCAAATAAAAATGAGGAGTTAATTACTAAAAATAAAACTAATATTTTTTTATTTTTTTTTATTGAGAAAATTAGCTACGAAATTAAAGCGACTAATTACGAAATTAAAATTGTAATTATACCAAAACGATGATTTAAATATAAACGGCCCACGATAAAATTAATTTTTAAAGGGGCAAACTACGAATTAAAAATTAAAATGGTAATTTAAAATTATGAACCCACAATAAAATTGAGATTTAAAGGGGCTCAAAATTAAAAATTAAAACAAGGATCAAGAAATTAAAGTTTCGTTATTTTCAACCCCAAGTGGTTAGCAACGGGATTTATGAAAATAACGAAACAAGGCAACAATAACGAAAGAGCAAGACAAGAAGTAAAGAAAATAAAAATTGCATTAATTATAATAGGAGTGTTTACAAAATTTGAAACTAAGAAAAGAAATACAAGAAAATAAAACTACCCTAAAATCTAAGTTACTAAATACAAGGGGGGTGAGTGGGTATTTATAGGATAGGAATTAGGGTTAAGGGGGTGGTGGGTAAATCCCCACCATACATTTGGGTTGTGTGGTGGTGAAATCCTAGCCATCTATTTGTTTCCTTCCCCCTTAAGCTTTGAAGAGTAGATCTTGGCCATACACTTTGCTAATGTGTTGGGATGATCTCCACCTTCCACTTGTCTTGAAATATTCCTTTTGCTCCAAGCTCCTAATTCTTTTCCTTCTTTCATTTTTGGTCATTTTTCTTCCTCCTTTTTCCCTTCCTTGCACTTTATTTATTTATTTTGTCATTTCTTTATTTATTTACGATTTTCCTGAAATGCAACAAAATAAAATATTAAAACATGAGTTCAAGCAATAAATAGGTAGATAAAATATGCAAAAATATGCACTTATCAAATGCCCCCATACCTATCTTTTGCTCGTCCTCGAGTAAAACAAAAACAAAATGAAAATCTAGATGCAAAGTCCTATACTCCTTTTCGTAGGTGTGACGGTTGCATTTGGCATATGCAACAAGCCCTTTAAACCCCTAGGCAGCCCTAGTGGACGAGTGAGGTCTCGTGAGGGCCTATAGTGAATGTACCCACAAAATCCATCTAGCATGTATAAAAGATCACATGGCAATGCACACCACACATACTTGTCCTCTCATGATACATCAACTTAAGAATCAAAATGAAGTTGCAAAGTCTTGGTGTGGAAAGTGCAAGGATTCACATAGTCTACTTAAAGAGCCATGCAAGAGTGATTATAAGTTCATGTCAAGTGCAAAAATTATTGGTAACCATGCTAAGTCTACAAGAGCACAAATCAGAGTCAAAACTTGAGATCTCTTATGCAAAAAACAAATAAGCAATACCTCACCTTTCACTCACAAAAGAATATTCACTCAAGAACAAGGGTAAGTGTATCACTCAATTCCAACAAAATCAAATGCATGCTTGACACTTGGTATCATTCCAACTTAAACCACAACATACATTAATAATGACAATCAAAAGGTCTTTATTAGGGTTGTAATGGGGCTAGGGACAAGGTATGTCAAGAAATGCCAAAATACTGTGAAGTGTCAAAAGCTAGTAGTAACCTTGAAAATCATGCACAACACCAAACTTACTCCCCACACAATTTATTTTCATTTTCAACAAAAAGCCTTGACTAGTCGAATGAAGGAGGATTACAAAAAACATAAGTATGCTCTCATATGAATATTTTTTTTCATTTTTTTCATTTTTTTTTCTTCTATTTTATTTTATTTTATTTTTTTTTTCATCATTTTTTTTTATATTTATTTATGAGAGCTAAGATAAATGTAACAATAATCCTCACTTAGATTTAACTTGAACATCGACTAGCAAGATAACAACAAATATTTCCTCGAAAGTTATGAACAATAGTAAACCCTATTTCACACACCTTATTGCTCCCTTAAGTTCCTACTAGCCTTTGACAAAATGGGATCAAGAATACGTAAGGCTAAACAAGAAAAAGGTCTTAGGTGAGTAATGTGGTGTGTCACCGAAAGAAAATGATTAGGCTCAAAGGGTTGACTAATTGATCATATAAGAATGGTGTGGATAATTTGGAAATATAGGTTATTCCTAAATGCCTTTATCATTTTGTCATCAATTAATGTCATGTATTTCAAGAAGGAACTCAAACAAGTGCTAGCGATGCAAATGACAAGTGGACACTCAAGCAAAAGAATATAAATGCAAAAGATATGCATATAGGCTCAAAATCTCACTTGGTGTGGTAAAACATAATCAACCTCAAGAGATGGTATCCTCAATGCACCTACTTGTACTCAAAGCATGAAGACCAAATCATCTTACACCTAATCATGTCCTTCTAATTTTATGCACAATTCAAATAAGTCTACTAGTTTCACCTTGCTAGTGTAAGTGTGTGAACAAGAACTTTAGCAAATCACTTCTCAAACAAAAGCTAATGGATCATAAGATTATCATAGCATGTAAGGGTGCATCAAGCAACTAGCAATCAATTAACAAGACTAGAATACGAAAAGAACTCTTTTTGATTTTTGATTTTTTAATTTTTTTGGATTTTCTGATTTTTATATTTATACTAAAAACCCCCCCATACATAAATCATGCATTGTCCTCAATGTATGTGAATGCAAGAGAAAAGAGAAATGATAAAGGAGAAAGTTGAGGAAATACCTGATAAGGGATGACGGAGACTGAAAATTTCTAAAAATTACGAAAGACAACAACACACACACGCACACAAATCCTCCCCCATACCTATCGTACACGAGGGGAGGCACAAGAGTAAAACCGAGTCAGCCGATGCCGGTAGGAAAATTCGGGTGCAACTTTGAGAAAATAACAAGAAATTTGTGAAAATTAGCACAGATTTTCTCAATTAACATTGAATCATTCAACCCTAAAGAGCAATTGTCACTAATGTTCTCCCTAAACCAACTTAAGGCTTCTTTATTTTGTTTAAGCAAATTAGAGATAATGAAAGTCTGGTTAGGGTTAGAATCACTAGGAATAACATAAGACAAGGGTTCCTCTTTCCCTAACGGTTGTTGATCAAATTCGGGATGATAAAGAGTTAAGGCAACTGCGGGTGGTGCACCCACGAGACTCTTAAGAATGGAAGTGTGAAGAACGGGCTCACTACAAACAACCTCGGGTGGGGTCTCATACTTGGAACGATTTTCTAACAAATCCCCTAAGAACTCACCGAATGTAGGTGGTTCACCAACGGAAGTTTTGAGAATGGGTTCAACAATAGCATCCTCGGGTTTGGTCTCCCACGGGGAACAAATAACATCCAACTCTCTCAACATCTCTTCCGAAGTCATGTCCCTTAACGAATCAACATACTCTCGATTAGACTCATGGTTGACTTGGAAATCCTCATTGAGAAGAGACTCAATCTCACTATCCTCAAGGTTTGACCAATTAACAATGTCATCAACAAGATTAACCGCTATTGGTTGCTCGTAAAGCTCATTGGGTTCTTCTCCGACATTAAATATGTTAAGGTTAATTGTCATATTACCAAAGGTGAGTTTCATCAAACCATCCCTACAATTAATCAAGGCATTGGATGTAGCAAGAAAAGGTCGTCCTAGAATAATCGGGATTTGGTTCTTAGGATTCGTGACGGGTTGAGTCTCGAGGACAACAAAGTCAACCGGAAAGATGAATTCACCAACCTTAATTAGCACATCCTCAATTATTCCCTTAGGCATTTTAACAAAACGATCAGCTAATTGAACGGTCATATTCGTTTGCTTCAGCTCACCTAACCCTAGGGCTTGGTAGACAGAAAATGGAAGGAGATTGACACTAGCTCCTAAGTCGAGTAAAGCTTTATCCACAAAAGTATTGCCTATGACACATGAAATAGTAGGACAACCGGGGTCCTTATATTTCACTGGAATTTGGTTCGACAGAATTGAACTAACATGAGATGTCAAAAAGGCTTTCTTAGGAACGTGGGTGGATCGCTTGTGAGTACATAAATCTTTTAGACACTTGGCATACGAAGGAATTTGTTGAATGGCATCTAAAAGAGGAATGTTAATCTCGACTTGTTTGAACACTTCCATAATCTTCTCTACTTGAGGTGACTGTTTGCGAGGGATGAGTCGTTGTGGATAAGGAGCTTTAGGCTTAAAGACTCGTTTATTAGACACATCGGGAAGAGAAGTGGAAAGTGGAACGATAATCGAAGATTTGTTAGGTGGTGAGGATGATTTAAGAGAAGAATTTGATGACTCGGGAGTGGATTTCGATGATGAAGGTTCGAGTGGTGAAGGTGTGGGAATAGCTGACTCGAGAGGTTCGGAAGTTGGAGTAGGGTTCGGCTCAAGATTTGACTCTTCTTCTTCTTCTTCTTCTTCCTTGGAAGACTCGACACCTACTTGATTATTAACTTGGTTTCCCGACCTAAGAGAGATGATAGCATTGACATTTTCGTGAGGTCTTTGGTTGAGAGGGAATTTAGGGTTTACCCTTGGTTGACTCGGGAACTTATTCTTCCCTCGCTCACACATGGCGTTGGCTAATTGACTCACTTGAACCTCTAACTTAGATAAGGCTTGAGTACTAGCATTCAAAAGTTGCCTATCTTGAGTCATGGTTTGCATGAAGGTTTGTTGAGACTGAGCCAAATTAGTTGTTGATTTCAAAAGCGCATCAAGAGTCTTTTCCAAAGAAGTAATTCTCTTATCCGATTCATTAAAGCCGGGTGGGTGGGCGGGTGCTTGATTTAGATAAGAAGGTTGAGTCGGATAAGGACCGAGATTTTGAGTAGGGTTTGGAAAGGGACCTTGATTTGGAGTCGAGAAAGAATTTTGATTGGGTTTTTGGAAAGAAGGAGCATTTTGAAAAGGAGGTTGAAAAGAAGATGACGGGGCTTGGTAGCTTTGCCCTTGATTCCACGAGAAGTTCGGGTGATTCCTCCACCCGGGATTATAAGTAGGAGCAAACGGATCGTTCCTAGTGGGTGGTTAAGACACCGCATTAACTTCATCAAAAGCGGGATAGTCCGAAAAACCTTGATTGAAATTAGGGCACATAGACACATTTGAGGGGGCCTTACTAGTTTCTAGGGCTTCGAGTCTCCTAGTTAGAGTGGCTAATTTGGCATCGGTTGCAATCGAACTCCCAATCGAATGCAAACCCTTAGATGAACTAGACGACTCATTAGACTTGTTAGGTTCCCTAGTAGACTCCCACAACATGGTCTTCTCGGCTAATTCTTCGAAAAATTTCCAACCCTCGTCCTCATCTTTCTCCATGAACTTTCCTTGGCACATAGATTCCAACAACGCGGTTGTTGGTCCATCTAAGGCCTCATAAACGATCTTACAAAGCCTCCATTTTTCTATTCCGTGGTGGGGGCATTGTGATAAAAGATTTTTGAAACGATCAAAATATTTCCAAAAAGACTCATTTTCATTTTGATGAAATTGATTTATCTCGTTTGTAATTCTTGTAGTCTTATGGTTTGGAAATTATTTTTTAAGAAAAATTACCACAAATCCCTCCCACGTGGAAATAGAATTAACCGGTAGGCTATACAACCATTTCTTAGCATTTTCTTTAAGCGCAAAATTAATGAGTCTAAGCCTAATCGAGTCCTCAGTTAATTGTTGGAGCTTTTGTAAGGCACAAACTTCCTCAAATTCATGAAGAAAGAGATACGGGTCCTCACCCTCGCTCCCGTTAAATTTAGGTAACATACTGATGTGGTGAGCTTTAATTTCGAAATTATTACCATTAACGGGAGGAAGGGTGATACACGAAGGTTGGGCGGAACGAGTAGGATAGCAACGGTCCCTAAGAGACATGGCCATGTTTACTATGGGTTCGGAATAATCTAAAGACTCGGAATTAGACGATGAAGAAATCTCAAATGATCTCACTAGTCTAGAAGAATTATCCCTAGTCCACGTAGTTTGCATACACCACACAAGGAAACACGTAGCAAGTAAGTGCGATAAATTAAAACACACAAAACGAAAGGGTGTAAAATTAAAAGAAAAATCCTAAACCTAGGGTTCCCTAATAAAATAACTAGACCTTGCTCCTAACTTTAAGGGATACCAAAAACTAGGTAAATCAATAATTATTCGAACCGGCTTGGCCAGGTAGGTGCAAGCATTGCCAAGAGGCTAAACACCAACCTAGACACCAAACCTTAATTGGCCAGGTCAGCTTTCGCTTTCCTAGACACCAAAAAGTAAGAATAATTAAAGATTACTTCGTTTCTTAAGCACATTCCTAATTGAGCGCGAGATTCCTAGGGGCAAACGTCTAATTAATTTTATTAAAGGCAAGGTATGCAAAATGAGGGATTAAATTATTTTTGGGCTAAGGAAAGAGTGATGAAATCCCTTCCCTTATCTTTTGAGAGGTTTTGCCCTTAAAGTTTATTTACAAAATGATGCAACAAACAAAGAGGTATAAAAAACTATAAACATTTATGGATGCTTTAAACTACGTGTTCTAACTAAAGAAAAGAAACAATTTAACGTACCTTGGGGTCCTCCAGCGATCACCACAATTATAGGTACGAAAAATTAAAAACAAGAAAAAAAAAAAATTTAGATGATGTGCCCTAAGTGATTAAATGCATGATGCAACAATTATGTATTTACAACTAATTTTTTTGGATTTTTTAATTTTTCAATTTTTTTGTGATTTTTTGAAATTTTTTATTTTTTTTGTATTTTTTCTAAAAATAAAAAAAAACGAAAAGAGTGAGATACGGTTACCGAAGCAAGCTTTCCATAAATTCCAATTTTTCCACGCTTCGTTGAGAAGAGTTCCGAAATCTCAAGCTTTCCTAAAAAGAACGAAAAAAAAAAAAAAATAAGACAAGAAATAAAACAAACTCGAAAAATTAAAAATTAAGCCGCGAAAAATAATTAGTCCCCGGCAGCGGCGCCAAAAACTTGTTGTGCTAAAAATAAAGACATTTGAATCGCAAGCGCACAATTCGTTTCGTTGAAATATTTAATGATTCGTTCCACATGGACTAATTTTTTCGCAATCCTTAATTTGTAATTTAATCGAATTAGAACAAATTTGGGTTTTTGGAAATTTTATTTTTTTATATTCTAAAAGAAAAGGAAAAGTAAAGCAAATTTTAATCTAAACGAAATAAAAACATTAAAATTATTTCTAGTTTTTAAACTAACTAATTAAAAGAACAAAAACTAAATTATTAAATTTTATTTACAAAAACAACAAATCAACAACAACTAACTTAAACAAAAACAACCCTACTAACTTTAAACAGCAGCATTAGACAACTCACAGTGACTCAACCGTGTCAACAAATCAACTCAGTACTAATTATTCAATTGCACAACAGACAACTCAAAGTCGCACAGAAAAGCTCAGCAAACTTAGCATAACAAAATCGAACTTAGAATTTAAACCAACTCAACACATAAACACACTCAACACGGAACTCAACATGAACAGACAGACTCGAAAGACTCAACACAGTTTTGCATTTTACTTAAACGCAGAAACCAATCGAAATCAACTCAGCAACTTTTACAACTCATAAACGAAAGAAATTCGACAAAAACACAACCTAGGGACTGTACTCAGCAAAATTGCAACAATAGCTAAAATAAAGAAAACGGCCGCATACTCAAGTCCTCAAACTCGAACTCAGCTGGAAAGGAAAAAAAAACGCTGAAACGCAGCAAAACAGCACTATTCGGAAATCAACAGCAATAACTTAAGAACAAGACAACGTGCTCAATACAAAACGATAAACCGATATCACAAAATCAGCGCAGAAAACAGAAGCTGAACTCAAACATAAACAGATGCAAAACTCAGTAGAACAAAGCAGAAAATCAGCGATTAGACAAGAATGCTCAAAATTCCAACAAACAGTCATTGACAAGGACTCGGCAGAAACTTTACTCGGCCTATTCACAACAAAAACTCAGTCAATCGAAGCAAAACTCACAACGCAGTCAACACAACAAACACAATAAAAACTCGAACTTTACATCGACACACATCTACTCAAATTCAGAAATGGCTGCTGGAAATTGAGATGGCTTTGTGTGTGCGTGTTTTTAGAAGAAGAAATAAAAAAAAACCAAGAAAAACAGAGAGTTGGGTTCGGTTGAATTCGAAAGAGGAATAAAGAAAGTGGTGGGTTTTGTGGTTTATTTAAAGAAGGGGATAGTTATAGGGGTGAAATTGGTTTGTGAAAAGAAAGAAAGGAAAGGGCTGGGGTGTGTAAATTCACAGAGGAAGGAAATAAAGAGATATGGGTTTTGTTTTGTAGTAGAACAGAGAGGCTGCGAATTAAAGCAAAAACATGGACTGGGTAGAAACTCGAAGCAAATAAAAATGAGGAGTTAATTACTAAAAATAAAACTAATATTTTTTTATTTTTTTTTATTGAGAAAATTAGCTACAAAATTAAAGAGACTAATTACGAAATTAAAATTGTAATTATACTAAAACGATGATTTAAATATAAACGGCCCACGATAAAATTAATTTTTAAAGGGGCAAACTACGAATTAAAAATTAAAATGATAATTTAAAATTATGAACCCACAATAAAATTGAGATTTAAAGGGGCTCAAAATTAAAAATTAAAACAAGGAGCAAGAAATTAAAGTTTCGTTATTTTCAACCCCAAGTGGTTAGCAACGGGATTTACGAAAATAACGAAACAAGGCAACAATAACGAAAGAGCAAGACAAGAAGTAAAGAAAATAAAAATTGCATTAATTATAATAGGGGTGTTTACAAACTTTGAAACTAAGAAAAGAAATACAAGAAAATAAAACTACCCTAAAATCTAAGTTACTAAATACAAGGGGGGTGAGGGGGTATTTATAGGATAGGAATTAGGGTTAAGGGGGGTGGTGGGTAAATCCCCACCATACATTTGGGTTGTGTGGTGGTGAAATCCTAGCCATGTATTTGTTTCCTTCCCCCTTAAGCTTTGAAGAGTCTTGGCCATACACTTTGCTAATGTGTTGGGATGATCTCCACCTTCCACTTGTCTTAAAATATTCCTTTTGCTCCAAGCTCCTAATTCTTTTCCTTCTTTCATTTTTGGTCCTTTTTCTTCCTCGTTTTTCCCTTCCTTGCACTTTATTTATTTATTTTGTCATTTCTTTATTTATTTACGATTTTCCTGAAATGCAACAAAATAAAATATTAAAACATGAGTTCAAGCAATAAATAGGTAGATAAAATATGCAAAAATATGCACTTATCAGTAATCCTTATCCTTATAGGTGTGCATGCAGTGAGGATGATAGTATTGCTGAGGTATTCTAAAAATTAAATCATTTTCAGTCTAATTTTTTTTTATGATTAAATTGTTCAAATTACAATAATTTACCTTTAAGTACATTTTTTTAAAAAAATGATTGTGTATGTGATTTTAAGTATGTATATAAAATGACCCCAAAAACTTCCTAAAAGGAAAATCTAAATTTATTTGATAAATTGTGTTATTTGTTAATCATGAGAGTAATGCCAGAATGATGTGCAAAATTTGTTTACATGATAACTGTAAAACATTGATATTCCAAAAAATAGATATCATATCGATTTTTCTCTTCCTATTCATATCGATTCTTCTCTTCCAAAAAATAGATATCATATCATTTATTTTAATGATAAAATTGTTCAACTGGGATTTACAAATATTTCTCTTCCTATTCAAATTGTTTTTTTAATTTATGATATCATATCGATTAAGTAATTAATATAATTCTTCTAATAAAAAATTAAATGCAATTTTGAAATTTGGACGTCAATTTGAAAAAAGAATGAAATTTTATAAGTTGTCCTCTAATTATCGATATAAAATTTAAATAGTAAAAAACGTTATTAAATAATGTGAAATTTACTAGGCTTCAAATTTATACAAAAACACGAAGTAGTGTATAAATTGTAAATAAAGAAAACAATTGATGTTTTTTGTTGTTATTTGCATGATTATGTAATTATTTACATGTGTTATTCTAAATTTAATGAGTTTTACATATACTTTATTTGTTATATATAAATTTATGTCACAAGATAGATGTTTCAATATTTATACTGAATAAATTATGCAAATAACAATAACACTCATGTTAATATACTTTATGTAAAAGATTTCTAAAAAAAAGTATTTATTTTTCTTTTTATTATATTATTACACGCACATTATTGTATTAAATAATATAATTACAAATCAAAATTATAAAAATCAAAATTAGGAAAGACTTAACGTTTATAAAATCCTCCCCCAAGGTGCTTACAAACATCCCTTAATGGGTTGATCAAGTATAAGTACAGACTACTAAGAACCGGAAATTATTAGATGATATGTTATCTTGTATAGCTCTCAATAATTGTAAATAACCTAATTTAATAAACAAAATTAATGCTTTCCAAGAAAATACAATTAATTTTAGAAACAAAATGGAATTTGAATGTGAAATTGGTAGTCTAAGGGCTGTTAGAGTTTTGAGTTGTAGAAAATTTCTTTAGTTTTGGATGGGCTATGAAGTCAGTTGTAGATAATTTCTTCTGTTCATGGGCTATGAAATCGTCAAATTTTGATGTAAATGGCCCAATTCTAATGTATAAAACTCGAGTTATAGGGCCAAATAGTGATGTATGCGCATGTTACTTCCAATTTTGGAAATTCTTTGTTTCTTGTTATAAAAAATTAAACTCTAAATAACAATGTCCAACAATTTATAAAATACAATAAATAAAAGGATGAAATCATATAAAATATGTATAAATATATACTCTATCAAAAACCTTAGTAAGTTTTTCCTCCAAAAAGAAGTTACTAAAGGTAAAAAAATTATTCCTAAATTATTTACATAGCATAATTTATACCGGCTATAGCACCGGTCCCACTGTCATACAAACAAAAGTCCTATCCAACTATCCCGAGCTAAGAGAGGGTAGAAGTCCCTCGAGAACTGACGTAGCAAGCTAGTATGCACCCTCCATAGATACATCCCTAGCTATAACACTACCACCTTGAAGCCTTGAAGGGCCCTGGGTATATATCAGTGGTCACCCTCATCCTAAGTAAGGCATGTCAATTATTAAATACCTCCTCAAATCCGTGGTCGCCCTCATCCTAAGTAGTAGTAGTGGTATAAGTTTGTATAGTGGTGGTGTGATCATTGATATATAGAACGCAAAACATTAGTTTTATTATCATTCCCATAGAGTTTTCATTTATCTCCATAGAAATAAAAAGATACTTTATTTGCCGTATATGTATATCTTATACAACGCATTCCGATTAAGAAGTATGAGCTATAGTACATTAATTAAAAGAATATATATATACTTACAAATACATTTGCAGTCTTGTCATCCATCCATGTCTTTTCGTCATGATATATGGTGTGTACGTAAGTATACTATTTGTTGTGAAAATATTATTTGTCAGAAAATGGTATAACCGTAATAGGGTATATGCTGATCTCAGCAAATCCTGTGAAGCCAAAATCAAATCTAGCTGATATAATTTTCTATGAACATTTTATTTGTTTATATATCAAAAGTTATTATTGCATATCATTTCATACATTATTAGGTAATTGTATTATTAAGCATAAGCTCTTAATTTTGTATGATATACATCTTTTACGCATGGAATCTGCCAGATTTTAAGATCATGTTGTTAAGAATAAGCTCATAAATGTATAGATATTAGCCATTTGATTTTTTTAATTCTCAAATAATATGTGACGAGTATGACTAATTTTGCACGCTCTTAAAGTTGATCTTTTAAAATTGTATTGCCACTGTTCGGTGCTTATATTATTGTCTCATGTTTACAAATAATTAACAGTTATTGTATGGATTCCTCGTAATGTAACTTTAGCACACGGAGAAATAGAGCTGCATATGTCATTTATGAGTGGTTTCGACATATGTGTAACTGTATCTTAAGCTTAATACATTTTTTCTAGAGTGTAGCAGTGGATGTTGACGGACCCTTTCTCTATCTTAAACTTATTTTGCAAGCTTTATATTCAGATACAATGTTTCCTAATCTGCCGTGATCTGTAACACTGGCCATTTACTGCTCCAATAGTGTAGGCATTAGAATAGTTTAGGGACAGTACCGTACAATTACCATTTGCCAGAGACTTAGCGTTGATCTTTAAAAATCTGTAATGAAATATGTAAACTATTGACATATATAGAAACCTAAAGTAAAAATAATGTATAACATACTCGAATCAATGTATTACATTTAGTCTAGTTTGTTGGTTGTGGTGTGATAAATTTGACAACTAGTCAACCTGATCACTAGTTACCTAAACAACAATGAAACTGACTATAAACCTTAGAAGAGAATCTATATTTATAGTTTTTTGTCAACTTTGTAATGTCGAAAATAGGGACTGAGTATTTTTAATTATAATTTGGAATTATATTTATTGAAATCAGATGATTGTGGCACTACCACATCTGATCATATGTTGAGTTGATTACTTAAAGATTTAGTTTGTTGTAGGATCCAGGTAAATTAGGTGATTTATGATAACTCCATCTATATATTCTAATTGAAATAGGATGAATCCAACTGGAGTAATATGTAGTTGAAGTAGTTAGGTTAGAATTTAGTTGGATGCAAGAAAAGTACAATAGACATGTATGGTTGTTTGATTGTAAGAAATGACATGTTTTTGTTTAAATATTTCTTAATTTTTTTGTTTCCGTTACTTTTTTATGTTAAGAAGTAGAAAATTGCTAAATTTCAAGCTGGGCCAACAAAAAGATAGAGAATTCTTGTCCATATAGTCATATAAATGCCACAATGCATATTGTCGTACAAATGCCATAGTGATGTTCTGCTTTTATTTTGTATGGTCGATCATATTTGATAAATTTTGAAATATTTATAAATAAAGAAATAGTAAAATTATAAATTAAAGTTCTCTGAGTCTGCTCGAGAGAAGAGAAGTACGAACCATCCCATACAAAGCAGCAAATCAATATAGTAGAAGCCTAAGACCCCGCTCTACAAATATATGAAAGTTATGCAATATTATATATAAATATATTGTATGAAGACCAACTTTTGAGTATGACAGTGGACACCATAGACATTATGCACTCAAAACATTGCAAAATATATATATATTTGCAAAGAATGTTCAATGAACATTTTATTTCTATCAAAATCTTAAAAATCATATATAATTTGCAGGCAGAACATGTTTTGGAGATCAATACGTTCTGCAATATTTTTTTTTGCAAAACATACATGATTTTCAAGATTTTTAATGAAATTTGCATGCAAAATATATATGATTTTCAATAAAATAAATGAAATAGTGATTTTCATAGAACATGACCTTCAATGAATAAGTTTTTGAAATATTTTGATTGATATATGGTCCGGTCTCCACTAAAATATTCGCCTCCATAGAACTTATATATATATATATATATATATATATATATATATATATATATATATATATATATATATATATAGTAAATATAGTCATGTTCTACAAAATAGTTCTATTCACCACAATAAAAATATTGATCAATTATAGTTTGTATTTAAAAACGGTCATATATATATAAAGAAGGGCGAGAGAGAGTGAGAGATATCTAGTGCATTTTGGGTAATCTTTTTAAAACTCGGTTAATTTTGTCATGTTTTGCATTTTATTTGTTTCCCTTTTTTATTTTCTTGATAAAATGTTTTTCTTAATCTAGCCACTTCAGTGATGATCCACATCCTAGCGATTTGCAAAGAAACGAACTTACTAGTAGGATAGGGTTGGAACCTACCATAAGTCAAGCTTTTGTTTCAGAACAAGCGCACTAAGTAAAGGTACTAAACTGTTTATATTTAATGATGTTTTTTATTTTTCCTATATTATGTACAATGTGCCTTGATTTGTATATGCATGTTGGTATTAGTAAGATAACTTAGCTAGTTGTACAATTATGTTGATTATTGTTTATTTTGTTGATACGTTTGTTGATACGTCACCAACCTCGATCTCTTTTACAAGTCAAACTTATTTTAGAACTTACATTTAGCAATTTTACTCAAGCTGGGTTTATCTCTTAAATTTTTCTAGAGAAGTGAAAGCGAGAAAAATGATGCTTCTTGTGCCTTGGTTTGGAGATTATTGACTGTTGCTTCTTGTGCGTTGGAGGGAGGGAGTGCTACGACCACCTGTTTCTGCACTGTCCTTTTAGTAATCATGTCCTCGCTCATTTAGGAGGCCTCCTTGGTCTTCCTCACCAGTCTGCCTCATGGCTCCATCTTCTTAATTCTTGGCTTAATGTTCAGGAGTCCACTCTCCGACATCTTGCCTTACTTTCCCTTCAAGTTTACGTTTACCACATTTGGAAATTGCGAAACGCGAGCTCACAATGAAGGCATCCTTGCGCCTCAAATGTTGATCACAAGGATAATTACAGATATAAAATCTCGTTTATCCTCTTCCTCGTGGTTCCTTCAAAGAGCATGCACTAGTTTTTTTAGTAGTTGGTTAACTTCATGATTTTTTCTTTGTCCTTTGTTTGTTCAATCTTCATTTAGATTGTTTGCCACCTCTATGGCCTATCATAGAGCATGGGTTAATCCCTTTGTTCCTTCGTTTTTTAATTTAAAGCAGCTTAGCAAAAAAAAAAAGAATGATGTGTTCCAAGCTCGAAAACAACAATTAATAGAAGCTTTGGGAAGAGAAACTTGTTCGCAATGTAATTTTGGCAATTCTCAACAAACAATGAAAAGAAACAACTGATATTAGAAAATAGTCATTTAAGAAAAGAGGTACGATTAACTTAATTTCACCATCATAATTATTTTAAGCTCATTAACTTGAGTTTTCATCTCAATTTTCTTATTCTTCTCTATTTTGATGTACTATTTTGATTCTATTTTATAGTTTGGATTGCTTAAATCAACAACTGCAGGGTATAAGGTGGGTCATAATCTACAAAACCTCCCTATAACATTTCAGGATCCACAAAACCCCTCAATAATATATTAGAATCAACAAAACCTCTCCACGAAATCTCTCCATAATTTTTGAGAACCATGTGATATTATTATGATTTGGGAGGTTTTTTGGGTTCTCATATATTATTGAGAGATTTGGTGGACCATGTGATGTTATGGAGAGGTGTAGTTGATTCTGAGATATTACTGAGGGGTTTAGTGGATCCTGGAATGTCATAGGGAGGTTTTGTAGATTTTGACCCACCTTATACCCTACAATTGTTGATTAAGCAACCCCACCCAAAAAATAAAATCAAAATGGTCCTTTCAAAAAGGGAAAAATAAGAAAATTGAGCTAAAAACTCATGTTAATGTGCTTAGAATTATTTAATATTGGTGAAATTAACTTAATTGTAGCTCTATTCTTAAATGGTTATTTTCCAATATCATGTTGTTTTATTCATTATTTGTTGAGAACAGGCAACACTACATTGAGAACGTGTTTTTCTTCTTAGAGCTTCTAATAATTATTGTTTCCGAGCTAAGAGTTCATTCTTCTTTTTCGGAGAGCATGGTTTCAGGCGCTTTCATTTTGGGCTATAGAAAAATTAAAGATATAAATCCAACTTTAGTTAAATTGTTAAATATAACTTACAATGTAAATTCGACTTATAAGAGAGATGCAGGTTGGAGCTATTCAAGTATCAAGAAAATAAACAAGAATAACATAACTGTACACCTAGCTAAGTATCAAGGCACATTATACGCAATATAGGAAAAAATTGCCAACAACATTAAAATATAAACAAATTAGTACCATTACTTGAGTGTGCTTCTTCAAACCAAAACTTGACTTGAGTAGGTTCCAATACTATGCACCTAGCAAGCTCGCTTCTTTGCAACTCGTTATGGTGTGGCGTCCTTAAAGTGGCAAGATTATGAAAAACATTTTAACAAGAGAAGGAAAAAGGGAAACAAATAAATTGCAAGACATGACAAAATGAACCAAGTTTGAGAGAGTTTTACATAAATATTTACCCAAAATGCATTTGATCAACCCTCTCTGTATATGTAGTTTACATAAGTGACCATGTTTTAATACAGAAAACAACAATTAGTTATTTTTTGTAAATTACAAGAATGGGTAAATGGAAATTTTCATCCTTTCCTTTTTTTGGGATGGCCAAATTTTTTATCTACGCCCAATTTTCTAAATGGATATCATCATCATGTATGTGAAATTTTTTTTATAACAAATTTTTTGAGATTTTCACCATTGATATGGTTGAGATTTGGGGGTTTTCATTGAATAAATTATAGAGTATGTAATTGAATAAGTAAAATTATGGTAAAAATTGTCTTCCCTTTTTTTCCAGCGTTGGTTCTACGTTTGGATAAAGAATGGCTTCCATATGTTTAATGATCACTTTTGATGTGAAAACTTGGTAATACTGAACTTTAGAATATTCTTTCTTCATTTTCGATGAAGTCTTTGATTTTCAAAATGTGTTACGGACACGAGGGTCGAGATGGCCTGTAGTGTCTTCTATTTTGACAACACATTCATAAAATAGAAGACACAATCGGGCGGTATCGACCATCGTGTCTGGCAACACATTCAGAAAGTCGAAGACTTCATCGAAGACGAAGAAACCATATTTTAAATTTTGGTACTACCAAGTTTTGACATCAAAAGCAAACAGATAAAAATGAACATCTGAAAGCCATTCTTTATCCAAATGTAAAAGCAATAAGAACTTTGGCTTATGTGCAATGAATTTTTGTTGTAAATGTGTGGATGGTTGATGAGATTTAGCATATTCGAAAAACTAGAAGATATATTATCTCAAAAAGATATATTTTGAATTAAAATATATAAAAAAGTAAAAGTAGGTCTTTTTAAATAAATTTTAAAAGTATTCATAATGACACGATGATGCTTTCTTACTTGTAAGATGATATACACTTAACTAATTAAATTTATTTAAAAATCAAAATTAAGGGAAGAAAAAAATTATGTAAGATTAGTTTAATTTGTTCAACGGAGCTTATTATAAAAAGGCAATTGTACAAAACAAATTATAGAAAAAAGTTTGGCATCAAAAAATGAACCATATGTAATCTTATACAAATTAGTAACTAAACCAAAAATTGAACAAATTCTATGTACCTTGTTTACAAAAAGATTTTTATAGTAAAATATTCTAAATAAATATTGGCATAAGCTTCATTTCACTTTTCTCCAAAAAATTGTAGAAAAGAAAAATACAGGAAAATTCATATTTTTGGTTAGCAAATAGCTTCATCCCATATTTCCCGTAAATGAATTTTTCTTTATAATGTACATCGATCAAAATGAAACAATAATGAAATTACAAATATATATATATATATATATATATATATATATATTTACATATATACATAACACAAAAGAAAATAAAAAAATTATGGGATATGTTTGACATCCCATAGAAAATGAAAAAAATGTTGTTTCTTGTCCACATAGTATCCATATAGATACATAATTACAGATGATAAACAACTTGTAATATATATCTTATATGAACAAGTTTTAAGAAAGAACATGTGAAAATGGAGTTTTGTAAGAAGAGGAGGTGCTAGAATGCCACAAAGTGTAGGGAGTTTTGGTAAACAAAAAAAGTGTTGAAATGCCAAAGAGTATTTTGAGGGTGCAATGACCTTGTATGTTTATATAGGACGGGAGAGAATTTTTACAAGAGAATCTAATATTTGTTTGAGATATTTACTTATTTTATTTTTACAAGAGAATCTCATATTTGTTTGAGATATTTACTTATTTTATATGTTTATTTGAATAAATATGTGGCCATAATGGTAATCCTTATCCTTATAGACGTGCATGCGTGAGGATGACAGCATTGCTGAGGTATTCTTAAAATTAGATCATTTTTAGTCTAAATTTTTTTTATAATTAAATTGTTCAAAATTACAATAATTTAGCTTTAAGACATTTTTTAAGAAAATGATTGTGTATGTGATTTTAAGTATGTATATAAAATGACCCCAAAAACTTCCTAAAAGGAAAATCTAAATTTATTTGATAAATTGTGTTATTTGTTAATCATGAGAGTAATGCCATGCAAAATTTGTTTACATGATAACCGTAAAACATTGATATTCCAAAAAATAGATCATTTTTTCTTAAAAATTGCTAGATATTTTAATGATAAAATTGTTCAACTAGGATTTACAATTTTTCTCTTCCTATTCAATTTTTTTTTAATTTATGATATCATATCGATTAAATAATTAATATAATTCTTCTAATCACAAATTAAATGCAATTTTGAAATTTAGACGTAAATTCAAAAAAAAATGAAATTTTATAAGTTGTCTTCTAATTATAGATATAAAATTTAAATATTAAAAAAAGTTATTAAATAATGTGAAATTTACTAGGCTTTAAAATTTATACAAAAACACGAAGTACTAGATAAATTGTAAATAAAGAAATAATTGATGTTTTTTGTTGTTATTTGAATGATTATGGAATTATTTACAATAAAATCATGTCACAAGATAAATGTTTCAATATTTATACTGAATAAAATATGCAAATAACAATAACACTCATGTTAATATACTTTATGTAAAAGATTTCTAAAAAAATGTATTTATTTTTCTTTTTCTTATATTAATACACGTATATTATTGTATTAAATAATATAATTACACATCAAAATTATAAAAATCAAAATTAAGGAAAGACTTAACTTTATAAAATCCTCCCCCAAGGTGCTTACAAACATCCCTTAATGGGTTGATCAAGTATAAGTACAGACTATTAAGAACCGGAAATTATTAGTTTTGAAATTCGCAAATCAATCTCTCAATCTAATATATTAGAATTATAACTCCTCTCCCTCGGCTATCTTATTCTCTTCTATTGTATGTTCAATGATATGTTATCTTGTCTAGCTCTACAATATTTGTAAATAACCAAATTTAATAAATAGAATTAATGCTTTCCAAGAAAATACAATTAATTTTAGAAACAAAATGGAATTTGAATGTGAAATTCGTAGTCTAACTTTCAGGCACTTTTTGGCTATTCCAGTTAGGAATATTAATGTTGGACCACTTTTGAGTTGTAGATAATTTCTTTAGTTTCGGATGGGCTATGAAGTCACCGTTGTAGATAATTTCTTCAGTTTCGCATGGGCTATGAAATCGCCAAATTTTGATGTAAATGGCCCAATCTCATGTCTAAAACTCGAGTTAGGGCCCAAATAGCGATGTATTCGCATGTTACTTCCAATTTTGGAAATTCTTTGTTTCTCGTTATAAAAAATTAAACTCTAAATAACAATGTCCAATTATTTATAAAATACAATAAATAAAAGGATGAAATCATATAAAATATGTATAAATATATACTCTATCAAAAAACTTAGTAAGTTTTTCCTCCAAAAAGAATTTACTAAGGGAAAAAAATATTCCTAAATTATTTACATAGCATAATTTATACCGGCTATAGCACCGGTCCCACTATCGTACAAACAAAAGTCCTATCCAACTATCCCGAGCTAAGAGAGGGTAGAAGTCCCTCGAGAACTGACGTAGCAAGCTAATATGCACCCTCCATAGATACATCCCTAGCTATAACACTACCATTTTGAAGGGCCTCGGTATATCCGTGGTCACCCTCATCCTAAGTAAGGCATGTCAATTATTAAATACCTCCTCAAATTCGTGGTTGCCTTCATCCTAAGTAGTAGTAGTATATTTTTATATAGTCGTGGTGTGATCATTGATATATAGAATCCAAAACATTAGTTTTATTATCATTCCCATGGAATTCTCATTTATCTCCATATAAATAAAAAGATACTTTATTTGCCGTATATGTATATCTTATACAACGCATTCCGATTAAAAAGTATGAGCTATAGTACATTAATTAAAAGAATATATATACTTACGAATACATTTGCAGTCTTGTCATCCATCCTAGTCTTTTCGTCATGATATATGGTGTGTACGTAAGTATACTATTTGCTTTGAACATATTATTTGTCAGAAAATGGTATAACGGTAATAGGGTACGCGCTGATCTAAGCAAATCGTGTGAAGCCAAAAATCAAATCTAGCTGATATAATTTTCTATGAACATATAATTTGTTTATATATCAAAAGTTATTATTGCATATCATTTCATACATTATTAGGTAATTGTATTATTAAGCATATGCTCTTAATTCTGTATGATATACATCTTTTACGCATGGAATCTGTCGGATTTTAAGATCATGTTGTTAAGCATAAGCTCTTAAATGTATAGATATTAGCCACTTGATTTTTTTAATTCTCAAATAATATGTGACGAGTATGACTAATTTTGCACGCTCTTAAAGTTGATCTTTTAAAATTGTATTGCCACTGTTTGGTGCTTATATTATTGTCTCATATTTACAAATAATTAACAATTATTGTATGGATTCCTCGTAATGTAAATTTAGCACACGGAGAGCTAGAGCTGCATAGGTCATTTATGAGTGGTTTCGACATATGTGTAACTGTGTCTTAAGCTTAATACATTTTTTCTAGAGAGTAGTAGTGGATGTTGAACAAACCCTTTCTCTATCTTAAACTTATTTTGCAAGCTTTATATTCAGATACAATTTTTCCTAATCTGCCGTGATCCGTAACACTGGCCATTTACTGCTCCATTAGTGTAGGTATTAGAATAGTTTAGGGACAGTATCGTACCATTACCATTTGCCAGAGACTTAGCGTAGATCTTTAAATCTGTAACGAAATATGTAAACTATTGACATATACAGAAACCTAAAGTAAAAATAATGTATAACATACTCGAATCAATGTATTACATTTAGTCAAGTTTATTGGTTGTGGTGTGATAAATTTGACAACTAGACTACATGATCACTAGTTACCTAAACAACAATGAAACTGACTATAAACCTTTAGAAGAGAATCTATATTTATAGTTTTTTGTAGGATCCACGTAAATTAGGTGATTTAGGATAACTCCATGTACATATTCTAATTCAAATAGGATGAATCCAACAGGAGTAATATGTAGTTGAAGTAGTTAGGTTAGAATTTAGTTGGATGCAAGAAAAGTACAATAGACATGTATGGTTGATTGATTTTAAGAAATGACATGTTTTTGTTTAAATATTTCTTAATTTTTTTATTTCCGTTACTTTTTTATGTTAAGAAGTAGAAAAATGCTCAATTTCAAGCCGGCCAACAAAAAGATAGAGAATTCTTGTCCATATAGTCATATAAATGCCACAATGCATATAGTCGTACAAATGCCATAGTGACGTTCTGCTTTTATTTTGTATGGTCGATCATATTTGATGAATTTTGAAATATTTATAGATAAAGAAATAGTAAAATTATATATTAAAGTTCTCCGAGTCTGCTCGAGAGAAGAGAAGTACGAACCATCCCCATACAAAGCAGCAAATCAATATAGTAAAGCCTAAGACCCCGCTCTATAAATATATGAAAGTTATGCAATATTATATATAAATAGATTGTATATATGAGTTAAGTTCTATGAAGACCAACATTTGAGTATGACAGTGGAGACCATAGACATGCACTCAAAACATTGCAAAATATATATATTTGCAAAGAATGTTCAATGAACATTTTATTTCTATCAAAATCTTAAGAATCATATATAATTTGCAAGCAGAACATGTTTTAGAGAACAATACGTTCTGCAATATTTTTTTTTTGCAAAACATACATGATTTTCAAGATTTTTAATGAAATTTGCATGCAAAACATATATGATTTTCAAGATTTTTAATAAAATAAATGAAATAGTGATTTTCATAGAACATGACTTTCAATGAAAAAGTTTTTGCAATGTTTTGATTGATATATGGTCCGGTCTCCACTAAAATATTTGTCTCCATAGAACTTATATATATATATATATATATATATATATATATATATATATATATAGCATTTTGGTCCACAACCACCGTTGGTTGGAACAGCCACCAGTACTACCGCAACTCTTCATTATTACAGCACTGCCGCAGTCCTTCATTGCGGCAGTAGTAAAAATATCATTTCCGCAGTCCTTCATTGCGGCAGTATTTATTAGTTGTTTAAATAAAAAAACATAGCATAAGTTTGGATTCGAACTCTTGAACTTTTACAAATTATACAAATTTTTGCCACTCCACCAACTTGTACTCTAGAAATTTAAAAAAAATTAGGTTATATATTATTTAAAATTATTAATTTGATAAATATTTATTTATAAAATTAATAAAAAATAGTAAATTAAAACCATTCATTTGGATTCGAACTCTTGACCTTTTCCAAATGAAACAAACATTTTGCCACACCACCAACTTGTACTCCTGGAAGTTTAAACAACATTATCTTACATATTATTTTACATTATTGTAATTTGATATATATTTATAAAATTAATAAAAAATAGTAAATTAATAGATAATAACATATAAAAATGTGTATAGACGAGTTAATGAACGTGGGAATGACTTCCAACCATGACACATTTAAATTATTAATTAATTAAATTTTAAAACAAATTTAGGAAGGGAAATTATTAATCTTAATTTCCTACCGCATGGGCTCATTGCGGTAGCTTTTGCTGCCGCAATATGTAGTTGTGGCTCAAAAAAAAATCGGCATTAAATACAGTTGGTGGCTGGTAATAAATGAACCACCTGCAGCAATGTTTCATTTCGGCAGTTCGCATTTAAGGCTTCCTGTCGCAATGAAACAATGCGGCAGGCATGAAATCTGTTTCCTTTAAAGTTACAGAATTTGTCTTCTTCAATTTCCTTTTTTCAAACAGCAGAAAACACCTACGAATTTTAAGGTTTTGGAGCTCAAAAATTCATCCAAAATTAAGGTTAGTGCTCTATTCAATGGCTTCATTTTTATTTAGCTCTTCTAGTTCATCTAGTGAACGTAATGGTGATGATTATGTTACATCGCCTGTTAGAAAAACATGTTTCTCGTAAATTATTTGTTGATGATGTAGATATTGATAATTATTACAGTAGTGTTCATAAACATAGTGTGAATTACAATGTTCATAAAGATAAAATGAATGTTGATGATGTTGGTGGAGAAAAAAATGATGGTGGAAAGGGTAAAAACAAGATAATTATTAGTGGTGGCGATGATGAAAAAGATGAGAAATTTGGGATGGGAAAAAATGATGATGAAGGAGATTAGGATGGGAAAAATTGATGATGATGAGGATATTAGGATGGGAAAAATTGATGATGATGAGGATATTAGGATGGGAAAAAATGATGATGATGACGATATTGGAAATGAAAATTGTGAGTTTACATTTGCGGATGTTAATAAGGTTGTGCCTTGTGTTGGAATAATTTTTGATACATTAGATGAGGCGGAAAGTTTTTATAGAAATTATGGTCGAAATGTCGGATTCGAGTTAATAATTAGGAATACTCATAGACATCAACGGAGTCATGATCCATCATCCCATATGTTTATTTATAAGAAGGGTGGAAGAGTAGCACCGGAATCGGATTATCGTGATAAAGGAAAATGACGCATTAGGGATGTAGATCCACGAACGAATTGTCGTGCTCAAATGTACGTATGTCATCTAGTGAATGTAAGCAAATGGAAGGTAACTTTGGTTGATTTGAAACACAATCATGCCATGGTAACACCGGATAAGAGACAATTTTTCCAAACATCGCACAACATCGATCCGATCACCCGATCATTGACTGAGTTGTTTAACAAATCGGGGATCGAGACGAGTAAAGTGATGAAATATCTTGGTGAGACATGTGGAGGCATTGAAAATTTAGGGTTTTCTAATCAAGATGTACGCAATGTCATACAGGATATTCGGCACGAGTGTTTGATTCCGGTGATGCGGAGTGTGGCTTGGTCTTGTTACGAAAGTTACAACAAGAGAATGCGTTTGGTCATTTCTTCTATCTAGTTAATTTGGATAACGAGAATCGTGTTAAAGGTTTGGTGTGGGTTGATCCTCGATGCATGAACGCTTATAAGAATTTTGGTGATGTGGTGACGTTCGACTCAACTTATCGAACGAATAGGTATTGTATGCCTTTCATACCTATTACGGGGGTGAACCACCATTACCAAAATATTTTGTTTGGATTTGCACTCATGAGAGATGAGACCGAGATATCTTATAAATGGGTTTTAGAAACTTGGTTGGAAGCCGTTGACAACAAACCTCCCACTATAATAATTACCGATCAAGACATTGCTTTGGGAAATGCTATTGCCACGGTTATGCCCAAATCAAAACACTTATATTGTACATGGCATATAAGTAGTAAATTTCCCGAGAAGTTATCTAGTTTGTACACCAAATATCCGGAATTCAAAACGGATTTTAATGCATGTGTGTACAAGTCGTTATCACCCACGGAATTTGAAGGTAGATGGGAGGAATTGGTCGAGGATCATTTTTGGTTAAATGAAATGTATCGCATTTGACATCAATGGATTGGTGCTTACACAAAATCGCATTTTGCCGCCGGTATGACCAATACCTCTAGAAGCGAATCAATGAATGCATTTTTTGATGAATATGTGCAAGCATCTATCGGTTTGAAAGAATTCATTGAGAATTCCCAAAAGGCTTTGGAGGCATAATATCTTAGGGAGGTTAAAGGTGACTACGAGAGCGAAGAAAGGGAAAGAAGACTAGTATTGCAATCATCCTTGGAAATTCATGCATCCGAAATTTATACGAAAGAGATGTTTAGGCATTTTCAAAAGGAACTTCTAAAAAGTACATCTTATGTCGTGAAGAAAGCCAAAGGTGGATGTTATTTATTTAAAATGTACTTGATTGAGAAGTCTACCATGCTGGAGGATCGTAGAAGAAGCTATCAGTTGACGGTCCATATCGATGGAAAGATTGAATGTATTTGTAGGCAATTTGAATATTCCGGGATGATTTGTAAACACATGATCCGTTACCTAGACAAGAAACAAAAAATACGTAAACCGAATGATTACATCAAGTCTAGGTGAACAAAAAATGGCAGCAAAATTGCCGGACCTCTACCTTGTACCCCTCCCATTCTTGGTAATGTTGGTGCATCACAAGCATCAAGGTATAGTACATTGTGCAAATCATTTCAAAGTTTAGGCGCTATTGGTAGTTGTTCCATCCCACGTTTCAATTACGTGATGAACGTGATTGAGCGAGAGAAGTGTCACGTGGAAAATGCTTTCCCACAAGAAGATAAGACCGAAAAAATGAACAAGTCGTTTCATTAAGATGATAGGGATCATGATCCGATATTCTATCCTCCAATGTCACAAACTAAGGGACGAAAGAAAGCAACAAGATATAAAAGTGGTATTGAAATGTCAACTTCAACAACCAAGCAATGAAAGTGCGGAAAATGTGGGTTGGTAGGAGCAAACCATGATAGAAGAAATTGTCCTGGCCGTTTGTTTCTATTGTATTCTGTAATATTTGAAATTATATTTATTAATTTTAATCTTAATTTTCAATGTAAGGTATTAATTGAATAATTGATTACTATTTATTAAAATATTGAATCCATACTTTCATTAAAAATGAATTATATGATATGATAAAAAATATGACAAAAAAATTATGAAAAAAAATGCGAACAGACCAGAACAGGGGAAAACAGGGGAGGAGAGAGAATGACTACTGCACTCTCGGCTGCCGCAATGAGGCGTTACGGCTATCAAAATGAATAAAATTCAAAATAAAATTTAATGTAACTTGAAAATGCATACTGCATCAGCCATGTCCTGCTGGGGATACCAGTCACGAGGCACAATTTTAGTACTATGCTCTGCCACATATGGAGTAATCCTTAGCTTACTAACGCGCATGTACTAATACATGTACTCCTCTATAGACACATAATTGCCCTCCTCGACAATAGGTATCATGCCATCATTAAAAGCATCCCACACCTCAATGTAATTTGCCAACAACACTGTATGTTTGTCCCGCACCCAACGAGATGATCTCTCCGTCCGCAGTAAAGTCATGTCAACCGGGTCCTGTGGGATATGCTGTAGAACACCGAACTGTCTCAAGACTCTATCTGGCATGATATACTCAACAATATCAAAAGAAATGAGAGGGACACGACCGAGAGCCATATAGTTAGCATCCATCAAATCGATATTATAATCCACAGAAACATCCTGAATGTCATAAAATCTCTGATAAGGCTGCCATGTCAGCCAACTAAGCTGAAAGCCGTCAAAGTCTCCCCGATAAAGACCTGTATGGTGGTGGGGGTTAACCCTCCTCTCATCTACCGGCTTAGCCCATGCCAATGCCCTCAGCCAAACAAAATCCTGACCAGGTGCTAGCTGAGGTGCCCCAGGTAACAACCTCTCGTAGGACCAAAGCTGCAAAAGCATGGTGCACCCGTTAATAGCAGTGGCAGTCTTCTGAGTAGCCTTGGTCAAACCTGTTGAGTATTGAATATACCAAAGAGAATACAGAGGGGGGGTGAATGGATTCTCGACTTTTCTTTTGAATCTGCTTAGTCGTGTATGTGTTTTTGTGCTTAAACAAATATGAGTGCGGAAATATAAGACACAATAACACAATACTCACTTTAATCTAATGTTTTATTAGATCAAAATGTTGCTACAACCTAAGAACTCAATTTCGTATTCTCAGCTTCTTTCTCAGAAAGATATTACTTGTAAAACTATCGATCACTCTGTTTTGATACTTGCTAAAGAAGTAGGGTTGTTCACTTATATCATGTGAACAACTTGCTTACAACAAATAAGGTAGCAAACAAATTTGCTTTCTAATGTGTCTATCCTATTTTAGTAAACATCCAAACTACTACAGATTTGACTTCTTAGACCTCTGTTCAGATCCACTTCTTTAGCTCTTTGTCTCTTGTACTATCTCTCCAAGCTTCTTTGTAGGCTTTCCAACGTGCTTTACATTATGTGGTCCATAAAGCGTCTTGGCTTGTTGCCAGTTTATGACTTGTACAATTCTTCAGTATTTTGTCTCCAAGATTGTATTCGAGAGTAACTCTGTTGGTGATTCGAGAACTAGAATTGGCTTAATCGATAAATTTGAGTTCTCGAATACTGTTGAGCTGACATATCGAATCACTTCTCGAATAAGTCTTTTCTCTAGGAATCCTTGAGATATCGAATAGAGCATTTTACTTATCGAATCCTTGAGATATCGAATAGCTTCCTGAGTCATTGAGATATCGAATGGAACATTGACTTGTTGACTCCTAGAGAACTTGAATGATACTTTGACTTGTTGACTTTCTGAGTTCTCAAATAGAGTAGTAGACATATCGAATCTCTGAGATATCGAATGAGATATCAAACAGTGCATTCCAAGATATCGAATAATGTCTTTGTAGATATCGAATCCCTGACATCTCGAAGGCTAGACTTCTCGAATCGATCAAAACACTTCTCGAATTGGTCCTTAGGCAAATCTTCATTCTCCAAATTCCAACTATGTTTATTTTGAAAGTCTTGGTCTTCAAGCTTGAGGCATGATCCTTGGAACTTCTTTCAAGCATTATTCTTTGACTTTAATTACAGTTACACAGGTAGAATTTGATGCCTATTACAAGTACTACAACAAGTAGAAACTCTACAACTAGAGCTTCCCTCAGTTAAGAGGTCATGTAGGTAATGCACAGCATTACAGTCAATTAGGCTTGTTATTAGATGTATCCAGGCAAGCCTCTATGACTAACAATCTCCCTCAAATTGTGAGTAAGACCCTTAGTCACAATTTCATGTCTGATAACAAGCTTAACATACATAAAGATAAAACTTGAAAAGTACAGGTATGTAATTTGATTGAAAATACAAAAAGGCATCCGTAAAAGTTATGAAGAATTACTAGCCATATTCTTCTGGATTCATCTCTTGAGCTTTGGCTTGCAGATTCTCATTTTTCTTCAGCTTCTTTAGCTTTCTTCTTTGCATTTTCTTCCATAGCAAGAATGATGTCTTCTATAGCAGTGAGTTCCTCAATTAGAGGAGAGCCTGATAGATATTTAAGAACTTCATTCAACTGTGTCTCAGAGTAGGAATTGATGTAGTCCATTCTAATCTTCACAGTTCTTCCATATTTCTTGTATTCAATAATGTAAGGATTATACTTGACTCTACACAGACCCATGGCTCTTAACTCATCAGCCTTAGCTTCCATAGCAACAAACTCCTCCTCTCTTTTCTTTAACAGCTCCTTACTTTTCTTTTTCTGTTCTGCCTGGTGATCTCTCTTCATCTTGACAAAGTCAATCAACTCCAGCTTCCACACTCTTTCCACTCTATCTTTAGAATCCAACATAGCAATAATCCTTTCTATATCATCTAGCTTGCCCCAATGCTAACATGTCCCTTGCCTGAATTTCTTCTCTCTTCCATTAGTATATTTTATTTCAAGGCAGTCATCAACAATGGCAACATGATAGATTCTTTGAGCCCATAGGAAATGTAGTTGGTCTTCATCAAAGTCTTCATCTAGTGGTTGGAGTTTTAATCCTGGAATGATAGTTAGGGCCCTTGATTTAGATGGCTTCACTCTTCTTGTAGCATGTTTGAATTTGATCTTTTTCACTTGGTTGCTTGGCAGAAACTTGTGACCTTTGCTGGTAGACCATTATAGTACACCATTAGCAGTTTGCTTTTTGAAACATACAGATGGTTTCTTGAGTTGAATATCCTTCCCTTCTTGAGGTGTCAAAACAGTTGTAGAAGCCATAGATATATATTTTGATAGGTCACTACCTAGACATAGAGTCTTGTGTTATGGTGAGGTTACAGTTAGCAATGCCTAAGGCTTGCTGTTTTCCACTATTCCTCTCATAGACTTTGCCTTGGTCATGATCATCCTTCTTGTCCTTGCTGTCCATCTTCTTCATCTTGTCTTCATCACCCTTATCACTCCTCTGATGTCTTCTTCTCCCATCACTTTTGTCTTCATCTTCATCATCCTTATTTCTCCTTCCTTTAGCTATTTCTAGAATCTCACCTGTGGCAATCAAGGTTCTGAGAATGTGCAATGCCTCTACTTCTTCACCAGTTCTTATCCCATCCTTCTTTTGTAATTTATCAATAATGTCAATGATAAATCTGTGATTCTGGAGAGTGAGATCCTTGGGAATGACCAGCTATTTGATATCCTCAATCTTTGTGCCAGACTGATAAATAATTGTTCTTCGATAAGTGCAAACTTTAGGCAACCTAGCTTGTTGACCATTCCTCAGATCAGCATATAGACTCTTGTTATTCTCTCCCTTCTTCTCTATCAACCCCAGGATAGCATCAATCTCTGTGAATTTTAGAGCCTTCAAGGTGTCATAAGATAGATGCCATATTTTACCACTAGTCACCATCATAATCTCCTTGAGATAGATTTGATTTAGCTTCCTTGGAATCACTGTCAGAAATTTGATTTGTTCTCTCAGACTCCTTCTGTACTTCAATGTATCCCCTCCAACCTTTGCTCGAGAGACTTGCAAAAACTTCAAGAAGGCAGCATCATGATAAGTTTCTGAATTTGCTACTTCTATCAGCTTGGACTCAGTAACTACATCCACTTCAACTGGTTGATCTTCTTCATTTCTGGAGGTTTTAGCTTGCTCAGTTGGCATAGATCCTGCGACCACTGTAGAGGTGATGGTTTGTTTTTGGCCACATGGGGTAGTGATTTGTATAGGAGGTAAAGTGACAGTTGGTAGAGAAGGTAGAGGTGCATTGACTTTGGCTTTGCCCTTGCCTTAAACATGAGAGGTTGTAGGTTTTGAGTTTTTTGGTTGACCACCCTCACTAATGATTATGCCTTTCTCCTTAGGCTTTTATCCCTTAGTCTGCTGCTCCCCCTTAGGCTTTGATGTCCTTAAGTTCCTCTTGTCCCCCTTAGGCTTGTTATCAGGCATAGAGGCTTTGGTAGAGACCCTAGGGTTGGAAGAGGTGGGATTAACAGATTCATCAGGTAGAGGAAGCCCCATATGCTTCATCATAGCAGATAACATTAGTTGTTGATGAAGAAGAACATCAGCTGTGGTGGTAGCTTGAGTGTCCAACTTCTCAATGAGAGTTGTTACTGTGTCTGTAAGATGAGCATTTGACTGTTTGAGTGACCTCACTTCTTTCTCCAGAGTATCCACCTTGTTGAATAACTCAATAGCTTTAAATCCAGAAAATGATTGTTCCTTGAGCCTCACTACCTCAAACTTGGTCATATTATGCAGAGGGACCTCAGCCACCAGTTTATCTCCGTATTGATTTGCAAAAATGGTCCTCAGCATGGCATTGGCATCTGTTGTCTGATCAGAGAGATTCTGAACTTGAGCTGCTAGATTGCTGACAGTTCCATGAAGCAAAGCCATGCCAGATGCAGGTGGATTTGCAGTCATGTATGGTTTTGAGGACAGGATCTAAAATTGGAAACTTGGCAGCAAATTCTCTCTTGATTTCTCCCACTGTCTTGGCTGTTTCATCACACACCTTTTTGACTTCTGTCTTAACACCCTTGCCAAGATAGTGTGCAGCCTTGAGGAATCCCTTTTAAGAAACATTCATGGCCTCATACACTTCTGTCTTAACATTCATGGCCTCATACACTTCACCAGGAGTCAGAGATATATGAGTTAAGTTCTATGAAGACCAACATTTGAGTATGACAGTGGAGACCATAGACATGCACTCAAAACATTGCAAAATATATATATTTGCAAAGAATGTTCAATGAACATTTTATTTCTATCAAAATCTTAAAAATCATATATAATTTGTAAGAACAATACGTTCTGCAATATTTTTTTTTTTGCAAAACATACATGATTTTAAAGATTTTTAATGAAATTTGCATTCAAATCATATATGATTTTCAAGATTTTTAATAAAATAAATGAAATAGTGATTTTCATAGAACATGACTTTCAATGAAAAAGTTTTTGCAATGTTTTGATTGATATATGGTCCGGTCTCCATTAAAATATTCGTCTCCATAGAACTTATATATATATATATATATATATATATATATATATATATATATATATATATATATATATATATAGCATTATGGTCCACAACCACCGTTGGCTGGAACAACCACCAGTACTACCGCAACTCTTCATTATTGCAGCACTGCCGCAGCCCTTCATTGCGGCAGTAGTAAAAATATCATTGCCGTGCGGCAGTATTTATTAGTTGTTTAAATAAAAAAACATAGCATAAGTTTGGATTCGAACTCTTGAACTTTTACAAATTATACAAAACTTTTGCCACTCCACCAACTTGTACTCTAGAAATTTAAAAAAAATTAGGTTATATATTATTTAAAATTAT
Source organism: Saposhnikovia divaricata (assembly GCA_036435485.1). Taxonomy (NCBI): domain Eukaryota; kingdom Viridiplantae; phylum Streptophyta; class Magnoliopsida; order Apiales; family Apiaceae; genus Saposhnikovia; species Saposhnikovia divaricata. Next base: position 223,893,093 of record CM071597.1, read on the forward strand.
TAATTTGATAAATATTTATTTATAAAATTAATAAAAAATAGTAAATTAAAACCATTCATTTGGATTCGAACTCTTGACCTTTTCCAAATGAAACAAACATTTTGCCACACCACCAACTTGTAATCCTGCAAGTTTAAACAACATTATCTTACATATTATTTTACATTATTGTAATTTGATATATATTTATAAAATTAATAAAAAATAGTAAATTAATAGATAATAACATATAAAAATGTGTATAGACGAGTTAATGAACGTGGGAATGACTTCCAACCATGACACATTTAAATTATTAATTAATTAAATTTTAAAACAAATTTAGGAAAAAAATGTTTTGTAAAGTCAAAATTTGAAAATAATGATAATATATATTATTACATTCTTAAAAATGAAACAAAAAATAGCATAAAACAGTAATGTAAGTTAAAATGAATGAAAGCGTTAAGAAAAAAATTATATTGAATATTTTAAATAGAAAAAATAACAAAAAATGTTACCATACTAATTTATTTTTCAACAGTTTTCTATGATTGAGCTGTACATGTCAATCCATCATTATTTAAACTACATAACATGTAAAAAATATCAATAATACATTATTAAAGATACTTTAAAGTTAAAATTAATATTGTTTATTATTTGGATGCATATTTGAAGATTTAAAAATAAAATAAAATAAAAAAGAAAAATCTTAATTTCCTACCGCATGGGCTCATTGCGGCAGCTTTTGCTGCAGCAATATGTAGTTGTGGCTCAAAAAAATTTGGCATTAAATACAGTTGGTGGCTGGTAATAAATGAACCACCTGCAGCAATGTTTCATTTCGGCAGTTCGCATTTAAGGCTTCCTGTCGTAATGAAACAATGCGGCAGGCGTGAAATCTGTTTCCTTTAAGGTTACAGAATTTGTCTTCTTCAATTTCCTTTTTTCAAACAGTAGAAAACACCTACGAATTTTAAGGGTTTGGAGCTCAAAAATTCATCCAAAATTAAGGTTAGTGCTCTGTTCAATGGCTTCATTTTTATTTCGCTCTTCTAGTTCATCTAGTGAACGTAATGGTGATGATTATGTTATATCGCCTGTTAGAAAAACATGTTTCTCGTAAATTATTCGTTGATGATGTAGATATTGATAATTATTACAGTAGTGTTCATAAACATAGTGTGAATTACAATGTTCATAAAGATAAAATGAATGTTGATGATGTTGGTGGAGAAAAAAATGATGGTGGAAAGGGTAAAAACAAGATAATTATTAGTGATGGCGATGATTAAAAAGATGAGAAATTTAGGATGGGAAAAAATGATGATGAAGGAGATTAGGATGGGAAAAATTGATGATGATGAGGATATTAGGATGGGAAAAATTGATGATGATGAGGATATTAGGATGGGAAAAATTGATGATGATGAGGATATTAGGATGGGAAAAAATGATGATGATGACGATATTGGAAATGAAAATTGTGAGTTTACATTTGCGGATGTTAATAAGGTTGTGCCTTGTGTTGGAATAATTTTTGATACATTAGATGAGGCGGAAAGTTTTTATAGAAATTATGGTCGAAATGTCGGATTCGAGATAATAATTAGGAATACTCATAGACATCAACGGAGTCATGATCCATCATCCCATATGTTTATTTGTAAGAAGGGTGGAAGAGTAGCACCGGAATTGGATTATCGTGATAAAGGAAAATGACGCATTAGGGATGTAGATCCACGAACGAATTGTCGTGCTCGAATGTACGTATGTCATCTAGTGAATGTAAACAAATGGAAGGTAACTTTGGTTGATTTGAAACACAATCATGCCATGGTAACACCGGATAAGAGACAAATTTTTCAAACATCGCACAACATCGATCCGATCACCCGATCATTGATTGAGTTGTTTAACAAATCGGGGATCGAGACGAGTAAAGTGATGAAATATCTTGGTGAGACATGTGGAGGCATTGAAAATTTAGGGTTTTCTAATCAAGATGTACGCAATGTCATACGGGATATTCGGCACGAGTGTTTGATTCCGGTGATGCGGAGTGTGGCTTGGTCTTGTTACGAAAGTTACAACAAGAGAATGCGTTTGGTCATTTCTTCTATCCAGTTTATGTGGATAACGAGAATCGTGTTAAAGGTTTGGTGTGGGTTGATCCTCGATGCATGAACGCTTATAAGAATTTTGGTGATGTGGTGACGTTCGACTCAACTTATCGAACGAATAGGTATTGTATGCCTTTCATACCTATTACGGGGGTGAACCACCATTGCCAAAATATTTTGTTTGGATTTGCACTCATGAGAGATGAGACCGAGATATCTTATAAATGGGTTTTAGAAACTTGGTTGGAATCCGTTGACAACAAACCTTCCACTATAATAATTACCGATCATGACATTGCTTTGGGAAATGCTATTGCCATGGTTATGCCCAAATCAAAACACTTATATTGTACATGGCATATAAGTAGTAAATTTCCCGAGAAGTTATCTAGTTTGTACACCAAATATCCGGAATTCAAAACGGATTTTAATGCATGTGTGTACAAGTCGTTGTCACCCACGGAATTTGAAGGTAGATGGGAGGAACAATACGTTCTGCAATATTTTTTTTTGCAAAACATACATGATTTTCAAGATTTTTAATGAAATTTGCATGCAAAATATATATGATTTTCAAGATTTTTAATAAAATAAATGAAATAGTAATTTTCATAGAACATGACCTTCAATGAATAAGTTTTTGCAATATTTTGATTGATATATGGTCCGGTCTCCACTAAAATATTCGCCTCCATAGAAATTATATATATATATATATATACATATATATATATATATACACACATATATATATATATATATATATACACACACATATATATATATATATAGTAAATATAGTCATGTTCTACAAAATAGTTCTATTCACCACAAAAAAAATATTGATCAATTATAGTTTGTTTTTAAAAACGGTCATATATATATAAAGGAGGGAGAGAGAGAGAGAGGGAGAGAGAGAGAGATATCTAGTGCATTTTGGGTAATATTTTTCAAACTCGGTTAATTTTGTCATGTCTTGCATTTTATTTGTTTCCCTTTTTCATTTTCTTGATAAAATGTTTTTCTTAATCTAGCCACTTCAGTGATGATCCACATCCTAGCGATTTGCAAAGAAACGAACTTACTAGTAGGATACGGTTGGAACCTAGTATAAGTCAAGGTTTTGTTTCAGAACAAGCCCACTAAGTAAAGGTACTAAATTGTTTATATTTGATGATGTTTTTGATTTTTCCTATATTATGTACAATTTGCCTTGATTTGTATTTGCATGTTGGTATTAGTAAGATAACTTAGTTAGTTGTACAATTATGTTGATTATTGTTTATTTTGTTGATACGTCACCAACCTCGATCTCTTTTACAAGTCAAACTTATTTTAGAACTTACATTTAGCAATTTAACTCAAGCTGGGTTTATCTCTTAAATTTTTCTAGAGAAGTGAAAGCGAGAAAAATGATGCTTTCCAAAATGAGAATGATGTGTTCCAAGCTCAAAAACAACAATTAATAGAAGCTTTGGGAAGAGAAACTTGTTCGCAATGTAATTTTGGCAATTCTCAACAACAATGAAAAGAAACAACTGATATTGAAAAATAGTCATTTAAGAAAAGAGGTACGATTAACTTAATTTCACCATCATAAGTATTTTAAGCTCATTTAACTTGAGTTTTCAGCTCAATTTTCTTATTCTTCTCTATTTTAATGTACTATGTTGATTCTATTTTATAGTTTGGATTGCTTAAATCAACAACTGCAGGGTATAAGGTGGGTCATAATCTACAAAACCTCCCTATAACATTTCAGGATCCACGAAACCACTCAATAATATCTTAGAATCAACAAAACCTCTCCACCAAATCTCTCCATAATTTTTGAGAACCATGTGATATTATTAAGATTTGGGAGGTTTTTTGGGTTCTCATAGAGAGATTTGGTGGACCATGTGATGTTACGGAGAGGTGTAGTTGATTCTGAGATATTACTGAGGGGTTTAGTGGATCCTGGAATGTCATAGGGAGGTTTTGTAGATTTTGACCCACCTTATACCCTACAATTGTTGATTAAGCAACCCCACCCAAAAAATAAAACCAAAATGGTGCTTTCAAAAAGGGAAAAATAAGAAAATTGAGCTAAATCTCAAGTTAATGTGCTTAGAATTATTTAATATTGGTGAAATTAACTTAATTGTAGCTCTATTCTTAAATGGCTATTTTTCGATATCATGTTGTTTTTTTCATTATTTGTTGAGAACAGGCAACACTACATTGCGGACATGTTTTTCTTCTTAGAGCTTCTAATAATTATTGTTTTCGTGCTAAGAGCGCATTGTTCTTTTCCGGAGAGCAAGGTTTCAGGCGCTTTCATTTTGGGCTATAGAAAAATTTAAGATATATATCCAACTTTAGTTAAATTGTTAAATATAATTTACAAAGTAAATTCGACTTATAAGAGAGATGGAGGTTGGAGGTATACAAGTATCAAGAAAATAAACAAGAATAACATAACTGTACACCTAGCTAAGTATCAAGGCACATTATACCCAATATAGGAAAAAATTGGCAACAACATTAAAATATAAACAAATTAGTACCACTACTTGAGTGTGCTTATTCAGAACAAAAACTTGACTTGAGTAGGTTCCAATCCTATCCACCTAGCAAGCTCACTTCTTTGCAACTCGTTATGGTGTGGATGTCCTTAAAGTGGCAAGATTATGAAAAACATTTTATCAAGAGAAGGAAAGAGGGAAACAAATAAATTTCAAGACATGACAAAATGAACCAAGTTTGAGAGAGTTTAACATCACTATTTACCCAAAATGCATTTGATCAACTCTCTCTCTCTCTCTCTCTATGTAGTTTAAATAAGTGACCATGTTTAAATACAGAAAACAACAATTAGTTATTTTTTGTAAATTACAACAATGGGTAAATGGAAATTTTCATCATTTCCTTTTTTTGGGATGGCCAAATTTTTTATCTAGGCCCAATTTTCTAAATGGATATCATCATCATGTATGCGAAATTTTTTTTATAACAATTTTTTTGAGATTTTCACCATTGATATGGTTGAGATTTGAAGGGGTTTTCATTGAAAAAATAGAGTATGTAATTGAATAAGTAAAATTATGGTAAAAATTGTCTTCCCTTTTTTTCCAAGCGTTGGTTCTACGTTTGGATAAAGAATGGCTTCCATATGTTAAATGATCGCTTTTGATGTGAAAACTTGGTAATACTGAAATTTAGAATATTCGTTTTCGATGAAGTCTTTGATTTTCAAAATGTGTTACGGACACGAGGGTCGAGATGGTCGGTAGTGTCTTCTATTTTGACAACATATTCATAAAATAGAAGACACAATCGGGCCGTCTCGACCATCGTGTCCGGCAACACATTCAGAAAATCGAAGACTTCATCGAAAACAAAGAAACCATATTCTAAATTTTGGTACTACAAAGTTTTGACAACAAAAGCGAACGGATAAAAATGAACATCTGAAAGCCATTCTTTATCCAAATGTAAAAGCAATAAAAACTTTGGCTTATGTGCAATGAATTTTTGTTGTAAATATGTGCATGGTTAGGACCAGATTTAGAATATTCGAAAAACTAAAAGATATATTATCTTAAAAAAATATATTTTGAATTAAAATATATAAAAAGTAAAAGTAGGTCTTTCAATAAATTTTAAAAGTATTCATAATGACATGAATGATGCTTTCTTACTTGTAAGATGATATACACTTAACTAATTAAATTTATTTAAAAATAAAATTAAGGGAAGAAAAAAATTATGTAAGAATAGTTTAATATGTTCAACAGAGCTTATTATAAAAAGGCAATTGTACAAAACAAATTATAGAAAAAAGTTTGGCATCTAAAAATGAACCATATGTAATCTTATACAAATTAGTAACTAAACCAAAATTGCACAAATTCTATGTACCTTGTTTACAAAAAGATTTTTATAGTAAAATATTCTAAATAAATATAGGCATAAGCTTCATGTCACTTTTTCTCCAAAAAATTGTAGAGAAGAAAAATACAGGAAAATTCATATTTTTGGTTAGCAAATAGCTTCATCCCATATTTCCTGTAAATGAATTTTTCTTTATAATGTACATCGATCAAAATGAAACAATAATGAAATTACAAATATATATATATATATATATATATATATATATACATATATACATAACACAAAAGAAAATAAAACAAAATTATGGGATATGTTTGACATCCCATAGAAAATGAAAATAATGTTGTTTCTTGTCTAGATAGTATCCATATAGATGCATAATTACAGATGATAAACAACTTGTAATATATATCTTATATGAACAAGTTTTAAGAAAGAACAAGTGAAAATGGAGTTTTGTAAGAAGAGGAGGTGCTAGAATGCCACAAAGTGTAGGGAGTTTTGGTAAATAAAAAAAATTGTTGAAATGCCAAAGAGTATTTTGAGGGTGGAATGACCTTGTATGTTTATATAGGACGGGAAAGAATTTTTACAAGAGAATCTAATATTTGTTTGAGATATTTACTTATTTTATTTTTACAAGAGAATCTCATATATGTTTGAGATATTTACTTATTTTACATGTTTATTTGAATAAATATGTGGCAATGATGGTAATCCTTATCCTCATAGGTGTGCATACACGTGAGGATGACAGTATTGCTAGGTATTCTTAAAATTAGATCATTTTCAGTCTAATTTTTTTTTATGATTAAATTGTTCAAAATTACAATAATTTAGCTTTAAATACATTTTTAAAAAAAATGATTGTGTATGTGATTTTAAGTATGTATATAAAATGACCCCAAAAACTTCCAAACAGGAAAATCTAAATTTATTTGATAAATTGTGTTATTTGTTAATCATGAGAGTAATACCGTGCAAAATTTGTTTACTTGATAACCGTAAAACATTGATATTCCAAAAAATAGATATCATATCGATTTTTCTCTTCCTATTCATATCGATTTTTCTCTTCCAAAAATTAGTTATCATATCATTAATTTTAATGATAAAATTTTTCAACTGGGATTTACAAATATTTCTCTTCCTATTCAAATTGTTTTTTTAATTTATGATATGATATCGATTAAGTAATTAATATAATTCTTCTAATCACAAATTAAATGCAATTTTGAAATTTAGACGTAAATTTCAAAAAAGAATGAAATTTGATAAGTTGTCTTCTAATTATCGATATAAAATTGAAATATTAAAAAAAGTTATTAAATAGTGTGAAATTTACTAGGCTTCAAAATTTATACAAAAACATGAAGTAGTAGATAAATTGTAAATAAAGAAAACAATTGATGTTTTTGTTGTTATTTGCATGATTATGTGGTTATTTACATGTGTTATTCTAAATTTAATGAGTTTTACATATACTTTATTTGTTATATATAAATTCATGTCACAAGATAGATGTTTCAATATTTATACTGAATAAATTATGCAAATAACAATAACACTCATGTTAATATACTTTATGTAAAAGATTTCTAAAAAAAAGTATTTATTTTTCTTTTTATTATATTATTACACGTACATTATTGTATTAAATAATATAATTACAAATCAAAATTATAAAAATCAAAATTAAGGAAAGACTTAACGCTTATAAAATCCTCCCCCAAGGTGCTTACAAACATCCATTAATGGGTTGATCAAGTATAAGTACAGACTATTAAGAACCGGAAATTATTAGTTTTGGAATTCGAAAATCAATCTCTTAATCTAATATATTAGAATTATAACTCCTCTCCCTCGCTTATCCTATTCTCTTCTTCTATGATATGTTATATTGTATAGCTCTCAATATTTGCAAATAACCTAATTTAATAAATAGAATTATTGCTTTCCAAGAAAATACAATTAATTTTAGAAACAAAATGAAATTTGAATGTGAAATTCGTAGTCTAAGGGTTGTTCCAGTTTTGAGTTGTAGATAATTTCTTTAGTTTCTGATGGGAAGTCACCACTTTTGAGTTGTAGATAATTTCTTCAGTTTCGCATGGGCTATGAAATCGCCAAATTTTCATCATTTCCTTTTTTGGGATGGCCAAATTTTTTATCTAGGCCCAATTTTCTAAATGGATATAATTGTCATGTATGTGAAATTTTTTTTATAACAATTTTTTTGAGATTTTCACCATTGATATGATTGAGATTGGAGGGGGTTTTCATTGAATAAATAGAGTATGTAATTGAATAAGTAAAATTATGGTAAAAATTGTCTTCCCTTTTCTCCGAGCGTTGGTTCAACGTTTGGATAAAGAATGGCTTTCAAATGTTAAATGATCACTTTTGATGTGAAAATTTGGTAATACTGAACTTTAGAATATTCTTTCTTCTTTTCGATGAAGTCTTTGATTTTCAAAATGTCGGTAGTGTCTTCTATTTTGACAACACATTCATAAAACAGAAGACACAATCCGGCGGTCTCGACCATCGTGTCCGGCAACACATTCAGAAAATCGAAGACTTCATCAAAGACAAAGAAACCATATTCTAAATTTTGGTACTACCAAGTTTTGACATGAAAAGCAAACACATAAAAATGAACATTTGAAAGCCATTCTTTATCCAAATGTAAAAGCAATAAGAACTTTGGCTTATGTGCAATGAATTTTTGTTGTAAATGTGTGCATGGTTAGGAAGAGATTTAGCATATTTGAAAAACTAGAAGATATATTATCTCAAAAAGATATATTTTGAATTAAAATATATAAAAAAGTAAAAGTAGGCCTTTTCAGATAAATTTTAAAGTATTCATAATGACATGAATGATGCTTTCTTACTTGTAAGATGATATACACTTAACTAATTAAATTTAATTAAAAATCAAAATTAAGGGAAGAAAAAAATTATGTAAGATTAGTTTAATATGTTCAACAGAGCTTATTATAAAAAGGCAATTGTACAAAACAAATTATAGAAAAAAGTTTGGAATCTAAAAATGAACCATATGTAATCTTATACAAATTAGTAACTAAACCAAAAATTGCACAAATTCTATGTACCTTGTTTACAAAAAAATTTTTATAGTAAAATTATTCTAACTAAATATTGGCATAAGCTTCATATCACTTTTTCTCCAAAAAATTGTAGAGAAGAAAAATACAGGAAAATTCATATTTTTGGTTAGCAAATAGCTTCATCCCATATTTCCTGTAAATGAATTTTTCTTTATAATGTACATCGATCAAAATGAAACAATAAAGAAATTACAAATATATATATATATATACATATATACATAACACAAAAGAAAATAAAACAAAATTATGGGATATGTTTGACATCCCATAGAAAACGAAAATAATGTTGTTTCTTGTGCAGATAGTATCCATATAGATACATAATTAGAGATGATAAACAACTTGTTATATATATCTTATATGAACAAGTTTTAAGAAAGAACAAGTGAAAATGGAGTTTTGTAAGAAGAGGAGGTGCTAGAATGCCATATAGTGTAGGGAGTTTTGGTAAATAAAAAAATTGTTGAAATGCCAAAGAGTATTTTGAGGGTGGAATGACCTTGTATGTTTATATAGGACGGGAAAGAATTTTTACAAGAGAATCTAATATTTGTTTGAGATATTTACTTATTTTATTTTTACAAGAAAATCTCATATTTGTTTGAGATATTTACTTATTTTACATGTTTATTTGAATAAATATGTGGCAATGATGGTAATCCTTATCCTCATAGGTGTGCATACGTGAGGATGACAGTATTGCGAGGAATTCTTAAAATTAGATCATTTTCAGTCTAAATTTTTTTTTTATGATTAAATTTTTCAAAATTACAATAATTTAGGTTTAAGTACATTTTTAAAAGAAATGATTGTGTATGTGATTTTAAGTATGTATATAAAATGACCCCAAAAACTTCCTAAAAGGAAAATCTAAATTTATTTGATAAATTGTGTTATTTGTTAATCATGAGAGTAATACGAGAATGACGTGCAAAATTTGTTTACTTGATAACCGTAAAACATTGATATTCCAAAAAATAGATATCATATTGATTTTTCTCTTCCTATTAATATCGATTTTTCTCTTCCAAAAATTAGTTATCATATCATTTATTTTAATGATAAAATTTTTCAACTGGGATTTACAAATATTTCTCTTCCTATTCAAATTGTTTTTTTAATTTATGATATGATATCGATTAAGTAATTAATATAATTCTTCTAATCACAAATTAAATGCAATTTTGAAATTTAGACGTAAATTTCAAAAAAGAATGAAATTTGATAAGTTGTCTTCTAATTATCGATATAAAATTGAAATATTAAAAAAAGTTATTAAATAGTGTGAAATTTACTAGGATTCAAAATTTATACAAAAACACGAAGTAGTAGATAAATTGTAAATAAAGAAAACAATTGATGTTTTTTGTTGTTATTTGCATGATTATGTAGTTATTTACATGTGTTATTCTAAATTTAATGAGTTTTACATATACTTTATTTGTTATATATAAATTCATGTCACAAGATAGATGTTTCAATATTTATACTGAATAAATTATGCAAATATCAATAACACTCATGTTAATATACTTTATGTAAAAGATTTCTAAAAAAAAGTATTTATTTTTCTTTTTATTATATTATTACACGTACATTATTGTATTAAATAATATAATTACAAATCAAAATTATAAAAATCAAAATTAAGGAAAGACTTAACGCTTATAAAATCCTCCCCCAAGGTGCTTACAAACATCCGTTAATGGGTTGATCAAGTATAAGTACAGACTATTAAGAACCGAAAATTATTAGTTTTGGAATTCGCAAATCAATCTCTTAATCTAATATATTAGAATTATAACTCCTCTCCCTCGCCTATCCTATTCTCTTGTTCTATGATATGTTATCTTGTATAGCTCTCAATATTTGCAAATAACCTAATTTAATAAATAGAATTATTGCTTTCCAAGAAAATACAATTAATTTTAGAAACAAAATGGAATTTGAATGTGAAATTCGTAGTCTAAGGGCTGTTCCAGTTTTGAGTTGTAGATAATTTCTTTAGTTTCGGATGGGAAGTCACCACTTTTGAGTTGTAGATAATTTCTTCAGTTTCGCATGGGCTATGAAATCGCCAAATTTTCATCATTTCCTTTTTTGGGATGGCCAAATTTTTTATCTAGGCCCAATTTTCTAAATGGATATCATCGTCATGTATGTGAAATTTTTTTTATAACAATTTTTTTGGGATTTTCACCATTGATATGATTGAGATTGGAGGGGGTTTTCATTGAATAAATAGAGTATGTAATTGAATAAGTAAAATTATGGTAAAAATTGTCTTCCCTTTTTTCCTAGCGTTGGTTCAACGTTTGGATAAAGATTGGCTTTCAAATGTTAAATGATCACTTTTGATGTGAAAACTTGGTAATACTGAACTTTAGAATATTCTTTCTTCTTTTCGATGAAGTCTTTGATTTTCAAAATGTGGGTAGTGTCTTCTATTTTGACAACACATTCATAAAACAGAAGACACAATCGGGCGGTCTCGACCATCGTGTCCGGCAACACATTCAGAAAATCGAAGACTTCATCAAAGACAAAGAAACCATATTCTAAATTTTGGTACTACCAAGTTTTGACATGAAAAGCAAACACATAAAAATGAACATTTGAAAGCCATTCTTTATCAAAATGTAAAAGCAATAAGAACTTTGGCTTATGTGCAATGAATTTTTGTTGTAAATGTGAAGAGATTTAGCATATTCGAAAAACTAGAAGATATATTATCTCAAAAAGATATATTTTGAATTAAAATATATAAAAAAGTAAAAGTAGGCCTTTTCAGATAAATTTTAAAAGTATTCATAATGACATGAATGATGCTTTCTTACTTGTAAGATGATATCCACTTAACTAATTAAATTTAATTAAAAATCAAAATTAAGGGAAGAAAAAAATTATGTAAGATTAGTTTAATATGTTCAACAGAGCTTATTATAAAAAGGCAATTGTACAAAACAAATTATAGAAAAAAGTTTGGAATCTCAAAATGAACCATATGTAATCTTATACAAATTAGTAACTAAACCAAAAATTGCACAAATTCTATGTACCTTGTTTACAAAAAAATTTTTATAGTAAAATTATTCTAAATAAATATTGGCATAAACTTCATGTCACTTTTTCTCCAAAAAATTGTAGAGAAGAAAAATACAGGAAAATTCATATTTTTGGTTAGCAAATAGCTTCATCCCATATTTCCTGTAAATGAATTTTTCTTTATAATGTACATCGATCAAAATGAAACAATAAAGAAATTACAAATATATATATATATATATATATATATATATATATATATATATATATATATACATAACACAAAAGAAAATAAAACAAAATTATGGGATATGTTTGACATCCCATAGAAAATGAAAATAATGTTGTTTCTTGTGCAGATAGTATCCATATAGATACATAATTAGAGATGATAAACAACTTGTAATATATATCTTATATGAACAAATTTTAAGAAAGAACAAGTGAAAATGGAGTTTTGTAAGAAGAGGAGGTGCTAGAATGCCACAAAATGTAGGGAGTTTTGGTAAATAAAAAAAGTGTTGAAATGCTGAAGAGTATTTTGAGGGTGCAATGACCTTGTATGTTTATATAGGACGGGAAAGAATTTTTACAAGAGAATCTAATATTTGTTTGAGATTTTTACTTATTTTAGTTTTACAAGAGAATCTCATATTTGTTTGAGATATTTACTTATTTTATATGTTTATTTGAATAAATATGTGGCCATGATGGTAATCCTTATACTTATAGGTGTGCATGCGTGAGGATGATAGTATTGCTGAGGTATTCTAAAAATTAGATCATTTTCAATCTAAATTTTTTTTATGATTAAATTTTTCAAAATTACAATAATTTAGGTTTAAGTACATTTTTAAAAGAAATGATTGTGTATGTGATTTTAAGTATGTATATAAAATGACCCAAAAACTTCCTAAAAGGAAAATCTAAATTTATTTGATAAATTGTGTTATTTGTTAATCATGAGAGTAATGACAGAATAACGTGCAAAATTTGTTTACTTGATAACCATAAAACATTGATATTCCAAAAAATAGATATCATATCGATTTTTCTCTTCCTATTCATATCGATTTTTCTCTTCCAAAAAATAGATATCATATCATTTATTTTAATGATAAAATTTTTCAACTGGGATTTACAAATATTTCTCTTCCTATTCAAATTATTTTTTTAATTTATGATATCATATCGATTAAGTAATTAATATAATTCTTCTAATCACAAATTAAATGAAATTTTGAAATTTAGACGTAAATTTAAAAAAAGAATGAAATTTGATAAGTTGTCTTCTAATTATCGATATAAAATTGAAATATTAAAAAAAGTTATTAAATAATGTGAAATTTACTAGGCTTCAAAATTTATACAAAAACACGAAGTAGTAGATAAATTGTAAATAAAGAAAACAATTGATGTTTTATGTTGTTATTTGCAAGATTATGTAGTTATTTACATGTGTTATTCTAAATTTAATTAGTTTTACATATACTTTATTTGTTATATATAAATTCATGTCACAAGATAGATGTTTCAATATTTATACTGAATAAATTATACAAATACTAATAACACTCATGTTAATATACTTTATGTAAAAGATTTCTAAAAAAAGTATTTATTTTTCTTTTTATTATATTATTACACGTACATTATTGTATTAAATAATATAGAGTTAACGTTTATAAAATCCTCCCCCGAGGTGCTTACAAACATCCCTTAATGAGTTGATCAAGTATAAGTACATACTATTAAGAACGGGAAATTATTAGTTTTGGAATTCGCAAATCAATCTCTTAATCTAATATATTAGAATTATAACTCCTCTCCCTCGCCTATCCTATTCTCTTGTTCTATGATATGTTATCTTGTATAGCTCTCAATATTTTTAAATAACCTAATTTAATAAATAGAATTAACGCTTTCCAAGAAAATACAATTAATTTTAGAAACAAAATGGAATTTGAATGTGAAATTCGTAGTCTAAGGGCATTTCCAGTTTTGAGTTGTAGATAATTTCTTTAGTTTCGGATGGGAAGTCACCACTTTTGAGTTGTAGATAATTTCTTCAGTTTCGCATGGGCTATGAAATCGCCAAATTTTGATGTAAATGGCCCAATTAGGGCCCATGTTACTTCCAATTTGGTAAATTCTTTGTTTGTTGTTATAAAAAATTAAACCCTAAATAACAATGTCCAATAATTTATAAAATACAATAAATAAAAGGATGAAATCATATAAAATATGTATAAATATATAGTCTATCAAAAAACTTAGTAAGTTTTTCCTCCAAAAAGAAGTTACTAAAGGTAAAAAAATTATTCCTAAATTATTTACATAGCATAATTTATACCGGCTACAGCACCGGTCCCACTGTCGTACAAACAAAAGTCCTATCCAACTATCCCGAGCTAAGAGAGGGTAGAAGTCCCTCGAGAACTGACGTAGCAAGCTAATATGCACCCTCCATAGATACATCCCTAGCTATAACACTACCACCTTGAAGGGCCCTCGGTATATCCGTGGTCACCCTCATCCTAAGTAAGGCATGTCAATTATTAAATACCTCCTCAAATCAGTGGTCGCCCTCATCCTAAGTAGTAGTATATTTTTGTATAGTCATGGTGTTATCATTGATATATAGAATCCAAAACATTAGTTTTATTGTCATTCCCATGGAGTTGTCATTTATCTCCATAGAAATAAAAAGATACTTTATTTACCGTATATGTATATCTTATACAACGCATTCCCATTAAGAAGTATGAGCTATAGTACATTAATTAAAAGAATATATATACTTACAAATACATTTGCAGTCTTGTCATCCAAAGTCTTTTCGTCATGATATATCGTGTGTACGTCAGTATACTATGTGTTGTGAACATATTATTTGTCAGAAAATGGTATAACGGTAATAGGGTATGTGCTGATCTAATCAAATCGTGTGAAGCCAAAAATCAAATCTAGCTGATATAATTTTCTATGAACATATTATTTGTTTATATATCAAAAGTTATTATTGCATATCATTTCATACATTATTAGGTAATTGTATTATTAAGCATAAGCTCTTAATTCTGTATGATATACATCTTTTACGCACACGCTCTTAAAGTTGATCTTTTAAAATTGTATTGCCACTGTTCGGTGCTTATATTATTGTCTCATATTTACAAAAAATTAATAGTTATTGTATGGATTCCTCATAATATAACTTTAGCACATGGAGAACTAGAGCTGCATATGTAATTTATGAGTGGTTTCGACATATGTGTAACTGTATCTTAAGCTTAATACATTTTTTCTAGAGAGTAGCAGTGGATGTTGAACGGACCCTTTTTCTATCTTAAGCTTATTTTGCAAGCTTTATATTCAGATACAATGTTTCCTAATCTGCCGTGATCCGTAACACTGGCCATTTACTGCTCCATTAGTGTAGGCATTAGAATAGTTTAGGGACGGTACCGTACAATTACCATTCGCCAGAGACTTAGGGTAGATCTTTAAATCTGTAATGAAATATGAAAACTATTGACATATACAGAAACCTAAATTAAAAATAATGTATAACATACTCGAATCAATGTATTACATTTAGTCTAGTTTGATGGTTACGGTGTGATAAATTTGACAACTAGTCTACCTGATCACTAGTTACCTAAACAACAATGAATCTGACTATAAACCTTTAGAAAAGAATCTATATTTATAGTTTTTTGTCAACTTTGTAATGTCGAAAATAGGGACTGAGTATTTTTAATTATAATTTGGAATTATATTTATCGAAATCAGATGATTGTGGCACTACCACATCTGATCATATGTTGAGTTGATTGGTTAAAGATTTAGTTTGTTGTAGGATCCACGTAAATTAGGTGATTTAGGATAACTCCATGTATATATTCTAATTCAAATAGGATGAATCCAACTGGAGTAATATGTAGTTGAAGTAGTTAGGTTAGAATTTAGTTGGATGCAAGAAAAGTACAATAGACATGTATGGCTGTTTGATTTTAAGAAATGACATGTTTTTGTTTAAATATTTCTTAATTATTTTGTTTCCGTTACTTTTTTATGTTAAGAAGTAGAAAATTGCTCAATTTCAAGCTGGGCCAACAAAAAGATATAGAATTCTTGTCCATATAGTCATATAAATGCCACAATGCATATACTTGTACAAATGCCATAGTGACGTTCTACTTTTATTTTGTATGGTCGATCATATTTGATGAATTTTGAAATATTTATAGATAAAGAATTAGTAAAATTATATATTAAAGTTCTCCGAGTCTGCTCGAGAGAAGACGAACCATCTCCATACAAAGCAGCAAATCAATATAGTAGAAGCCTAAGACCCCGCTCTACAAATATGTGAAAGTTATGAATATTATATATAAATATATTGTATATATGAGTTAAGCTCTATGAAGACCAATTTTTGAGTATGACAGTGGAGACCATAGACATTATGCACTCAAAACATTGCAAAATATATATATATATATATATATTTGCAAAGAATGTTCAATAAACATTTTATTTCTATCAAAATCTTAAAAATCATATATAATTTGCAAGCATAACATGTTTTGGAGAACAATACGTTCTGCAATATTTTTTTTTTTTGCAAAACAGACATGGTTTTCAAGATTTTTAATGAAATTTGCATGCAAAATATATATGATTTTCAAGATTTTTAATAAAATAAATGAAATATTGATTTTCATAGAACATGACCTTCAATGAATAAGTTTTTGCAATATTTTGATTGATATATGGTCCGGTCTCCACTAAAATATTCGTCTCCATAGAACTTATATATATATATATATATGTGTATATATATATATACATAGAGTTGCACTCCACAGCAAACACATTATATAACAAACAATAAAGAACACCTCATATCTAATATAATTTAAGAGTTCCGTCATAGCACCCAATACAAAAAGTTATTATTTTTTTACCCTCTAACAAACCAACAAAATTTTTTTTTTGAAAATTTACTATTCACCTGATGACGTCATGATGACGTCATCAAGTGAACAGTAATTTCATTTTTTTTTTATTTTTTTGCAGACTTGATAGAGGGTAAAAAAATAATAACTTTTTGTATTGGGTGCCCCTGGCGGGGCCAAAGGATCTAATAGATCTAAGGTGTTCTTTGTTGTTTGTTATATAAGAGTGTTCTGTATGGAGTAAAGGCCTATATACATATATATATATATATATATATATATAGTAAATATAGTCATGTTCTACAAAATAGTTCTATTCACCACAATAAAAATATTGATCAATTATAGTTTGTTTTTAAAAACGGTCATATATATATATATATAAAGGAGGGAGAGAGAGAGAGATATCTAGTGCATTTTGGGCAATATTTTTCAAACTCGGTTAATTTTGTCATGTCTTGCATTTTATTTGTTTCCCTTTTTCATTTTCTTGATAAAATGTTTTTCTTAATCTAGCCACTTCAGTGATGATCCACAGCCTAGCGATTTGCAAAGAAATGAACTTACTAGTAGGATAGGGTTGGAAAAGTCAAGCTTTTGTTTCAGAACAAGCGCACTAAGTAAAGGTACTAAACTGTTTATATTTAATGATTTTTTTGATTTTTCCTATATTATGTACAATGTGCCTTGATTTGTATTTGCATGTTGGTATTAGTAAGATAACTTAGTTAGTTGTACAATTATGTTGATTATTGTTAATTTTGTTGATACGTCGCCAACCTCGATCTCTTTTACAAGTCAAACTTATTTTAGAACTTACATTTAGCAATTTAACTCAAGCTGGGTTTATCTCTTAAATTTTTCTAGAGAAGTGAAAGTGAGAAAAATGATGCTTTCCAAAATGAGAATGATGTGTTCCAAGCTCGAAAACAACAATTAATAGAAGCTTTGGGAAGAGAAACTTGTTCGCAATGTAATTTTGGCAATTCTCAACAAACAATGAAAAGAAACAACTGATATTGAAAAATAGTCATTTAAGAAAAGAGGTACGATTAACTTAATTTCACCATCATAAGTATTTTAAGCTCATTAACTTGAGTTTTCATCTCAATTTTCTTATTCTTCTCTATTTTAATGTACTATGTTGATTCTATTTTATAGTTTGGATTGCTTAAATCAACAACTGCAGGGTATAAGGTGGGTCATAATCTACAATACCTCCCTATAACATTTCAGGATCCACGAAACCCCTTAATAATATCTTAGAATCAACAAAACCTCTCCACCAAATCTCTCCATAATTTTTGAGAACCATGTGATATTATTAAGATTTGGGAGGTTTTTTGGGTTCTCATATATTATTGAGAGATTTGGTGGACCATGTGATGTTACGGAGAGGTGTAGTTGATTCTGAGATATTACTGAGGGGTTTAGTGCATCCTGGAATGTCATAGGGAGGTATTGTAGATTTTGACGCACCTTATACCCTGCAATTGTTGATTAAGCAACCCCACGTAAAAAATAAAATCAAAATGGTGCTTTCAAAAAGGGAAAAATAAGAAAATTGAGCTAAATCTCAAGTTAATGAGCTTAGAATTATTTAATATTGGTGAAATTAACTTAATTGTAGCTCTATTCTTAAATGGCTATTTTTCGATATCATGTTGTTTTTTTCATTATTTGTTGAGAACAGGCAACACTACATTGCGGACATGTTTTTCTTCTTAGAGCTTCTAATAATTATTGTTTCCGAGCTAAGAGCGCATTGTTCTTTTCCGGAGAGCATGGTTTCAGGCGCTTTCATTTTGGGCTATAGAAAAATTTAAGATATATATCCAACTTTAGTTAAATTGTTAAATATAATTTACAAAGTAAATTTGACTTATAAGAGAGATGGAGGTTGGAGGTATACAAGTATCAAGAAAATAAAGAATAACATAACTGTACACCTAGCTAAGTATCAAGGCACATTATACCCAATATAGGAAAAAATTGGCAACATTAAAATATAAACAAATTAGTACCACTACTTGAGTGTGCTTGTTCAGAACAAAAACTTGACTTGAGTAGGTTCCAATCCTATCCACCTAGCAAGCTCGCTTCTTTGCAACTCGTTATGGTGTGGATGTCCTTAAAGTGTAAGATTATGAAAAACATTTTATCAAGAGAAGGAAAGAGGGAAACAAATAAATTGCAAGACATGACAAAATGAACCAAGTTTGAGAGAGTTTAACATCACTATTTACCCAAAATGCATTTGATCAACTCACTCTCTCTCTGTATATGTAGTTTACATAAGTGACCATGTTTAAATACAGAAAACAACAATTAGTTATTTTTTGTAAATTACAAGAATGGGTAAATGGAAATTTTCATCATTTCCTTTTTTTGGGATGGCCAAATTTTTTATCTAGGCCCAATTTTCTAAATGGATATCATCATCATGTATGTGAAATTTTTTTTTATAACAAATTTTTTGAGATTTTCACCATTGATATGGTTGAGATTTGAAGGGGTTTTCATTGAAAAAATAGAGTATGTAATTGAATAATTAAAATTATGGTAAAAATTGTCTTCCCTTTTTTTCCAAGCGTTGGTTCTACTGTTTGGATAAAGAATGGCTTCCATATGTTAAATGATCTCTTTTGATGTGAAAACTTGGTAATACTGAACTTTAGAATATTCTTTCTTCGTTTTCGATGAAGTCTTTGATTTTCAAAATGTGTTACGGACACGAGGGTCGAGATGGCCGGTAGTGTCTTCTATTTTGACAACATATTCATAAAATAGAAGACACAATCGGGCAGTCTCGACCATCGTGTCCGGCAACACATTCAGAAAATCGAAGACTTCATCGAAAACAAAGAAACCATAATCTAAATTTTGGTACTACAAAGTTTTTACATCAAAAGCAAACGGATAAAAATGAACATCTGACAGCCATTCTTTATCCAAATGTAAAAGCAATAAGAACTTTGGCTTACGTGCAATGAATTTTTGTTGTAAATGTGTGCATGGTTAGGACGAGATTTAGCATATTCGAAAAACTAGAAGATATATTATCTCAAAAAGATATATTTTGAATTAAAATATATAAAAAAGTAAAAGTAGGTCTTTTCATAAATTTTAAAAGTATTCATAATGACATGAATGATGCTTTCTTACTTGTAAGATGATATACACTTAACTAATTAAATTTATTTAAAAATCAAAATTAAGGGAAGAAAAAAATTATGTAAGATTAGTTTAATATGTTCAACAGAGCTTATTATAAAAAGGCAATTGTACAAAACAAATTATAGAAAAAAAGTTTAGCATCTAAAAATGAACCATATGTAATCTTATACAAATTACTAACTAAACAAAAAATTGCACAAATTCTATGTACCTTGTTTACAAAAATTTTTTTATAGTAAAATTATTCTAAATAAATATTGGCATAAGCTTCATGTCACTTTTTCTCCAAAAAATTGTAGAGAAGAAAAATACAGGAAAATTCATATTTTTGGTTAGCAAATAGCTTCATCCCATATTTCCTGTAAATGAATTTTTCTTTATAATATACATCTATCAAAATGAAACAATAATGAAATTACAAATATATATATATATATATATATATATATATACATATATACATAACACAAAAGAAAATAAAACAAAATTATGGGATATGTTTGACATCCCATAGAAAATGAAAATAATGTTGTTTCTTGTCCAGATAGTATCCATATAGATACATAATTACAGATGATAAACAACTTTTAATATATATCTTATATGAACAAGTTTTAAGAAAGAACAAGTGAAAATGGAGTTTTGTAAGAAGAGGAGGTGCTAGAATGCCACAAAGTGTAGGGAGTTTTGGTAAATAAAAAAAAGTGTTGAAATGCCAAATAGTATTTTGAGGGTACAATGAACTTGTATGTTTATATAGGACGGGAAAGAATTTTTACAAGAGAATCTAATATTTGTTTGAGATATTTACTTATTTTATTTTTACAAGAGAATCTCATATTTGTTTGAGATATTTACTTATTTTAAATGTTTATTTGAATAAATATGTGGCAATGATGGTAATCCTTATCCTCATAGGTGTGCATACGTGAGGATGACAGTATTGCTGGGTATTCTTAAAATTAGATCATTTTCAGTCTAATTTTTTTTTATGATTAAATTGTTAAAAATTACAATAATTTAGCTTTAAATACATTTTTAAAAAAAATGATTGTGTATGTGATTTGAAGTATGTATATAAAATGACCCCAAAAACTTCTTAAAAGGAAAATCTAAATTTATTTGATAAATTGTGTTATTTGTTAATCATCAGAGTAATACTAGAATGACGTGCAAAATTTGTTTACTTGATAACCGTAAAACATTGATATTCCAAAAAATAGATATCATATCGATTTTTCTCTTCCTATTCATATCGATTTTTCTCTTCCAAAAATTAGTTATCATATCATTTATTTTAATGATAAAATTTTTCAACTGGGATTTACAAATATTTTTCTTCCTATTCAAATTGTTTTTTTAATTTATGATATCATATCGATTAAGTAATTAATATAATTCTTCTAATCACAAATTAAATGCAATTTTGAAATTTAGACGTAAATTTCAAAAAAGAATGAAATTTGATAAGTTGTCTTCTAATTATCGATATAAAATTTAAATATTAAAAAAAGTTATTAAATAATGTGAAATTTACTAGGCTTCAAAATTTATACAAAAACACGAAGTAGTAGATAAATTGTAAATAAAGAAAACAATTGATGTTTTTGGTTGTTATTTGCATGATTATGTAGTTATTTACATGTGTTATTCTAAATTTAATGAGTTTTACATATACTTTATTTGTTATATATAAATTCATGTCACAAGATAGATGTTTCAATATTTATACTGAATAAATTATGCAAATAACAATAACACTCATGTTAATATACTTTATGTAAAAGATTTCTAAAAAAAGTATTTATTTTTCTTTTTATTATATTATTACACGTACATTATTGTATTAAATAATATAATTACAAATCAAAATTAAGGAAAGACTTAACGTTTATAAAATCCTCCCCCAAGGTGGTTACAAACATCCGTTAATGGGTTGATCAAGTATAAGTATAGAGTATTAAGAACCGGAAATTATTAGTTTTGGAATTCGAAATCAATCTCTTAATCTAATATATTAGAATAATAACTCATCTTCCTCGCCTATCCTATTCTCTTGTTCTATGATATGTTATCTTGTATAGCTCTCAATATTTGTAAATAACCTAATTTAATAAACAGAATTAATGCTTTCCAAGAAAATTCAATTAATTTTAGAAACAAAATGGAATTTGAATGTGAAATTCGTAGTCTAAGGGCTATTCCAGTTTTGAGTTCTTTAGTTTCGGATGGGAAGTCACCACTTTTGAGTTGTAGATAATTTTTTCAGTTTCGCATGGGCTATGAAATCGCCAAATTTTCATCATTTCATTTTTTTGGGATGGCCAAATTTTTTATCTTGGCCCAATTTTCTAAATGGATATCATCGTCATGTATGTGAAATTTTTTTTATAACAAATTTTTTGTGATTTTCACCATTGATATGTTTGAGATTTGAGGGGGTTTTCATTGAATAAATAGAGTATGTAATTGAATAAGTAAAATTATGGTAAAAATTGTCTTCCCTTTTTTCCGAGGGTTGGTTCTACGTTTGGATAAAGAATAGCTTTCAAATGTTAAATGATCACTTTTGATGTGAAAACTTGGTAATACTGAACTTTAGAATATTCTTTCTTCGTTTTCGATGAAGTCTTTGATTTTGAAAATGTGTTACGGAGACGAGGGTCGGTAGTGTCTTCTATTTTGACAACACATTCATAAAACAGAAGACACAATCGGGCGGTCTCGACCATCGTGTCCGGCAACACATTCAGAAAATCGAAGACTTCATCAAAGACAAAGAAACCATATTCTAAATTTTGGTACTACCAACTTTTGACATCAAAGGCAAACAATTAAAAATGAACATCTGAACGCCATTCTTTATCCAAATGTAAAAGCAATAAGAACTTTGGCTTATGTGCAATGAATTTTTGTTGTAAATGTGTGCATGGTTAGGAAGAGATTTAGCATATTCAAAAAAACTAGAAGATATATTATCTCAAAATGATATATTTTGAATTAAAATATATAAAAAAGTAAAAGTAGGTCTTTTCAGATAAATTTTAAAAGTATTCATAATGACATGTGTTATAGGGAGAATATTGTATAACAATATTTTGGAGGTTTGCTGGATTATCGGAGCAAAATACGGATATTTTGCTAACAAAAGAAGAACTAAGGATTAGGGTTTGTGTGTATGAATGTGGCTGAGCTTGACATGTGTTTTTCAGGTAAACTATTTCTCATCCGTATCAAGGTGCCTACGTACCCTATTTATAGGGATCAAGCCTGACGTAGTTCTTGGGCCACAAGTTACCTAGGCGGGCTAGGGTTTTATGAGATAAGCCAAAGTCCAAGCCCACTTGTTTAGGGCTGACGTGGCAATAAGTCATCAAATCTATCCATGATCCATGATCCAGCTGTAGAAGCCCATAATCTCGAATGGATAGATTCGGAATGAAAGATCCATCAGGGCCCTTGCATGCGACCTTGAGAGGCCTGGCCATGCGAAGCGATCCCTGTGCCTAGCTACTCATGCGACCTTAAGTCAGGCCATGAGCCTTCCAGAGAAGAGGAGATAATGATCTCGCTGTGAGTTACATATGTAGTGCAAAGCGAAGCAATCCTCCTGCAAGCATCGCCAGCGAGCCGCAGCATCGCGAGGTGCTCTTGTAATATTATTGCCAAGATATGCTGGGCTGATTCCAATAGTGGGCTTTAGTGACCCAATCTTCATCTTCCAGGCCCATCATAGATTATGAACCATCAATTTAGCTAATTAAATCAATTTATCCATTATGCCAGATTTGGGCATAACAACTACCCCCCGAGTCCTATTACCATTGGAGATGCGATGTGGACTCAAAGAATACGAGTTGTCACCGCGAAGCGAGCCTAAGAACATATATAACCGTTGGAGTAGTCGCGACCCCAAGAATTTGAAAGGTTTTGACAGCTGTTGTGTCTCGAGATGTGTGTCCAACGGACGTGATTTCAACACCTGTCCCATGTCTTTCTCTCTCCTGATAGCTATATATACCCCTGTCACTATCATTTCCTTTTTCATTCTCACAAACACATTGTCGAAGAGCTATTAGTTTGCTCTCAGATCAAACGCAACGTATTTTCAGGCTGTTACACCAGCGATCCCGAGTTTCTTTCGATTTCTTCAACCTTCTTCAAGAAAAAGTAAGTCTTTTTTCTTTTCTTCCATTTAAATTACTATTCTTCATTGTAATTGCATGATTAGATAGCTTAAATTGCATGCGATGCGAACCCAAATAACTGCGATCCCAAAATGCCAATTTTATGACACGACCCGTCCTCGCTATTGTAGGAGTGCGATCCGTAATGCGACCCATAGGTTAAGAACGTTAGCCTTCCCCTTAGGATTACGACCCCTCATATTTTCTGTGAACGATGCGAGAACACATAGAGCCTTTCTGTTCGCTTGTTTCTTTCCTCCTTCATTTGTTTTCTGTAAGGGCACACACTTAATCATTTCACCCTTTTCAGATGTCTCAAGATGATAGTTCAAGGACACCTTCTCCCATGCCTCATATACAAATCAGCGATGCTGCCGCAGCCAACATCGCAAAAGCAACGAGCACCAGCGAAAGCTCGTTCAAGCTATACTTCGACCCTTTATGGTCTAACGAAGAATATACCCGTGAGGTGCCTCTGATTTCGTGGAGAACAAAGCACCCTTCAAGCTCGCGGGATCAATCTCTGGATGTACTCCCAGCTGAGAACGAGCCTCACACCATGACTGACATCGAACATGACATCGAAACTTTGACAAAGAAAGGAGATGAATTCAGCGCTAGGGCAGCGGAAATTCTCTCTAAAGTGCCTCCATCACGAACCATGCCTCCATCACAAACCGTGTCGCCCATTCACATAAGTGATTCTCCAACAGATTCATTAGGCGATGCCTATTATGACATCGAGGGAGGTGCTGATAACGAAGCCAATTCTGATGATGATGACTACGAGGAGCCTTCCTCAGATGATGGTGGCCTTGACGAGGTGGCCAGAGTTGTAAATTTCAGAGACTACGATTATGTTCCTGAAGCCTCACCTGATCCTTATGTCCCTACCCCTCAACCAGAGCTGGAGGGAGTTATTTATGTTGACAGGCCTGACCCCAAAAACATCGAGCCCGGCTCAAAAGTCAAGCCAGGTAAAGCTCGCGTACTTGCATGTCGCGATATGCCCTCAACACTGATCGTGAAAACTATCACAGAGGGTGTTAAGAGGTTCCGCCCTGAAGGCAAGATCATCTTGCCCAAGAAGAAAATGCGATGCTATCGCTTTAACCACGACGAGAACGGAGGCAGAGTGCCCAGAATGGTCCTGACGGTCCTTCTAATGAAGATAGGTGTCTCTTCTCCCCTCCACCCATTCATTAGGGATGTTTGCATGACATACTATTTAGCTCCCATTCAAATCAGCACCAATGGATACCGATCCATGATTGCCTTGTACATACTCTATCACAAACTTGGATACCCTCCTTTGGATGCGAAGACAATGGGCTACTTCCTTCAGCTGAAGCGATGCGGAGCCAAGGATTTTGGTTATGTCTACTTCTCGGTATGGCCAGAATTCAACAAAAAAAGCCTCCTCCCTGGCGGGATAAGTAATGCGGGCTCGTGGAAGGAGCCTTTCTTCTACGTACACGAGGTCCCTCGAGTGAAAACAAGCTTCAACTACCTCCCGGGTAAGCTACCAAGGCAGTAGTCCTTTATCATACTTTTTACCTTTTATTCTCAAAACTGACAACTCCTTTCGCATCGCAGTCGCTCCAGTTCGCACCGTCTTAAAAGGTGTTGACAAACAACGAGCCGACGAGGTATTAACGAAATCCACTGCCGAGGAAAGGAACATTAGGACTCTCCTCTCCATTGAGAACCTAATAGAATGCGGGTTCCTCAAAGAGGGGATAGATGCTTCCCCCGAGGCGGGGCCTTCTCATGCGAGGCGAGCCTCGAAGAAAAGAAAGGCAAGAGAAGAGGCCTCGTCTTCTCATGTCGCAATAACAGATGAAGAGGGTACTTCTAGGACCGAAACATGCATCGCATCGCATTCCTTTTTACCTCACATGCATAACTTGTTTTACTTTATGCCGAATTATATTTGAACTGCTTTGTAACTTGTTCTTCATTTTTCTACAGATATGTCTGCTCGAGGTGGAAAGAGTCAACCTCCCCCATTTTTGCAAACCAACAAGAAGGGGGCGTCTTCAAAGGTGACCTCTGCCTCAAAGGTTCCTCCTCCTCCTCTTAAGCCCCCTGTGGCTAAGCCTGCCAACGATCCTCCACTCCAGCAAAATGCTGCTAGGGATCAAATTCCAAATTCACCCAATCAGAGCCCTTTAAAGCGGCTAAGGAAAGATGGGCAACCTGACGGATCGTCCCAGCCAGCCTCGCGAACCGTCAATGCTACTGCGGCCCAGCATCTTTTTGCCTCGCTGGGAAGCAAATATACTGAAGAGGCTGAGGCATCCGGCTGGTGGAAGGCGCCTCCCGAGGAAAATGCAAACGCTCTGACCAAATGCCTCGCTGAAGCATTCATTCGCCAGGCTGCTCATACCAAAAACTACTTCCTGCTGGACAAAAAGAACAAGGTTCTTGAATTCCAGAAAACAGAAGACAAGCGATCCCTCCAGGCTGAATTCAAAAAGCAACTGTCTACTGAAACCGCCTCACTTCGCACCGATCTCAAGAATGCCAGAAAGGAAAGAAATGACTTTGAGAAAGCATTTCTAGATCTGCAGAAATCCAGCGCGGAGGCTGCTAAGAAGAGCGCCGATGAGAATGCGAAGCTGGCAAGCGACCTCAATGCTGTTAAGGCTGAATTGGCCACTGCTCAGGACACATTTCTGGCCAAGGGTCAAGTCTCCTTCATGAAGGGGTTTATCAGAACGATCCCTGACTTTGATTGGGATCAGCTGGGGCCAGGTAATGCTGAGTATGTTGAATCACTCAAAAAGGAGATCGCTGAGGAGGACGCTGCGGAAGCGAGGCTAGAGGAAGAGGCGAGGCTGGCTGAAGAAGCGAGGCTGTTGAAAGAAACTTCTACTGCCAATCAAGATCCACCTGCTTCTTAAAATTTGTTATATATTTGATGTAGTCTTTTGAACTCGGGATGCGGGCACCCTTAGAATGCTTCGCGATTTGTAATATTGTTTTATTTAACTCTGATCACCCCTTAACTGAACTGGGATCGCACGGCGACCCTTTGTTTATGAATTTGTGCATTTTAACTTTTCCATCCAATATTGCCTCGTTATTTTTGCACATAACGTATTTGCACAAGTAATTTAGCTTCGCTTGCTTAGTACCTTGGCCTCGAAATTATATCTTTACTTTTCATCTTTGCGTGTTGAATTGTCTTGAATACTAGATTTGCATGACTTTGCTTAGATTGTTGTAGCAGTAACTTCAAATGCGATCCTTGCATCGTTGAGATGGCTTGGACCTTAGTATGTTAATGTTAACAAACAGGCAAGTAAAATACACAATAAAAAGTAATTCATAAAGAAATTGAACTTTTATATTGATAAACGGGGCGAAGCCCAAACAAGTTGACAAGCGGGGCGAGGCCCAATCAATGATAAATGGGGAGAAGCCCAATAAATGATAAATGGGGCGAGGCCCAATAAAGTGATAAATGGGGTGAGGCCCAAGAAAGTGATAAATGGGGCGAGGCCCAAGAAAGTGGTAAGTGGGGCGAGGCCCAATGTCATTACATCATAAAGGGAGGGTGTCAATACGACCATTACCCCCCCAGTATTTTGTATGAATTTATTCAAGTGAAATAGATAGAAACTACCAGGAGCGATGCCTTCACTAATAGTATTTGCGCAAATGTTCCGCATTCCAAGCTCGTGGAATGACCTTATCCTTCATGTCTGTGAGGTAATAAGTTGCTTCTGAGAGAGTAGCATAGACTTTGTAAGGTCCTTCCCAATTAGTACCAAAGACACCATGGCCCGGGACCTTAGTGTTAGGCATGACTCTCCTAAGCACGAGGTCACCTGTCTTTAAAGAACTTTCTTTGACCCTTCCATTATAGTACCTCGCTGTCCTCTGTTGGTAAGACGCGAGGCGAAGCTGAGCCTCGCTTCTTGTTTCTTCTATCATGTCTAGGTACAATCTGTGATTCACCTCGTTTGCTTCGGGATCGTAGTGTTCCCTTCTAAACGACCCGGAGCCCACTTCAACAGGAACCATGGCCTCGCAGCCATATGTTAGGGAAAAAGGAGTTTCTCCAGTTGTGGTCCTTGGAGTCGTGTTGTATGACCACAAGACCCTTGGTAATTCTTCAGGCCAATTGCCTTTGCTCTCCTCTAACTTGGCCTTCAAAGTATGTTTGATGATTTTGTTGATGGCCTCAGTTTGACCATTTGTCTGGGGGTGACTCACAGCTGAAAAACACTTCTTGATCCTCAGGTTCTCGCAGAATTCTTTCATGTCCTTGCTATCAAATTGCTTTCCGTTATCTGATATGAGCTGATAAGGAATCCCATAGCGACACACAATTGCCCTGTACACGAAGTCCTTGAGTTTCTTTGCAGTAATAGTGGCAAGTGGCTCGGCCTCGGCCCATTTGGTGAAATAATCAATGGCCACAACTGCATACTTGACACCTCCCTTGGCCTTAGGTAGCTCCCCAATTAAGTCAATGCCCCACATAGCGAAGGGCCATGGGCTCGTTAGCGAGGTGAGGTGCGAGACCGGAGCATTGCTATAATTAGCGATCCTTTGGCAGTTATCACACCTTCTAGCGAACTCAAAAGCATCTCTTTTCAAAGTAGGCCAGTAGTACCCTTGGCGAAGAATCTTTTGGGCTAGAGAACTACCCCCCGAGTGATTGCCACATATTCCTTCATGAACTTCTCTGAGAATGTAGTTGCATTCTTCTCCATCCACACATCTTAGGAGCGGGGTGTTGAACCCTCTTCTATATAGGACCTTGTCATAGATGACATAGCGAGCTACCTGATATTTGATTTTTCTTGCCTATTTTTTGTCTTGAGGCAGGGCTCCACTTTTCACATACTCCCATATAGGAGTCATCCAGGTCGACCCTGGGGTCGCTATCTCCATAACAAACTCCTCTGGCACACTGGGCTTTGTTTGAATTTCCAGTGGAATAATTCCAAGTAAGGTGGCCTCGCGGCGCGATCCCAACTTTGCTAGTGCATTTCTCTCCTGATGTGAACCACTTTGATATTGTTGAATTTTTTAACCAATCTATGTGCACATCGTAGATATAGCTCAATCTGCTCACCCCTAGCTTGCCATCCACACCATAGCTGATATGCTACCAACATAGAATCGCTGTATGCAGTCAGATTCTCCACCTTCATCTCCAATGCAAGTTTAAGACCAATGATGAGGGCCTCGTACTCTGCTGCATTATTAGAGGCTTCGAAAGCAAAATGCACTGCACTTTTTATTCTGCGACCCTCTGGTGTTACCAACTCGATGCCAGCCCCAGCTCCTTCTTTATTTGATGCTCCATCAACATATAGTTCCCACCACGAGGCAGAATTTTCTTTCTTAGCCTCGCTAGATGCGGTCTCTGGGATCGCTATGATAGCCAACTTATCTTCCTCAGACTGAGGAGGGAATTCCAGAATGAAGTCTGCAAGTGCCTGACCTTTAATGGGACCACGAGGCTTGAACTCAATATCAAATTGGCTGAGCTCCACTGTCCACTTCAACAATCTTCCTGAGGATTCTGGCTTATGCATTACCTGCCTCAATGGATAGGCTGTGCGAACCTCAATGCTATGGGCCTGAAAGTAGGGTCTCAATTTCCGCGAGGCCAGCACCAGGGCATAGGCTAGCTTCTCCATGTTGGTGTAGCGAGTCTCAGCATCTAACATCCTTTTGCTAACATAGTATACAGGATACTGAACTTTCCCCTCCTCGCGAACTATCACTGCACTGACCGCATGTTCTGACACCGCGAGGTAGACAATGAGCGTCTCCCCGTCCTTGGGCTTAGATAATACTGGTGGCGAGCCAAGTTGCTCCTTGATGTTCTGAAAAGCTTCCTCGCATTGAGGGGTCCACTCAAAGTTTTTTCCGACCTTCTTAATCGCCTTGAAGAACTCATGGCATTTATCTGATGATTTAGAGACGAACCGATTAAGGGCTGCGATCCGTCCCGTTAAACTCTGAACTTCCTTCACACTTCTTGGGGATCGCATTTCTACCAAGGCCTTTATTTTTGCAGGGTTCCCTTCAATTCCCCTATGATTGACAATGAACCCCAAGAACTTTCCAGACTCAACTCCAAAGACACACTTCTGTGGATTGAGCTTCATTCTGTACTTCCTTAGTATATCAAACATTTCAGCGAGGTGGGTGATGTGATCCCCAGCCTCTTTGGATTTTACCAGCATGTCATCTACATAAACTTCCATTGTCTTCCCAATCTGCTTCTCAAACATCATATTAACGAGCCGTTGATAGGTAGCCCCAGCATTAAGGAGACCGAAGGGCATCCCTATGTAGCAATAGAGACCTCTATCCGTGATAAACGAGGTATGCTCTTGATCAGGACCGTACATGGGTATCTGATTGTACCCAGAATAAGCATCCATGAAGGAGAGAAGTGCATGCCCTACTGTTGCATCCACTAGCTGATCAATCCTTGGCAATGGGAAACTATCCTTTGGGCAATGCTTATTGAGATCAGTGAAATCCACACATGTTCTCCATTTTCCGTTTGGCTTCTTCACGAGGACAGGGTTCGCGAGCCAGTCAGGGTAGAATGATTCCCTAACGAGCCCGACCTTAAGTAATCTATCCACCTCTTCTTTGAGAGCCTCGGCTCGCTCTCCACTTATTGGTCGCCTTTTCTGTCTAACACTTTTTTTGCTTGGATCCAAGTTGAGCCTATGACACATCACATTAGGATCGATCCCAATCATGTCTTCATGCGACCAGGCGAACACGTCAAGGTTGGCCTTCAGAAAAGTGACCAATCTCTCTCTCAGATCAAGGTTGAGTTGCGACCCTATTTTCAACACCTTTGAAGGATCCTGCACATCAACAAGAATAGGGATCGTGTCTTCAGCTGCCCCAGCTTGCTCCACATGCTCTGGGATGCGAGGATCCAGGTCTGGATCATATTCACGAGCCTGACTAGATTCTGCCTCGCAGGGGTTGACACCTGCGTGCCCATACTCCTTAACAACAGTTGTTGTCTGTGTGATACCATTTGGCTGTTCTGTCAGTGTAGATGTTTCTTTGTGAACCCATTTTCCCTTTTAGGCTCGCACAGCGGCCTGCTCTGGGCTCTCCTCGCTATCACTATCTGTAGCCTCTTCAACAATCCCTTCCTGGAGAACCATTACTGGCTGCGAGGTTCCCATCATTAAAGCACCTAGTACTGGTTCTACCTGAATTCCCAAATTATCAAAATAACCAGCTGGGAGTTCCTCGATTGATATGATGTTGCATTCATTTGAGGGTCGCGAGGCCGATTTGCGAGCCCTATCTTCCTCCTCGCTTTCCATCCTGTCTACCATAGATATGCTACCCTTTTCAGCGGACTTAAGGGCCTTGTTGTAACATTCTCGTGATTCATGTTGCGCCCCCTTGACACATCCCACTCCATTTGGGGTAGGAAACTTCATGGAAAGATGATAGATAGAAGTGACCACCCTCATTTCCTTAAGTATAGGCCTCCCTACAATAGCATTGTATGCTGAAGGTTGATCCACCACCATGAAGTCTGCGATCTGGGTAGTGATGCAGGGCTCGTCTCCTAAAGTAACAGGAAGTCGTATGAGACCCTTGACACTCACTGAGGCTCCAGTAAAACCATACAAGTGTCCCACAGTTGGGATAAGATCTTTGTCCACGTAGCCCATCTTTTGGTAGACCTCGTATGTCAGGAGATTCATAGCACTCCCATTATCCACCAGAACCCTGTAGACATTCTGCGATCCAATACGAATTCGAACAACGAGGGCATCAGAGTGAGGGTGATGAACCCACTTCGCGTCCTCCTCAGTGAACATGATGTTTGTATCTTCCCCCTTAAAGAGCTTTGGGGGTCGCTCTTGCAAGTGATGTACATTAGTGAGGGGTCGCTCCCTGGCCTCGCGAGCATACCTCTCCCTGGCTTTATTGCTGTCCCCCCCGATGTGGGGTCCCCCAATAATCACATGAATACTTCCTCCTCGCGCTTCCCTTTCCTTAATGACTGGGTTCTGTTCAGGTGGGGGGGCTTGATTATACCCAAGGCCAGACTTGGGATTATGCTTCTTCACCTCGCGAACCGCCCACTCAGTTAATTTTCCCTCACGAATTAACTGATCCACTTGCAGCTTCAGCTCTCGGCAAGTAGATGTATCATGCCCTGTTTGTTCATGAAAGGCACAATACCTGCTAGTGTTTGCGGTCCCCTTCAGACCCATCGGTGTAGGCTTCCTGAATATCCCCTTGTTTTCATTGACTGCATAAATGTGATCAATTGGGGCGACCAGAGGGATATACTTGTCTTCATCCCTCGCGGGGCGAGATCTCGGTGGGGACCGCCTCAAAGGATCGCGGTCTCTCCTTTTTGGGCTGGGGCTTCGACTTCGATCCCGTCTTCGCCTTGGACTCCTGGAGTCCTTTCTTTTTACCCCCCGATTCCTATTCCAACTGCCACCCCTTTCATTATTCTTCTTCAAATCTGCGAGTGACTTCTCAACACGCTTGAAAGGCTCAGCGATCTTATGCAATTCAGAGAGAGTACTAGGGGTCTGTTCTTGTAGCTTCTTCCAAAATTCCGTACCTTCCCTTACTCCAGCGATGAGGAAATTTTTCACAGCTTCGTCATTTGCACCTCGCACGCGAGGCACCTCAGCATTGAACCTCTTGAAGTAATCATGAAGGGTTTCGCCTTCCTTCTGTTTTATGTTTGCTAAGGTGGACACAGGGGGTGCATAGAGCATCGAGGACTGGAACTGTTTGATAAAGATGTCCACGAGTTGATCCCAAGAATCGATGACAATCAATGCCCCTAGCTTCGAAAACCACTGCTGAGCACTTCCCCTCAGCGAGGCCGCAAATAGTCTACACCTCGCTAGTAATGAAACCTGATAAACATCCATCTCATTATTAAATCGAATCACGAACTCCGCTGGATCAGTGTCGCCATTATAGGTCATATCATGCTGATGGCCTCGAAACACCGCAGGAAGCGGAGCGGTTCGAATTTCGTGAGTAAAGGGCGATGACGAGCCCATAGTGCTAAAGATCCCTTTCTCACTGTTCATCGCGTCCAGGGCCTTATTCAACTCCTCCAGCTTATAGTCTCCTACCTTGACCTCCTTTTCAGCCTCCTTTTTACCTCCAGTACTTCCATGATGAGACTGGGTCTTTTTTAGGACACTGGACTCCTCCTTGTCATTCTTGCGATCCTTCTTTTTACGATCCTCTTCAAGATAATGAGATCGTTCCTGGTCTCGATGAGATGGGGGTCTGTTATCGCGACGATGGGACCGCTCACGCTCTCTACGGAGAGAGGGGGTCTGTCATCGCGACGATATGACCGCTCGCAATCTCGAGGAGACAATTGTCGATGTGTGTCCCTACTTCTGTTCTTAGATCCTTCATGACGAGGCGCATTAACCTTTTCCAATTTTAGACGAAGGTCATGCTCAGTCATCTTCTTTCCGAGACGGTCAAAAACACTGACCGATCTCCCCTCAGATGAGGCGACCTTGTCATGCGATCCCCCTTTCTGTCCGAGCGAGTCCTCCCCCTCATTCCAGTCAGGGTTGGTTTGATCTGTTAGGACATCATCGAAGTCATCAACGAGTTTCTTAGGGGGGAGTTTTCTTCCTTCCACTGGCACTCTACCGCCTGTCCTTGCATTCCTCTTCGATCCTCTAGAACTATAGCGCCTCTCCACCTTTGCAACCCTTTCATGTACCGCGGTCACCTGCTCACCGAGGTCTTTTAGAAAAGACATGACCTCGCTGTTCAATGTCACCCTCTGTGCTGGGGGGGTGTGTTCCTCCCTGTCCCCAGTCTTAGAGTTGTCCTTGGACGCTTCGTCCTCTATGGGGCCTCTCGTCAGGGGGTCGTCCTTGTTCACCTTGTGCGACCCCGGGGTCTCACCATCGTTCCTCTTTTTATGTGATTTTGTCATCGTTCTCCCAATTCAATGACTACCTCCCCTCCTTCTAGCGCCAAATGTTATAGGGAGAATATTGTATAACAATATTTTGGAGGTTTGCTGGATTATCGGAGCAAAATACGGATATTTTGCTAACAAAAGAAGAACAAAGGATTAGGGTTTGTGTGTATGAATGTGGCTGAGCTTGGTAGGTGTTTTTCAGGTAAACTGTTTCTCATCCGTATCAAGGTGCCTACGTACCCTATTTATAGGGACCAAGCCTGACGTAGTTCTTGGGCCACAAGTTACCTAGGCGGGCTAGGGTTTTATGAGATAAGCCAAAGTCCAAGCCCACTTGTTTAGGGCTGACGTGGCAATAAGTCATCAAATCTATCCATGATCCATGATCCAGCTGTAGAAGCCCATAATCTCGAATGGATAAATTCGGAATGAAAGATCCATCAGGGCCCTTGCATGCGACCTTGAGAGGCCTGGCCATGCGAAGCGATCCCTGTGCCCAACTACTCATGCGACCTTAAGTCTGGCCATGAGCCTTCCAGAGAAGAGGAGATAATGATCTTGCTGTGAGTTACATATGTAGTGCAAAGCGAAGCGATCCTCCTGCAAGCATCGCCAGCGAGGCGCAGTATCGCGAGGTGCTCTTGTAATATTATTGCCAAGATATGCCGGGCTGATTCCAATAGCGGGCTTTAGTGACCCAATCTTCATCTTCCAGGCCCATCATAGATTATGAACCATCAATTTAGCTAATTAAATCAATTTATCCATTATGCCAGATTTGGGCATAACAACATGAATGATGCTTTCTTACTTGTAAGACGATATACACTTAACTAATTAAATTTAATTAAAAATCAAAATTAAGGGAAGAAAAAAATTATGTAAGATTAGTTTAATATGTTCAACAGAGGTTATTATAAAAAGGCAATTGTACAAAACAAATTATAGAAAAAAGTTTGGCATCTAAAAATGAACCATATGTAATCTTATACAAATTAGTAACTAAACCAAAAATTTCACAAATTCTATGTACCTTGTTTACAAAAAATTTTTTATAGTAAAATATTCTAAATAAATATTGGCATAAGCTTCATGTCACTTTTTCTTCAAAAAATTGTAGAGAAGAAAAATACAGGAAAATTCATATTTTTGGTTAGCAAATAGCTTCATCCCATATTTCCTGTAAATGAATTTTTCTTTATAATGTACATCGATCAAAATGAAACAATAATGAAATTACAAATATATATATATATATATATGTATATATATATATATATATATATATACATATATACATAACACAAAAGAAAATAAAACAAAATTATGGGATATGTTTGACATCCCATAGAAAACTTCCATAATTATGGGATATGTTACAACCTCATTACTTATAATGTGAGAAAACTTCCACTAGGAGCTGAACCTGCATCACATAGCTAGAGCAATATAGAGATAGAATGCATTTACATCATACCATAACATTGTGTGAAAACATATGCATTATATTCAATGAGAGAAATGATGTACAATTGTGACTTCAAAAAGTTTTACAGTATAAGCAATCACAACTGTAGAAAAATTGAGTTTTCTTTTAAAAACTGTTAATGTGCAAGAGTCTATATTTATACATAAAACAATGTATTATAATGTCTTTTAATGAAAACTAGGTCATTTTATTTTTAAAATACACAAACTCTTGACTTCGTAGTAATTTAGAAAGAAAGATTTTCTTTAAGTGCTTATTATGTATAGAGAACTTTAACACAAAAGTTAGTGAAAAGACTCATACAAGCACTGAATGTAGTTTAGGTAACAAAGATTACCAAGTACATAAGTACAGATAACCAATGTCTCTCTTTTGGCACTTCATTACTTAGCACAACATAAACTAAGTAATTGACTGATGGATGTAAAAATATTCTAAGAACTATCATGTATATAAAGTGGTGTATAACCAGAATTAGAGAATTCAATTTTTAAAATTTTCACCACTTCAAAATATGATAGGAGACCGAATGTAATTTTAAGTCTCACTTACTTAGAAATTTGAACAGCTTAATTTATACTAACACTAATGATTTATAGATAAGACACATTTACTCAAAATAAATCCTAAGTAATATCATCAGAGATAATATATACATCACAATTAGTTTGCAATAAAGTATCAGAACAACTAGCAATTGTCAGTAAACAAATATTTTACTATTTGATACCAACTGCTAGTATTTATCAAATACTTTAAAATGCAAGTAATTGTGTTTATGATTACTTTACCAAAATTAAATTATGAGCAAATAAACCATTGAATTGCTTCACGTCATAATTTAACTAGGATATAAATAATCACTGCTAAATACTAAATATTCAATGATACCAATTGTTTGATAAATTCAATCTATTGTAAGATAAATTCAATTAAGTGAAGATTGAATTGTTACATTGAGTACCAATTGATAGAATGAATATTAGTATCTAACTACTTAAGAACATCATTCACTGATATTCATAAGTACGAGGAACTAGTTGACAAGAAATACACAAGCTCTTAAGATATAACATTTCAAACTGATGACTTCAAGGCAACTCCTCGATAATAACAATTGTTAACTCCTAACAACTGTTTACTGGTAGACAACCTTGGTTCTATAAATAAGACTCGATTACCGAAGCTGTCTTGTCTGCAATCTTAGAAATGATATTCTAAGTCCTATACACCTTGATCCATAGTATATAACATTTATTATCAAAGTGATTAGAAGCTTGCAAATAAGCACAAAAATTATTCCAAGTAACAGAGCAATGGTCACTTTAGATATTTCAATATCCATAGTTCTACTTAGAGAATTTTCATACTTTGCATAGTAATATGAGTGAATTGTAAAAGATATAACAATGATTACTTAGAGGAGGTCTAAGTAATTTCACACATACCAATATATCTCACAATTAGTTAGTAAATAGAATTCTAACTAAATATCATTAACTGATATAAGTCAAAACTTCAATACAACTAATTGTTAGAACCATGATATTAATTATAATGAATTTCTGAAAATGGAGCATTGATAAAATTCACTAGAATTAACATCTCACAACTAATTGAAGACCAAGACAGATAGGTCCAAGTTAGTTATGATTCAAATTTATTTTGATAAATGAGGTATAGAGCAAATACTAATTTGAATTGCTTTAGGTTCTATAACTCATCTTAATCAAAATAAATAATTAAATAAATAAATACTAAATCTCTATGAGTTAGATTTTAGAATTTAAGTATTTAAATTATCCTTAAATAATCACCACTAAAATATATTACAATTATACACATGGCAATCATTCAACAGATAATTCTCAGCGTGAGGTCTGGATGTAAATAAGTTCACAAGTCCTTTCGATACAGACAATTGAATAATTATGAGCTTACTTAAGAATTACTTAACAGATGGGATTTATAAATCATATAGCATTAATAAAATCCCAAGTTTACAAACCAATCTTGAAAGATTAATTTCATCAAGTGATTTAGCAAACATGTCTGTAAGTTAATTTTAATGAAAGACAAGCTCTCGAAAAAGTATTGATACCTTATGCAAGTTGCTTAGTCCTTGAGTGTTCCACAGAGTTGTTGGAGATGAATTTGATTCCTTGTGTTCTTCTGCTTTCGTACAACTCATTTGATCTGTCTCTACGCAGCAAAACATGTCAGAACTGATGTTTCTAGGGTACCATCTTCGGAGATGGGTCCAACTTAAGACATCTGAAAATCAAGTGTAATAACTACAAGAATAGATTCTCTAGGATCCACTTGGGGCCTTGCAAATTTGTATATTGAGAATAAAATATGTGTGTAAGTGATCTATTAGCAATTGCATAAGATAATGAGCTGATGATTCCTCTATAGTCTGATTAGGTCCTAATTAGTAGATCCTGAACTTGTTGGGTCAAATATCTATATGGTACCATTTCCTCAGATCCGGGTCCATCTTAAGATTTTTGATTACCAACTTGTTAGGTCCAAACTAATAGGTCAAAAGCCAGCTATAGTGGTGTGTTGGCATGTAGTCTTGACAGGTCTAGAATCTTCTGAATAGAAACAAAAGATCCTGGACTTACTTTTATTGTCATCATTCTTTTGGCTTACTTGTGCTCCAAATAGAATTATTCTTTTGGCTTGCCTGAGCTCCTAAAAGGATTCTTCTATTAGCTTGCATGAAGTAATTCAAAAGAATTGCAACTTTACCAACATCAAAACAACAAATATCTTGATCCCAATTTATAGTTAGTAGACCAACATATAATATAATCAAGATATCATTGCAGATATATATCATCTATGCTTGTGCCTAAAGATGTAGAGAGTTCTATAAATATGACACCAATCGTTAAATGATACCAACTGTTAAAGATTGATACCAAATATTAAATTATAGTTAGGGTGTCATACCATGTCTTCCACGCTTGCTTGAGTGATGATACCCGTTCATACTAACCTGTAGAGATCTTCCACTATCTCACTAACCAGGAGTGCACTTGTTCACATTCCTCTATCATCTAGATTCTGTAGGTCCAGATGTGCATTACAATCTTGAATGTGCAACAGGTGCCTGATATCCTCAAGTCTTGTCACTGGTGCTTCTTGTCAAATATACTGTTTGATCAAATTGTAACCTAGCATCCATTTTGGCTTTGTCCCTCAAAACAATGCCTTGACATCATCCAGGTAGACTTCTGGTTATCCTTGTACCAAATACAGCCTTGTTGTTTGGTCTAGATACCAGCTTCCCTTCAATCTGCCTTTTGTACTGATTGAGATCATCTTGCATTGCAATCACTCAACCTGGATCTTTAAGAGCTTTTGTAGCTTTCTTAGTTTCTTCTAAAAGAAAACTAAAGAAATAATCATTAGTACTTGAATCTCTGTTAGTCTTTTACTTCCACCATTAGAAACACTAAGAACTAGGACAAAGAATTAATTGAGTCAACACTCTTTGTCTTGGCAGACATGTTCTCATAGTGTCCTTTGACTTTCAATGTGGTGTTGAGTTGACTAGTTGATCCTTCTGTTGCTCCCCCTAAGCTGCTGCTAGGTTTATATGAAGATTCTCCATGTTGACATTGCTTGATCTAAATCATCATTACCATTGACAGCTGGGAGCTAGAAGTCGTTGAACATCACTAAGACTTTCAATCACCTTATGTTGATTAATAACAATCACCCTGTAGGCTGTTGACTCCACTGAGTAACCAAGGAAATTATCATCTTGAGCATTAGCTGATTGCTAGGATGCTCACTTTCATTTATCATTGCAAAACAATTTCCTTCATACTTGTGGGGTCTTCCTATATTTCTTACTGATCAGGGTTTAATCATGTTAGTAGCAAACTATTGACTGCTTCAACATTAATACTCTTGAAGGTGCAGAAATCATCCAGAACACTAGTTGATAGGTCCTGTAATCTGATCTCCAAGTTGTCATAGTCAGTTTTGCTTCCTGACACTCTTCTAGATGTGATCAATCACCATCAGTAGTGTCTTGTCTTCAGATTGTCTGAACAACAACTTGTTTGTTGAGAGAAGTCATCAGTCATCATCACTAAGGTATATTTTTCATTGAAGTAGAAATTCTGTGTGATGCTTCTTTGACTTCTCTTTATGACATGCCTCATAATTTTATTTTACTTTAATTCCAGATGAAGTAGTCTCCTTTACTGATTCGATTTCCAGGAAAGAATCTCTTGATATGACATTCAGGTGAGAGAGCTCCTTATGTCATAGCTGAACTCTTGTCTGATGAAGCTTTAGATTTGACCTTGTTGACTGCACCTTTGACTGAGATTCCATGTCAGCTACAGATAAGTTCTCTTTCCTTAATCCTCGAACAGTAGGCTCTTCATCTTGTAAAAGATGCTTTATTACTGACAACATTCCTTGGCTATTGAATAGCCTTGACCCTAGGTCATACCCTTGCTGTTGTCTCCAAGGGATAAACCACTTGGCCTGTCTTCACATTCACATTTGATAGAAGGGTTCTTTCTTCGATGATATGCTTTGAATAAATCAATAATAATGCATAATTGATTAACCTGTTAAGCCCTACATTCACAAATGGATAAAAAGTTCTTGGTACCCAAATTGTTTAATTGGGTCTAGATGGATTAGAGATTTCTCTTTTATTAGAGTTAACAACAGTTTTAACCTTAACATGCTCATTCTTATCTTTGACTGACCATTTCTCCTTTTTAATGTCATTGACAAAATATTCACTGAGCAAGGAGAATAATGGTTCCTTCCTAACATAAAGAGGACTAGCAGTCTGTACCTTATTGTTATTCTTAAACATGCTTTTTCTATGATCAATGCAAATACTAGGAAATCATTTTTGACATTTGAAATAAGTAGGCATGATAATAAGAATACATTGCATACATTCAGCATTAAAACATTGCAGATAAGAATTATGCAAATTAGGCATGTTATGCATTTTAAAAAATTCAGTACTATCTACTTTAACCTATGTACACTTGTGTAACAGGTAGCAAGTAGATTTACAGATATTCAATAATTTTCTAAACATGCATGGAATAGAAGAATTAACAAATTAATCACTAATTCTATCCAATCCATTCCTATTGTTATATTATATTATATAATCTCTATTACCTAAGTCAGTTTTACAAATGACTTGATGTTCTAGTGACACCCTAGGTAATTATTCCATCTTTTAAACTTTTTAATCCTTAACAAACCTTAACAAACAATTCAGAATGAATAAGCAAATCTTGTTCTACTGGGGATCCTGAAACAAGCTTAAGCAGAGGTCATATATGCTTGACATATATCATTTAAGAATTGAGAGATATTGTCTAAGGAACACTTCTAACTCACTATTGCAATTAATTAAATTCAACAAATATTCATACACATAATAAGATCTTCTAACCAAAGATATAACAATTAAAAACTAAGATCTTAACATGCTTTGAATTTCTGAGAATTACATATTACACTAGTTCGAAGAATTGATACCTGAGACATGTGAGGTGAATCATCTTCAGAGATTGCTATGAAGGCAAGATATTAATTATGCTCTTCTCATCATCATCTGATCCATCCCAACTCTTTTCTTCAGCAAGATAAGTTCTGCACTGATGCGTCGGTTTCATCTCATTTAATGAATCCCTATTCATCCTTGTCTGTCAGAATTCTGTACCATGTTGCACACCTTGATAGTTACTTGTCACATATAGCTTTTCATAACTGCAACTATCAAGTCTTGTTTCTTTCCACCAACTCAGTCTTGTAGCCACCTCTTGAACTGTATCCTGAAGAGTTTCTGCTTCGGAATAGATAGGCCTAATTCCTAGATTAAACATTTGTACTCTTTCTAAATTAGTAACTCTTCATGTATGTTTTGAGGTTCCATCATTAATTCCTGACTGAGATGTCTAACTGACTAGTTCATTCTCAAACCTCCTTGATTCCACTTTTCTAAAATCTCTATTGATTCCTTGAAAGATATTTCTTGGTACAATCCACTAAGTGTAGTAGATGTTACATTGGAGCAATCCACTTAGTGTTTGTATATCACAGAATCAATAGACTTAATTCAAATCTTCGAGAAAAATTCTATCCACTAAAACCTCTTCCATTCCTCCTTCTGAAAAACCAGTGAATTCTATGGATATAATTTTGAGGAGCTTCCACAAATTTTTCTTCAGTAGATAGAAATTAATTTCATTGAAAAATGCATTTTCTTCAAAAGATTCAAATCATCTTTGACAATTCGTAGGAATCTTCAACTAACAACCTTCTTGAAACCATTGGCTTAGAATAAATTCAAAATATTTAAAATTCAAAAACTTCAAGGACTCGAAAATTTTTTGAGAAATAAAAAATCTGAAAGTAAGTTCAAATTAATTAAAATTCGAAATTAGAGTCAAATTAATTAAGAATCAAAAAATCTCAAGAAATGAAATTTTTTAGAGTTAAAGAATCCGAAAATAAATTCAAGTTAATTAAAATTCGAAATTATCAAGAATTAAAATTTTTGAAAATAAACTCAAGTTGTTTAAAAATCAAAATTTCCAAGAATTAATCATTTCAAGAATTAAAAAATTCGAATATAAGTTAAGATTACTTAACAATCAAAAATATCATAAAATGAAAATTTTTCAAGATTCAACAATTTGAGAATAAATTCAATTTAATTAACAATTGAAAATAAACTCATATTGTTTAAAAATCAAAAATATCATTAATTGAGAATTTTTAAAGGTTAAAGAATCCGAAAATAAATTTAGATTATTTAAAATTAAAAAACCTCAAAATTAAAAATTTTGAAAGTTAAAGAATCCAAAAATAAGTTCAAATTATTTAAAGTTCAAAAATCTCAAGTATTGAATTTTTTGAAGGTTAAAAAATCTAAAATAGAGGAGTCGACTTTTTGGTCTAATACCGGATTTAATTTCTGTATGGGTCA
The DNA here is from genome assembly GCA_036435485.1 of Saposhnikovia divaricata. Classification (NCBI taxonomy): domain Eukaryota; kingdom Viridiplantae; phylum Streptophyta; class Magnoliopsida; order Apiales; family Apiaceae; genus Saposhnikovia; species Saposhnikovia divaricata. The sequence goes on from CM071597.1 coordinate 223,936,025, forward strand.
ACAAACTCGAAATCCAATTGGAGGACCACAAACTCGACATGAATTTTTCTATATTTTTAAGTAAAAAGATCGAAATTAATTATTACAAATTCTATAGAAAATTCGACATGAACTTTTCTATATTTGTAATAAAAATATCGAGAGGTTCTAGGGAACTTAATCCGCTAGATAGTTCCACAAGTACAAGTAAACAATTTCTAGTGGTTTAGATTTAACAATACAAGCTAGAAATATTTTACAAGAATTTATTTGATGTTCAAGGAACCATTTTCTCCCTTGGTCTCTCTTTCTTCTGTTTGTGTTCTGCTGAAGAAGATGTGAAAAATTTCAGACTGCTCTGCTGTGTCCTGCAGTTGTATTTATAGCCATTTAAGTCTTGCTGGCTTTCTGTAGGATATTTTACTGATCTGGTATGACTTAAACTGCTTCAAGACATAATAAATCAGCTGTCAGCATGACTTAAACTTGCTCCAAGACATAATTTTCCTTCGGTATGACCTAAATCTTGGTCGGTATGACTTAATAAATCTGTCGGTATGACTTAATCCTGAGCAGCCTTTGGGTATGACATAAAGCACTTTGTCGGTATGACTTAATTTGCTTTTCAGAAATATCTTCAAGTCGGTAAGACTTAATCTGCTCGGTATGACTTAATCAGTCTGAGTAGCTTCGTTATGACTTAATCAGTCTGAGTAGATCAGAATGACTTAGATCAGAATGACTTAGATCAGTATGACTTAATCAGTCTGAGTAGCTTCGGTATGACTTAATCAGTCTGAGTAGATCAGAATGACTTAATCAGTCAGTGTAGCTTCGGTATGACTTAAGGATAAGTCATACCAACCTCCAGTAAGTCATATTCGCTGAGCAGAATTGTTTTAAGTCTTTAAACACTTATATTAATTCTGATTTAATTAATTAATTTGTTAATTTAAAGAATAAATTAATTCTGATTGAATTAATTTATAAAATAAATTAGCCAACTAATTTATTTTATTAAAAGAGAATTAATATGAAGTCTTTTGATAATTATATTAATTCCAACTTAATTAATCTTTTAATTAATCTATAGAATAAATTAATTCGAATAGAATTAATTTATCACATAAATAAATCAAATGACTTAATTAATTAAGAGAAAATTAATATACCTCCTTGTTTTATAATTATATTAATTCTAACTTAATTAATCTTTTAAATAATTTACTGAATAAATTAATTCGGATAGAATTAATTTATCAAATAAATAAATCAAATGACTTAATTAATTAAAATAAAATTAATATACTTCCTTGATAGCATAACCCTTGTGGTCTTCTATGTCTTTATAAATTTGATCCTCCACAAAGATTATTCCTTAGCAAGTCTTGATTGCAAAACCAGTGTGGTTAATTAATTTAGCACCTCTGTTGCTTGCACAATGATTTCTTCCATATACCACTCTTGATAGCTTGAACCACTGAAAGTAATAAAGAATTTACCACCGAATTTTTGTTGACGCTCGATGCACGGTCTGGTTCATGAGCGACTAACTCCAACGGCTTTTCTTTATTTTTGACTCTATGAATTGGTTCATATCTTCCTTTTTCTTCACTCTTTTTCAAACCTTTCTAATTTGTATTCTGCCACTGTAGGAACCTTTTGTCACCATAAATAGAACCCACTGTCTTGATTACTCCACTGATGCTTGATCAACTCAATGAACTTCTTCAAGTGTAGTATACCTCAAAACAGTAGATTGATTTTGTCTTCTTTCTCTTGACAGTTATACATTTGAGATCCCTATGATAGTACATATATTATTTACTATTACATTCTTGTTTGAGTTGAGTTGTATCCTCGAAATACAAATAGGCTATGTCATATGCCTTTCATTTCTCGTTATAAAAAATTAAACTCTAAATAACAATGTCCAATTATTTATAAAATACAATAAATAAAAGGATGAAATCATATAAAATATGTATAAATATATACTCTATCAAAAAACTTAGTAAGTTTTTCCTCCAAAAAGAAGTTACTAAAGGTAAAAAAAAATATTCCTAAATTATTTACATAGCATAATTTATACCGGCTATAGCACCGGTCCCACAATCGTACAAACAAAAGTCCTATCCAACTATCCCGAGCTAAGAGAGGGTAGAAGTCCCTCGAGAACTGACGTAGCAAGCTAATATGCACCCTCCATAGATACATCCCTAGCTATAACACTACCACTTTGAAGGGCCTCGGTATATCCGTAGTCACCCTCATCCTAAGTAAGGCATGTCAATTATTAAATACCTCCTCAAATTCGTGGTTGCCCTCATCCTAAGTAGTAGTAGTGTAATAACCCTAACTTCAGTAATGCTACAGTGGTCACATGAATAGTAAATTCCGAGGATTTAGAGAAATGGTATATAGGTACCCTATAATGGAAACATAAAATGAATAAACAGAAACCATATTAGTGTCGTACAATGGAAATAAGTGACTCGAAATGACGTTAGATTTCAGAAATTCCTGAAGCATGGATTTTGAGGATTTTGATTTCGAATAAGCTTCTATTGAATATTAAGGAGCATGGAAACATTATAAGAATTATATATTGAGGAATTAGTGAATTTAGATTTAACCAAGGGATTATTAAGTTAAGAGAATACCAATGGAATTTAGATTGTTAAATGTTTTTAAAACCACTGAGATAATGAGGTACATTCGAAACGAACCACAATTAGACGAGTATGGAGATTAAACAACCAAGATTATAACATAACAAGGATATATACCACATTATTATTACCAAGAATGCTAGTAAATTACTTAGGAAAATCAAGAAAATAGATTAAGAAATCATCAATGACATCATTAGGTGATGTCACTTTCCACTAACACATAATTAAGGGCTAAATTAGTCATTAACCAAGGTAAATATCCACATGACACCTCAAGACTCTAGAATACACAAGATTAATCAAGATTAGATCAAAGAGCAAGAAAGAAAAAAAGAAAATCTCTCCCCATTCTCTTCTTCTTCCATTCGGCCAAAGTGAAAAAAAAGGAGAAAAAGGAAATTTGAAACCCTAGTTACAATCAATCAAAACTCAAGGGAAAAATCATGGAGGCCACTTGAGGGTAGATAAAGAAGAGCACCAAGTTTCATAGCAAACAAACATCATCTAACAAGGTAATAAAATCTCCAAAGTTGATGATGAATAGTGGTGAATAGTGTTTTCAAGTTTTAATCTTTGTTTTAATGGTTCCTTTAGTTAATTCAAGGTTGTTCAAGGTGTGTCCAAGGATTACTAAGGATTGTTAAGTGTTCTTCAAGCTTCAAAGAGGTATAACAACCCTTGCCCTTTTATATTTATGGTAGATATTGAAGTGGTTGGTAGTTAAGTGGTGTTAATGTGATGTTTATGATGATTATGTGTTATAAGTGGTTGGTTTTGATGTGAAAATTGTGTTGTGGACTTGTAACCATGGCTGGTGAAGAATACCACATGGTGTAGGTGATGATTTTGTTGTTTGATAATTGATTTGGAGGAGTTGGATTTATGGAAAGTGCGAAATTATAGCCGTTATAATGCCCGTTTTTTTTAGGATGTAAGTTGCCCTGTTTTGGACCCCCTGCATCCGTATGGTACCCTACTGTCCAGGTCCCTAATTAACTATGAAATGATAGAGCTTAGTTCATAGATCGTTTTGATATAAGGTGCGTTAAAATCTGATGAACGGTTTAGGAGAAAAGTCAGTTTTAGTGAAAGCGGTTCAGAAACCGAGGCAAGATTTCTTCTATCCCTAATTGTAAAACTACTTATCTTCATAAAGAAACTTGATTTTGTGAGATATATATGTGATGCTATTATTACTATATTATGAAGAAATTGTCCTTCTTGAGTATTAATATTGAAAAGAAAGATATCTGAAGATGTATATGAATATGGATATGAGTATAAGATGTATATGAATATGAATGAGAGTATGAGATGGATATGTATAAAGATGATTATGCATGAATTGAACATGCCTTATGATTAAGAGAATAAGAGAGAATGGTATCAGTTGTTATCGAGGGTTATATGGTTATAATATTATATTAAAAATGTTCTTATTGAGTATCAGTGGTTTAATAAACATTATTTGATTAACATTCATTACTCTTAAAATAGATGGAATATTTTACGAATATAAAAGTATATTTGGTTTCTGAATTTGAAAGAGAGGTCTGAATCATAATCAAAGCCTTATGATATATATATATATATTTTATAGAAGTAATGTGTGAGAATGGAAATGATATGAGAGAATGATATGTGAAAACGAACGTGAGAAAATGGAAATGTGGAATGATATTTTAAAAAAAGAGAATAACGATGTGATAAAAAGGGGGATTGCAACAGACTTGCGTAAGTGGCTGTGTCAGGGCTGTGTGCGACACAGTCCAGCATTTATTATTTTTATTACGGCACGAAGATGCCAAGGGAGGATGTTAGCAGGTGGCCTTCCTCCAGGGATGATTTTCATTCCTTCTACCGGTAGTAAAAAGAGAGCAGGTACGATTAGGCGACTGATCATCGTCCTAACGTATCAGGCGACAGCAGATATCCCCAATGTTTTTGAAAAGAAAGTGTAGACAATGGTTTTCAGATTTCTATACTGAAAACAGAATAATGATATGAGATGATGGAATGATAGTTACAGATGAAGAAAAACTGATATTATATTATTTCAGATTTCTATACTGAAAACAGAATAATGATATGAGATGATGGAATGATAGTTACAGATGAAGAAAAACTGATATTATATTATTTCAGATTTCTATACTGAAACAGAATAATGATATGAGATGATGGTATTATAGATACAGATGAAGAAAAACTGATATTATATTAATATAGATTACTTTCTTATAATAGTGAGTGGATGATGTATTATTAAATAAGTGCTTTACTCTCCCTTAAGGATTTTAATTGTTTCTTGCTATTACATATGCATAGACATATATGTATACTTGTTCACATTTTAAATTTTAGTTACAGAATGATCTTGCTGAGCTATTATAGCTCACTCTTGCTACTTATGTATATAGCAGCTAGGTCCCATGCCGATACTACGTACCACACCCCGCAAGAGGGTAAGGGAAAGGCGACCTTTTGAGCGAGTGCTGGCGACCATCCCCGAGGTAGTGACAAGCGACGGGGCTTAGTATACTTATGTGAATTAAGTGTGTAAGTTGTAATAAACTTTAGTTGTTGAAGTGCTTCCTGTAGAAGCTTTGTTCAACAATGTACTTAGTAAATTCTGGGCTTGTAATAACTGCTAACTTTAAAACTTTTAAATATTGTGGTTGTTGTTCTATGGGCATATGACTGGTGTGTGTGTGTATTAGTGTGGGGTCAACTGCCTATTTATTTATTTATTAAAAAAAAAAAAAAAAAAAAGGGACTACAGAGATATTGATATTGATCGGAAATTGGACTTTGACGGCCCGGATCCTTGACCCCGGATCCCGGGGCGTCACAGATGGTATCAGAGCTAAGAGTCATATGCTCATAAACAAAAGTGATAATAATAAATGTATCAGTTATAATATAAATTGTGAACTTCCATCAAGTTCAGGGGTGGTATATCGCAGGTAGTATTTACTTTAAGCATATATTATAATTTATTAGACTGTTACTAATAGAATTTTATGTTTTATTATAGGGAGCGGAGATGGTTGAGCCGAGTCAGGACCCCCAGTGGCTAGGGAGGTCAGAGCAGGAGCTATTAGATCTTCAGCTGGCCGGGGTAGAGGTCCCCGAGTATGCAGTTGAGGACCTCAGGGAGAGACGCCGGGCGGCGGCTAGAGAGCGATTAGAGAGAGATGAGGCAGAGGAGCAGAGACGGAGAGGTGCTGTGGCCCTAGTGCCATATATGGGTAGACCTTCTACAGGATCTGACGAGGCAGGTCCTTCCAGAGTGAGATCGGAGATCCCAGAGGAGGAGAGGCCACTGCGTAAGAGGCCTAGGTTGTCAGTTATACCTGAGGAGCCGATTGAGTGGAGGGATATTCAGATGATTCCCACTCCTGTCCGACCCATCCCGGTGCCGTCACCAGTTCCATCCCCACTACCTAGTCCTGACCCTATAGATGATCCTTTTGAGCAGTTTACCCCTCCAGGGCATTTTGGTTTCTTTGAGGAGGAGGAGGATCCTTCAGAGGATGCTGAGACAGAGTCGGTTCCTCCATCCCCACCCTTTGCACCACCACCACCTCCACCTGTGGATGCACCTCCCCTAGCTGTACCCCCTCAGGAGGCACCCTTACCGGCGGGTGACTCACTTTCAGCTACCTTATTGACCGAGTACTTTGCTCTTCAGGGACAGTTGGAGGAGTCCCGCAGGACTATAGACACCCTTCTACAGAGGTTAGAGAGAGGGAGAGGAGGGGTTATCCCGGATGGGATATCTCTGGGGATGATCAGTATTGAGCTACGAGCATTGGGAGATCTTAGGAGGTTGTTGGGTGATAGGGGAGACCCGGCGTGGAGGGCCCAGATAGTTGATACGGTTACTACCATGGTGGTCCAGATACGGGATGTTGTCAGGGCAGGGGTGTGAGCCGGGATAGTAGTTGTCACTAATCAGACTAGTCATCTTGCTGATGTCATTTTGGGGATTAGTTTAGTTGTCCACTGTTTTAATCCCAGTCTGATTAGAGGACAGTTAGTAGTACTTTTGGTGATATCGGATTAGTATGTACGACTATGTTTTGGGTTTCGAACCTTGTATTAGATGATGTATATTATTAGCAGTAAAAGATGTTGTAACCAAATTGTAAAATATTTATGTACATTAATGAAGTTTGTGCATTTCTATCTAAATTTTTGCTGTATATTTTTGTATAATAAATGTTGAGACTCAGAAATATTGATATATAAAAGGTGATTGACTTAATGAAAAGGCTATCGTGTTAAGGGCGATACACTTACCTACTAAAATTATGGTATAACTAGATGTAAATCGCATGATAAAGATATTGTGATATGCAAATGAGTTAATTAATGATATAATGATGTATATGGTAACCCAAATTCGGGTAATTAATAAGGACTATTGTTATGTACAGAACTATGCCGCCTAGACGTGACAGTAGAGCGAATGCAAGGGAAAATGAGAGAGACGAAAGAAGTCGAAATATCGAAGGTACTAGACTGAACGAAAATGCTCATAATGAAGAAAATCATGAAGAAGGAGAAGAGGAATCAACTGGCCAACAAAGGAATCCGGGAGGTGATCCCTTTGCCCAATTCATGGACTTATTAAGGCAGAATTTAGCAAATCCACAGAATCCTCAACCACCACCTGTTCTCCCCAATCAGGCAGCTAGTTCCTTTCGTGCCTTTAAGTCATTAAAGCCCCCAGAATTCGAGGGAACCACTAACCCAGTAGTAGCCAGGGCATGGCTAAAAGAAATGGAGAAAGCTTTCGAAATACTGAGGATAGAGGAAGATCAGAAAACAGTTTTTGCAGCCTATCTCCTAAAGGGAGAGGCAAATTACTGGTGGGAAGCTAGGAAGAACCTAGAGGAAGCGGGAGTGATAACCTGGGAGCGTTTCACTAGGGTGTTCCTAGAAAAGTATTCTCCTAGGTATCTAGAAAACCAAATGGAATTAAAGTTTCTAGAGTTAAAACAGGATAACCTAACAGTGGCAGAGTATGAAAATAAATTCTCAGAACTGTCGAGGTTTGTTCCCGAGTTTGTGCGTACTGAAGAACAACGTGCAAAAAGGTTTCAACAAGGGTTAAAACCCTGGTTACGAACGAGAGTGGCCCCATTTGAGTTAACTGATTATGCTGCAGTGGTTCAAAAGGCATCAATTATAGAGGCTGAGAGTGAGCAGGCTCAAATAGGTCGAGAGAATAAGAAAAGAAGATTTGAGGGTCCAAAAGGAGGTTCAAGTGAGGGAAGCTACTTTAACAAAGGAGGTAAAGGACAAAAATCTCAATTTGTGGGAAAGTCGGGGGGTAACAAGACTACTAGTGAGACGGTGAGTCAGGGTGGAAAGTCTTCGGGAACATTTCAGTCCAATCAATCACGACCACCATTACCAGATTGTGAGACGTGTGGTAAAAAGCATATAGGAGTCTGTAGAGTGCTGGGAATAACTTGTTTTAAGTGTGGACAAAAAGGACACTACTTTAACCAGTGCCCATCAACTGATGCAAACCCTAAAAGAGATGTTAAGTGTTACCAGTGTGGGAAACTAGGACACTTTGCTAGAGATTGCCGTTCAGGTGGGTCATACGCATCAGGACAGAGTGGGGCTGCTTCAAATAGGCCTACTGCTAGAGTGTACAACATGACCTTAGGGGAAGCGTTGACAAAACCAGATGCGGATACAGGTACTTGTTTTTTTTTCGATTTAAATTTTGTGTGTAAGTCTTTGGTTAAGGATCGACTTAATCAATTAATGGAATAAATAAGTTAATAAAATAGATAAGGAAAATCAGTATCTGTTAAGGGCTAGGAAACGTTATGAAAAGAAAAGTAGGAGTGTTTTGGGAAAACACAAGCTTGTCGAGACGAACAGGAAATATATATTATAGGTAGTATTTTCTTACAATTGTTTTAAAGAATATTATTAGAGCTTATTTTCTGGAAAATTTTACAGAGAGGAGCTATAGGAATATTGAGGAATTAATATTTATGTCATGATAGAGATCAGAAGATGGTCAAACCATAAGTGAGATACACTACCATTCAGAAAAGGTCAATGTAGTGGCAAATATCTTCGTCAAAAGAGGAAGGAGAGACGAGATAATCTGGAATGACTTGAAACAGGAGAAGATTGGTGAGGAAAAGACAGTAAAAGGACTGCTATTGATAAACTAAATGGCATGTTGATGAATGACAAGAAGTTATGTTAGTATATTTCTGCGCAAACAAGATAGATATATTATAGAAGGAAAAAGGATAAAGGAAATAGTGTGGAAGTTAGAAGGTGTGAAGGAGAAAGATACTTATGGACATTTCCAACATGATTCCGGGACGGAATCCTTTTAAGGGGGGAAGGATGTAATAACCCTAACTTCAGTAATGCTACAGTGGTCACATGAATAGTAAATTCCGAGGATTTAGAGAAATGGTATATAGGTACCCTATAATGGAAACATAAAATGAATAAACAGAAACCATATTAGTGTCGTACAATGGAAATAAGTGACTCGAAATGACGTTAGATTTCAGAAATTCCTGAAGCATGGATTTTGAGGATTTTGATTTCGAATAAGCTTCTATTGAATATTAAGGAGCATGGAAACATTATAAGAATTATATATTGAGGAATTAGTGAATTTAGATTTAACAAAGGGATTATTAAGTTAAGAGAATACCAATGGAATTTAGATTGTTAAATGTTTTTAAAACCACTGAGATAATGAGGTACATTCGAAACGAACCACAATTAGACGAGTATGGAGATTAAACAACCAAGATTATAACATAACAAGGATATATACCACATTATTATTACCAAGAATGCTAGTAAATTACTTAGGAAAATCAAGAAAATAGATTAAGAAATCATCAATGACATCATTAGGTGATGTCACTTTCCACTAACACATAATTAAGGGCTAAATTAGTCATTAACCAAGGTAAATATCCACATGACACCTCAAGACTCTAGAATACACAAGATTAATCAAGATTAGATCAAAGAGCAAGAAAGAAAAAAAGAAAATCTCTCCCCATTCTCTTCTTCTTCCATTCGGCCAAAGTGAAAAAAAAGGAGAAAAAGGAAATTTGAAACCCTAGTTACAATCAATCAAAACTCAAGGGAAAAATCATGGAGGCCACTTGAGGGTAGATAAAGAAGAGCACCAAGTTTCATAGCAAACAAACATCATCTAACAAGGTAATAAAATCTCCAAAGTTGATGATGAATAGTGGTGAATAGTGTTTTCAAGTTTTAATCTTTGTTTTAATGGTTCCTTTAGTTAATTCAAGGTTGTTCAAGGTGTGTCCAAGGATTACTAAGGATTGTTAAGTGTTCTTCAAGCTTCAAAGAGGTATAACAACCCTTGCCCTTTTATATTTATGGTAGATATTGAAGTGGTTGGTAGTTAAGTGGTGTTAATGTGATGTTTATGATGATTATGTGTTATAAGTGGTTGGTTTTGATGTGAAAATTGTGTTGTGGACTTGTAACCATGGCTGGTGAAGAATACCACATGGTGTAGGTGATGATTTTGTTGTTTGATAATTGATTTGGAGGAGTTGGATTTATGGAAAGTGCGAAATTATAGCCGTTATAATGCCCGTTTTTTTTAGGATGTAAGTTGCCCTGTTTTGGACCCCCTGCATCCGTATGGTACCCTACTGTCCAGGTCCCTAATTAACTATGAAATGATAGAGCTTAGTTCATAGATCGTTTTGATATAAGGTGCGTTAAAATCTGATGAACGGTTTAGGAGAAAAGTCAGTTTTAGTGAAAGCGGTTCAGAAACCGAGGCAAGATTTCTTCTATCCCTAATTGTAAAACTACTTATCTTCATAAAGAAACTTGATTTTGTGAGATATATATGTGATGCTATTATTACTATATTATGAAGAAATTGTCCTTCTTGAGTATTAATATTGAAAAGAAAGATATCTGAAGATGTATATGAATATGGATATGAGTATAAGATGTATATGAATATGAATGAGAGTATGAGATGGATATGTATAAAGATGATTATGCATGAATTGAACATGCCTTATGATTAAGAGAATAAGAGAGAATGGTATCAGTTGTTATCGAGGGTTATATGGTTATAATATTATATTAAAAATGTTCTTATTGAGTATCAGTGGTTTAATAAACATTATTTGATTAACATTCATTACTCTTAAAATAGATGGAATATTTTACGAATATAAAAGTATATTTGGTTTCTGAATTTGAAAGAGAGGTCTGAATCATAATCAAAGCCTTATGATATATATATATATATTATATAGAAGTAATGTGTGAGAATGGAAATGATATGAGAGAATGATATGTGAAAACGAACGTGAGAAAATGGAAATGTGGAATGATATTTTAAAAAAAGAGAATAACGATGTGATAAAAAGGGGGATTGCAACAGACTTGCGTAAGTGGCTGTGTCAGGGCTGTGTGCGACACAGTCCAGCATTTATTATTTTTATTACGGCACGAAGATGCCAAGGGAGGATGTTAGCAGGTGGCCTTCCTCCAGGGATGATTTTCATTCCTTCTACCGGTAGTAAAAAGAGAGCAGGTACGATTAGGCGACTGATCATCGTCCTAACGTATCAGGCGACAGCAGATATCCCCAATGTTTTTGAAAAGAAAGTGTAGACAATGGTTTTCAGATTTCTATACTGAAAACAGAATAATGATATGAGATGATGGAATGATAGTTACAGATGAAGAAAAACTGATATTATATTATTTCAGATTTCTATACTGAAAACAGAATAATGATATGAGATGATGGAATGATAGTTACAGATGAAGAAAAACTGATATTATATTATTTCAGATTTCTATACTGAAACAGAATAATGATATGAGATGATGGTATTATAGATACAGATGAAGAAAAACTGATATTATATTAATATAGATTACTTTCTTATAATAGTGAGTGGATGATGTATTATTAAATAAGTGCTTTACTCTCCCTTAAGGATTTTAATTGTTTCTTGCTATTACATATGCATAGACATATATGTATACTTGTTCACATTTTAAATTTTAGTTACAGAATGATCTTGCTGAGCTATTATAGCTCACTCTTGCTACTTATGTATATAGCAGCTAGGTCCCATGCCGATACTACGTACCACACCCCGCAAGAGGGTAAGGGAAAGGCGACCTTTTGAGCGAGTGCTGGCGACCATCCCCGAGGTAGTGACAAGCGACGGGGCTTAGTATACTTATGTGAATTAAGTGTGTAAGTTGTAATAAACTTTAGTTGTTGAAGTGCTTCCTGTAGAAGCTTTGTTCAACAATGTACTTAGTAAATTCTGGGCTTGTAATAACTGCTAACTTTAAAACTTTTAAATATTGTGGTTGTTGTTCTATGGGCATATGACTGGTGTGTGTGTGTATTAGTGTGGGGTCAACTGCCTATTTATTTATTTATTAAAAAAAAAAAAAAAAAAGGGACTACAGAGATATTGATATTGATCGGAAATTGGACTTTGACGGCCCGGATCCTTGACCCCGGATCCCGGGGCGTCACAAGTAGTATATTTTTGTATAGTCGTGGTGTGATCATTGATATATAGAATCCAAAACATTAGTTTTATTATCATTCCCATGGAGTTCTCATTTATCTCCATATAAATAAAAAGATACTTTATTTGCCGTATATGTATATCTTATACAACGCATTCCGATTAAGAAGTATGAGCTATAGTACATTAATTAAAAGAATATATATACTTATGAATACATTTGCAGTCTTGTCATCCATCCTAGTCTTTTCGTCATGATATATGCTGTGTACGTAAGTATACTATTTGCTTTGAACATATTATTTGTCAGAAAATGGTATAACGGTAACAGGGTACGTGCTGATCTAAGCAAATCGTGTGAAGCCAAAAATCAAATCTAGCTGATATAATTTTCTATGAACATATAATTTGTTTATATATCAAAAGTTATTATTGCATATCATTTCATACATTATTAGGTAATTGTATTATTAAGCATATGCTCTTAATTCTGTATGATATACATCTTTTACGCATTGAATCTGTCAGATTTTAAAATCATGTTGTTAATCATAAGCTCTTAAATGTATAGATATTAGCCATTTGATTTTTTTAATTCTCAAATAATATGTGACGAGTATGACTAATTTTGCACGCTCTTAAAGTTGATCTTTTAAAATTGTATTGCCACTGTTTGGTGCTTATATTATTGTCTCATATTTACAAATAATTAACAATTATTGTATGGATTCCTCATAATGTAACTTTAGCACACGGAGAACTAGAGCTGCATATGTCATTTATGAGTGGTTTCGACATATTTGTAACTGTATCTTAAGCTTAATACATTTTTTCTAGAGTGTAGTAGTGGATGTTGAACAAACCCTTTCTCTATCTTAAACTTATTTTGCAAGCTTTATATTCAGATACAATTTTTCCTAATCTGCCGTGATCCGTAACAGTGGCCATTTACTGCTCCATTAGTGTAGGCATTAGAATAGTTTAGGGACAGTACCATTTGACAGAGACTTAGCGTAGATCTTTAAATCTGTAATGAAATATGTAAACTATTGACATATACAGAAACCTAAAGTAAAAATAATGTATAACATACTCGAATCAATGTATTACATTTAGTCAAGTTTATTGGTTGTGGTGTGATAAATTTGACAACTAGACTACATGATCACTAGTTACCTAAACACCAATGAAACTGACTATAAACCTTTAAAAGAGAATCTATATTTATAGTTTTTTGTAGGATCCACGTAAATTAGGTGATTTAGGATAACTCCATGTACATATTCTAATTCAAATAGGATGAATCCAACAGGAGTAATATGTAGTTGAAGTAGTTAGGTTAGAATTTAGTTGGATGCACGAAAAGTACAATAGACATGTATGGTTGATTGATTTTAAGAAATGACATGTTTTTGTTTAAATATTTCTTAATTTTTTTATTTCTGTTACTTTTTTATGTTAAGAAGTAGAAAAATGCTCAATTTCAAGCGGGCCAACAAAAAGATAGAGAATTCTTGTCCATATAGTCATATAAATGCCACAGTGCATATAGTCGTACAAATGCCATAGTGACGTTCTGCTTTTATTTTGTATGGTCGATCATATTTGATGAATTTTGAAATATTTATAGATAAAGAAATAGTAAAATTATATATTAAAGTTCTCCGAGTCTGCTCGAGAGAAGAGAAGTATGAACCATCCCCATACAAAGCAGCAAATCAATATAGTAGAAGCCTAAGACCCCGCTCTATAAATATATGGACGTTATGCAATATTATATATAAATAAATTGTATATATGAGTTAAGTTCTATGAAGACCAACATTTGAGTATGACAATGGAGACCATAGACATGCACTCAAAACATTGCAAAATATATATATTTGCAAAGAATGTTCAATGAACATTTTATTTCTATCAAAATCTTAAAAATCATATATAATTTGCAAGCAGAACATGTTTTGGAGAACAATACGTTCTACAATATTTTTTTTTTGCAAAACATACATGATTTTCAAGATTTTTAATGAAATTTGCATGCAAAATATATATGATTTTCAAGATTTTCAATAAAATAAATGAAATAGTGATTTTCATAGAACATGACCTTCAATGAATAAGTTTTTGCAATGTTTTGATTGATATATGGTCCACTAAAATATTCGCCTCCATAGAACTTATATATATATATATATATATATAGGGTGTGGCTCAAAAGAGAACTCATTTTTTGAAGAAAACTAAGGTACTAATCCTAACCATTGGATGTATTATAATCAATGGCCCCGCCAAAGGTACCCACACACTAATCAAATACACCCTCACACACACAATCTCACATAATCCCTTCCGTTTTTAATTTGATTTTTCCCGTCAATCAGTGATATTTTTTTAAAATCTAATTTCACCACATTTTTCTCCATCTCCCAACGATCAGTTTGCATACCATATGTGCTATATTTTAATTTAGTTTTCTAAGTTCTCCTTTTAAAGGGGTTCTCTCTATATCCCTACTCATATATATATATATATATATATATATAGTTCTATTCACCACAATAAAAATATTGATCAATTATAGTTTGTATTTAAAAATGGTCATATATATATATAAAGAGGGCGAGAGAGAGATATCTAGTGCATTTTGGGTAATCTTTTTCAAACTCGGTTAATTTTGTCATGTCTTGCATTTTATTTGTTTCCCTTTTTCATTTTCTTGATAAAATGTTTTTCTTAATCTAGCCACTTCAGTGATGATCCACATCCTAGCGATTTGCAAAGAAACGAACTTACTAGTAGGATAGGGTTGGAACCTACTATAAGTCAAGCTTTTGTTTCAGAACAAGCCCACTAAGTAAAGGTACTAAACTGTTTATATTTTAATGATGTTATTAATTTTTCCTATATTATGTACAATGTGCCTTGATTTGTATATGCATGTTGGTATTAATAAGATAACTTAGCTAGTTGTACAATTATGTTGATTATTGTTTATTTTGTTGATACGCCACCAACCTCGATCTCTTTTACAAGTCAAACTTATTTTAGAACTTACATTTAGCAATTTAACTCAAGCTGGGTTTATCTCTTAAATTTTTCTAGAGAAGTGAAAGCGAGAAAAATGATGCTTTCCAAAATGAGAATGTTGTGTTCCAAGCTCGAAAACAACAATTAATAGAAGCTTTGGGAAGAGAAACTTGTTCGCAATGTAATTTTGGCAATTCTCAACAAACAATGAAAAGAAACAACTGATATTGGAAAATAGTCATTTAAGAAAAGAGGTACGATTAACTTAATTTCACCATCATAAGTATTTTAAGCTCATTAACTTGAGTTCTCAGCTCAATTTTCTTATTCTTCTCTATTTTAATGTACTATTTTGATTCTATTTTATAGTTTGGATTGCTTAAATCAACAACTGCAGGGTATAAGGTGGGTCATAATCTACAAAACCTCCCTATAACATTTCAGGATCCACGAAACCCCTTAATAATATCTTAGAATCAACAAAACCTCTCCACCAAATCTCTCCATAATATTTGAGAACCATGTGATATTATTAAGATTTTGGAGATTTTTGGGTTCTCATATATTATTGAGAGATTTGGTGGACCATGTGATGTTATGGAGGGGTGTAGTTGATTCTGAGATATTACTGAGGGGTTTAGTGGATCCTGGAATGTCATAGGGAGGTTTTGTAGATTTTGACCCACCTTATACCCTACAATTGTTGATTAAGCAACCCCACCCAAAAAATAAAATCAAAATGGTGCTTTCAAAAAGGGAAAAATAAGAAAATTGAGCTAAAAACTCATGTTAATGAGCTTAGAATTATTTAATATTGGTGAAATTAACTTAATTGTAGCTCTATTCTTAAATGGTTATTTTCCAATATCATGTTGTTTTATTCATTATTTGTTGAGAACAGGCAACACTACATTGCGGACATGTTTTTCTTCTTGGAGCTTCTAATAATTATTGTTTCCGAGCTAAGAGTGCATGGTTCTTTTTCGGAGAGCATGGTTTCACGCGCTTTCATTTTGGGCAATAGAAAAATTTAAGATATAAATCCAACTTTAGTTAAATTGTTAAATATCTTACAACGTAAATTCGACTTATAAGAGAGATGGAGGTTGGAGGTATACAAGTATCAAGAAAATAAACAAGAATAACATAACTGTACACCTAGCTAAGTATCAAGGCACATTATACGCAATATAGGAAAAAAAAATGCCAACAACATTAAAATATAAACAAATTAGTACCATTACTTGAGTGTGCTTGTTCAGAACCAAAACTTGACTTGAGTAGGTTCCAATCCTATCCACCTAGCAAGCTCGCTTCTTTGCAACTCGTTATGGTGTGGATGTCCTTAAAGTGGCAAGATTATGAAAAACATTTTATCAAGAGAAGGAAAACGGGAAACAAATAAATTGCAATACATGAAAAAATGAACCAAGTTTGAGAGAGTTTAACATCACTATTTACCCAAAATGCATTTGATCAACTCTCTCTGTATATGTAGTTTACATAAGTGACCATGTTTAAATACAGAAAACAACAATTAGTTATTTTTTGTAAATTACAAGAATGGGTAAATGGAAATTTTCATCATTTCCTTTTTTTGGGATGGCCAAATTTTTTATCTAGGCCCAATTTTCTAAATGGATATCATCATCATGTATGTGAAATTTTTTTTTAACAAATTTTTTGAGATTTTCACCGTTGATATGGTTGAGATTTGAGGGGGTTTTCATTGAATAAATTATAGATTATGTAATTGAATAAGTAAAATTATGGTAAAAATTGTTTTCCCTTTTTTCTAAGCGTTGGTTCTACGTTTGGATAAAGAATGGCTTCCATATGTTTAATGATCACTTTTGATGTAAAAACTTGGTAATACTGAACTTTAGAATATTCTTTCTTCATTTTCGATGAAGTCTTTGATTTTCAAAATGTGTTACGGACACGAGGGTTGAGACGGCCGGTAGTGTCTTCTATTTTGACAACACATTCATAAAATAGAAGACACAATCGGGCGGTCTCGATCATCGTGTCCGGCAACACATTCAGAAAATCGAAGACTTCTTCGAAGACGAAGAAACCATATTCTAAATTTTGGTACTACCAAGTTTTGACATCAAAAGCAAACAGATAAAAATGAACATCTGAAAGCCATTCTTTATCCAAATGTAAAAGCAATAAGAACTTTGGCTTATGTGCAATGAATTTTTGTTGTAAATGTGTGCGTGGTTAGGAAGAGATTTAGCATATTCCAAAAACTAGAAGATATATCATCTCAAAAAGATATATTTTGAATTAAAATATATAAAAAAGTAAAAGTAGGTCTTTTTATATAAATTTTAAAAGTATTCATAGTGACACGAATGATGCTTTCTTACTTGTAAGATGATATACACTTAACTAATTAAATTTATTTAAAAATCAAAATTAAGGGAAGAAAAAAATTATGTAAGATTAGTTTAATTTGTTCAACAGAGCTTATTATAAAAAGGAAATTGTACAAAACAAATTATAAAAAAAAGTTTGGCATCTAAAAATGAACCATATGTAATCTTATACAAATTAGTAACTAAACCAAAAATTGCACAAATTCTATGTACCTTGTTTACAAAAAGATTTTTATAGTGAAATATTCTAAAAAAAATATTGGCATAAGCTTCATGTCACTTTTTCTCCAAAAAATTGTAGAGAAGAAAAATACAGGAAAATTCATATTTTTGGTTAGCAAATAGCTTCATCCCATATTTCCTGTAAATGAATTTTTCTTTATAATGTACATTGATCAAAATGAAACAATAAAGAAATTATAAATATATATATATATATATATATATATACATAACAAAAAAGAAAATAAAAAAAATTATGGGATATGTTTGACATCCCATAGAAAATGAAAAAAATGTTGTTTCTTGTCCAGATAGTATCCATATAGATACATAATTACAGATGATAAACAACTTGTAATATATATCTTATATGAACAAGTTTTAAGAAAGAACATGTGAAAATGGAGTTTTGTAAGAAGAGGAGGTGCTAGAATGCCACAAAGTGCAGGGAGTTTTGGAAAACAAAAAAAGTGTTGAAATACCAAAGAGTAGTTTGAGGGTGCAATGTATGTTTATATAGGACGGGAGAGAATTTTTACAAGAGAATCTAATATTTGTTTGAGATATTTACTTATTTTATTTTTACAAGAGAATCTCATATTTGTTTGAGATATTTACTTATTTTATATGTTTATTTGAATAAATATGTGGCCATAATGGTAATCCTTATCCTTATAGACGTGCATGCGTGAGGATGACAGCATTGCTGAGGTATTCTTAAAATTAGATCATTTTCAGTCTAAATTTTTTTTATAATTAAATTGTTCAAAATTACAATAATTTAGCTTAAATACATTTTTTAAGAAAATGATTGTGTATGTGATTTTAAGTATGTATATAAAATGACCCCAAAAACTTCCTAAAAGGAAAATCTAAATTTATTTGATAAATTGTGTTATTTGTTAATCATGAGAGTAATGCCATGCAAAATTTGTTTACTTGATAACGGTAAAACATTGATATTCCAAAAAATAGATCATTTTTTCTTAAAAAATTCTAGATATTTTAATGATAAAATTCTTCAACTAGGATTTACAATTTTTCTCTTCCTATTCAATTTTTTTTTAATTTATGTTATCATATCGATTAATTAATTAATATAATTCTTCTAATCACAAATTAAATGCAATTTTGAAATTTAGACGTAAATTTAAAAAAGAATGAAATTTTATAAGTTGTCTTCTAATTATAGATATAAAATTTAAATAGTAAAAAAAGTTATTAAATAATGTGAAATTTACTAGGCTTCAAAATTTATACAAAACACGAATAGTAGATAAATTGTAAATAAAGAAACAATTGATGTTTTTTGTTGTTATTTGCATGATTATGGAATTATTTACAATAAATTCATGTCACAAGATAAATGTTTCAATATTTATACTGAATAAATTATGCAAATAACAATAACACTCATGTTAATATACTTTATGTAAAAGATTTCTAAAAAAAAGTATTTATTTTTCTTTTTATTATATTAATACACGTATATTATTGTATTAAATAATATAATTACACATCAAAATTATAAAAATCAAAATTAAGGAAAGACTTAACGTTTATAAAATCCTCCCGCAAGGTGCTTACAAACATCCCTTAATGGGTTGATCAAGTATAAGTACAGACTATTAAGAAGCGGAAATTATTAGTTTTGAAATTCGCAAATCAATCTCTCAATCTAATATATTAGAATTATAACTCCTCTCCCTCGGCTATCTTATTCTCTTCTATTGTATGTTCTATGATATGTTATCTTGTCTAGCTCTACAATATTTGTAAATAACCTAATTTAATAAACAGAATTAATGCTTTCCAAGAAAATACAATATATTTTAGAAACAAAATGGAATTTGAATGTGAAATTCGTAGTCTAACTTTCAGGCACTTTTTGGCTATTCGAGTTGGAATATTAATGTTGGACTACTTTTTAGTTGTACATAATTTCTTTAGTTTCGGATGGGCTATGAAGTCACCACTTTTGAGTTGTAGATAATTTCTTCAGTTTCGCATGGGCTATGAAATCGCCAAATTTTGATGTAAATGGCCCAATTCTCATGTCTAAAATTCGAGTTAGGGCCCAAATAGTGATGTATGCGCATGTTACTTCCAATTTTGGAAATTCTTTGTTCCTCGTTATAAAAAAATTAAACTCTAAATAACAATGTCCAATTATTTATAAAATACAATAAATAAAAGGATGAATTCATATAAAATTTGTGTAAATATATACTCTATCAAAAAACTTAGTAAGTTTTTCCTCCAAAAAGAAGTTACTAAAGGTAAAAAAAATATTCCTAAATTATTTACATAGCATAATTTATACCGGCTATAGCACCGGTCCCACTATCGTACAAACAAAAGTCCTATCCAACTATCCCGAGCTAAGAGAGGGTAGAAGTCCCTCCCGAACTGACATAGCAAGCTAATATGCACCCTCCATAGATACATCCCTAGCTATAACACTACCACCTTGAAGGGCCTCGGTATATCCGTGGTCACCCTCATCCTAACTAAGGCATGTCAATTATTAAATACCTCCACAAATTCGTGGTTGCCCTCATCCTAAGTATTAGTAGTATATTTTTGTATAGTCGTGGTGTGATCATTGATATATAGAATCCAAAACATTAGTTTTATTATCATTCCCATTGAGTTCTCGTTTATCTCCATATAAATAAAAAGATACTTTATTTGCCGTGAATGTATATCTTATACAACGCATTCTGATTAAGAAATATGAGCAACAGTACATTAATTAAAAGAATATATATACTTATGAATACATTTGCAGTCTTGTTATCCATCCTAGTCTTTTCGTCATGATATATGGTGTGTACGTAAGTATACTATTTGCTTTGAACATATTTTTCAGAAAATGGTATAACGGTAATAGGGTACGTGCTGATCTATGCAAATCGTGTGAAGCCAAAAATCAAATCTAGCTGATATAATTTTCTATGAACATAAAATTTGTTTATATATCAAAAGTTATTATTGCATATCATTTCATACATTATTAGGTAATTGTATTATTAAGCATAAGCTCTTAATTCTGTATGATATACATCTTTTACGCATGGAATCTGTCAGATTTTAAGATCATGTTGTTAAGCATAAGCTCTTAAATGTATAGATATTAGCCATTTGATTTTTTTAATTCTCAAATAATATGTGACGAGTATGACTAATTTTGCACGCTCTTAAAGTTGATCTTTTAAAACTGTATTGCCACTGTTTGGTGCTTATATTATTGTATCATATTTACAAATAATTAACAATTATTGTATGGATTCCTCGTAATGTAACTTTAGCACACGGAGAACTAGAGCTGCATACTTAATACACATTTTCTAGAGAGTAGTAGTGGATGTTGAACAAACCCTTTCTCTATCTTAAGCTTATTTTGCAAGCTTTATATTCAGATACAATTTTTCCTAATCTGCCGTGATCCGTAACACTGGCCATTTACTGCTCCATTAGTGTAGGCATTAGAATAGTTTAGGGACAGTACCGTACCATTTGCCAGAGACTTAGCGTAGATCTTTAAATCTGTAATGAAATATGTAAACTATTGACATATGCAGAAACCTAATGAATTAGGGCACTTTGCCACTGAATGTCAGAAACCGAAGCAAACTCAAAGAAGAGATTTTGCTACTGAGAAGAAGAAACCTGGAAAAGCCTATTTTGCGGCTGGTAAGAGTTGGGATGACACGGACAGCGAAGATGAAGAATATGGAAATTTTGCGCTGATGGCAAATGATGAAGCATCTGATCATCATAACAAACCGGTAATTGTTACTGATCCTGAGTTGATTCGTAGTCTTTATAATTCCTTAGATAATGCAAAAACTATTTATAGAAGACTAGATCTGTTAAGCACTAATCTTGGCAATGAAGTGTCAGAATTGAAAAAGGTGCATATTAATCAAGATCAACAAAGAGATGAAATAACAATGCTTTATAAAAAGGAGAAAGCTATTCTAGAAGTTGTAGGCAAACAAATGGCTAGAATTACTGAACTTGAAACACAGGTCAGGGCTTGTTATAATTCGGTTAAAGTTTCCAAAGAGTTCTTTAACAATCAAGTTGTAGAACGAACAACAGGTATAGGTTATGGTTACAATGAAGCTGTTGGATCGTTGGGCATAAATAATGTATAACATACTCGAATCAATGTATTACATTTAGTCTAGTTTATTGGTTCTGGTGTGATAAATTTGACAACTAGACTACATGATCACTAGTTACCTAAACAACAATGAAATTGACTATAAACCTTTAGAAGAGAATCTTTATTTATAGTTTTTTGTAGGATCCACGTAAATTAGGTGATTTAGGATAACTCCATGTATATATTCTAATTCAAATAGGATGAATCCAACTGGAGTAATATGTAGTTGAAGTAGTTAGGTTAGAATTTATTTGGATGCAAGAAAAGTACAATAGACATGTATGGTTGATTGATTTTAAGAAATGACATGTTTTTGTTTAAATATTTCTTAATTTTTTTATTTCCGTTACTTTTTTATGTTAAGAAGTAGAAAAATGCTCAATTTCAAGCGGGCCAACAAAAAGATAGAGAATTCTTGTCCATATAGTCATATAAATGTCACAGTGCATATAGTCGTACAAATGCCATAGTGACGTTCTGCTTTTATTTTGTATGGTCGATCATATTTGATGAATTTTGAAATATTTTTAGATAAAGAAATAGTAAAATTATATATTAAAGTTCTCCGAGTCTGCTCGAGAGAAGAGAAGTACGAACCATCCCCATACAAAGCAGCAAATCAATATAGTAGAAGCCTAAGACCCCGCTCTACAAATATATGAAAGTTATGCAATATTATATATAAATAGATTGTATATATGAGTTAAGTTCTATGAAGACCAACATTTGAGTATGACAGTGGAGACCACAGACATGCACTCAAAACATTGCAAAATATATATATTTGCAAAGAATGTTCAATGAACATTTTATTTCTATCAAAATCTTACAAATCATATATAATTTGCAAGAACAATACATTCTACAATATTTTTTTTTTGCAAAACATACATGATTTTAAAGATTTTTAATGAAATTTGCATTCAAAACATATATGATTTTCAAGATTTTTAATAAAATAAATGAAATGGTGATTTTCATAGAACATGACTTTCAATGAAAAAGTTTTTGCAATGTTTTGATTGATATATGGTCCGGTCTCCACTAAAATATTCGTCTCCATAGAACTTATATATATATATATATATATATATATATATATATATATATATATATATATATATATATATATATATATATATATATATATATTTGGTCCACAACCACCGTTGGTTGGAACAGCCACCAGTACTACCGCAACTTTTCATTATTGCAGCACTGCCGCAGCCCTTCATTGCGGCAGTAGTAAAAATATCATTGCCGCAGTCCTTCATTGCGGCAGTATTTATTAGTTGTTTAAATAAAAAAACATAGCATAAGTTTGGATTCGAACTCTTGAACTTTTACAAATTACACAAAACTTTTGCCACTCCACCAACTTGTACTCTAGAAATTTAAAAAAAATAGGTTATATATTATTTAAAATTATTAATTTGATAAATATTAATTTATAAAATTAATAAAAAATAGTAAATTAAAACCATTCGTTTGGATTCGAACTCTTGACATTTTCCAAATGAAACAAACATTTTGCCACACCACCAACTTGTACTCCTGCAAGTTTAAACAACATTATCTTACATATTATTTTACATTATTGTAATTTGATATATATTTATAAAATTAATAAAAAATAGTAAATTAATAGATAATAACATATAAAAATGTGTATAGACGAGTTAATGAACGTGGGAATGACTTCCAACCATGACACATTTAAATTATTAATTAATTAAATTTTAAAACAAATTTAGGAAAAAAATGTTTTGTAAAGTCAAAATTTGAAAATAATGATAATATATATTATTACATTCTTAAAAATGAAAAAAAAATAGAATAAAACAGTAATGTAAGTTAAAATGAATGAAAGCGTTAAGAAAAAAATTATATTGAATATTTTAAATAGAAAAATAACAAAAAATGTTACCATATTAATTTATTTTTCAAAAAATGTAGTTGTGGCTCAAAAAAATTCGGCATTGAATACAGTTGGTGGCTGGTAATAAATGAACCACCTGCAACAATGTTTCATTTCGGCAGTTCGCATTTAAGGCTTCCTGTCGCAATGAAACAATGCGGCAGGCGTGAAATCTGTTTCCTTTAAGGTTACAGAATTTGTCTTCTTCAATTTCCTTTTTTCAAACAGCAGAAAACACCTACGAATTTTAAGGGTTTGGAGCTCAAAAATTCATCCAAAATTAAGGTTAGTGCTCTATTCAATGGCTTCATTTTTATTTAGCTCTTCTAGTTCATCTAGTGAACGTAATGGTGATGATTATGTTACGTCGCCTGTTAGAAAAACATGTTTCTCGTAAATTATTCGTTGATGATGTAGATACTGATAATTATTATAGTAGTGTTCATAAACATAGAGTGAATTACAATGTTCACAGAGATAAAATGAATGTTGATGATGTTGGTGGAGAAAAAAATGATGGTGGAAAGGGTAAAAACAAGATAATTATTAGTGATGGTAATGATGAAAAAGATGAGAAATTTGGGATGGGAAAAAATGCTGATGAAGGAGATGAGGATATTAGGATGGGAAAAATTGATGAAGATGAGGATATTAGGATGGGAAAAATTGATGATGATGAGGATATTAGGATGGGAAAAATTGATGATGATGAGGATATTAGGATGGGAAAAAATGATGATGATGACGATATTGGAAATGAAAATTGTGAGTTTACATTTGCGGATGTTAATAAGGTTGTGCCTTGTGTTGGAATGATTTTTGATACATTAGATGAGGCGGAAAGTTTTTATAGAAATTATGGTCGAAATGTCGGATTCGAGATAATAATTAGGAATACTCATAGACATCAACGCAGTCATGATCCATCATCCCATATGTTTATTTGTAAGAAGGGTGGAAGAGTAGCACCGGAATCGGATTATCGTGATAAAGGAAAATGACGCATTAGGGATGTAGATCCACGAACGAATTGTCGTGCTCGAATGTACGTATGTCATCTAGTGAATGTAAACAAATGGAAGGTAACTTTGGTTGATTTGAAACACAATCATGCCATGGTAACACCGGATAAGAGACAATTTTTTCAAACATCGCACAACATCGATCTGATCACCCGATCATTGATTGAGTTGTTTAACAAATCGGGGATCGAGACGAGTAAAGTGATGAAATATCTTGGTGAGACATGTGGAGGCATTGAAAATTTAGGGCTTTCTAATCAAGATGTACGCAATGTCATACGGGATATTCGGCACGAGTGTTTGATTCCGGTGATGCGAAGTGTGGCTTGGTCTTATTACGAAAGTTACAACAAGAGAATGCGTTTGGTCATTTCTTCTATCCAGTGGATGTGGATAACGAGAATCGTGTTAAAGGTTTGGTGTGGGTTTATCCTCGATGCATGAACGCTTATAAGAATTTTGGTGATGTGGTGACGTTCGACTCAACTTATCGAACGAATAGTTATTATATGCCTTTCATACCTATTACGGGGGTGAACCACCATTACCAAAATATTTTGTTTGGATTTGCACTCATGAGAGATGAGACCGAGAAATCTTATAAATGGGTTTTAGAAACTTGGTTGGAAGCCGTTGACAACAAACCTCCCACTATAATAATTACCGATCAAGACATTGCTTTGGGAAATGCTATTGCCACGGTTATGCCCAAATCCAAACACTTATATTGTACATGGCATATAAGTAGTAATTTTCCCGAGAAGTTATCTAGTTTGTACACCAAATATCCAGATTTCAAAACGGATTTTAATGCATGTGTGTACAAGTCGTTGTCACCCACGGAATTTGAAGGTAGATGGGAGGAATTGGTCGAGGATCATTTTTGGTTAAATGAAATGTATCGCATTAGACATCAATGGATTGGTGCTTACACAAAATCGCATTTTGCTGCCGGTATGACCACTACCTCTAGAAGCGAATCAATGAATGCATTTTTTGATGAATATGTGCAAGCATCTATCGGTTTGAAAGAATTCATTGAGAATTCCCAAAAGGCTTTGGAGGCACAATATCTTAGGGAGGTTAAAGGTGACTACGAGAGCGAAGAAAGGGAAAGGAGACTAGTATTGCAATCATCCTTGGAAATTCATGCATCCGAAATTTATACGAAAGAGATGTTTAGGCATTTTCAAAAGGAACTTCTAAAAAGTACATCTTATGTCGTGAAGAAAGCCAAAGGTGGATGTTATTTATTTAAAATGTACTTGATTGAGAAGTCTACCGTGCCGGAGGATCGTAGAAGAAGCTATCAGTTGACGGTCCATATTGATGGAAAGATTGAATGTATTTGTAGGCAATTTGAATATTCCGGGAAGATTTGTAAACACATGATCCGTTACCTAGACAAGAAACAAAAAATACGTATACCGAATGATTACATCAAGTCTAGGTGGACAAAAAATGGCAACAAAATTGCCGGACCTCTACCTTATACCCCTCCCGTTCTTGGTAATGTTGGTGCATCACAAGAGTCAAGGTATAGTGCATTGTGCAAATCATTTCAAAGTTTAGGCGCTATTGGTAGTTGTTCCGTCCCACGTTTCAATTACGTGATGAACGTGATTGAGCGAGAGAAGTGTCACGTAGAAAATGCTTTCCCACAAGAAGATAAGACCGAAAAAATGAACAAGTCGTTTCATCATGATGATAGGGATCATGATCCGATATTCGATTCCTCCAATGTCACAAACTAAGGGACGAAAGAAAGCGACAAGATATAAAAGTGGTATTGAAATGTCAACTTCAACAACCAAGCAATGAAAGTGCGGAAAATGTGGGTTGGTAGGAGCAAACCATGATAGAAGAAATTGTCCTGGCCGTTAGTTTCAATTGTATTCTGTAATATTTGAAATTATTTTTATTAATTTTAA
This sequence comes from Saposhnikovia divaricata, assembly GCA_036435485.1. Classification (NCBI taxonomy): domain Eukaryota; kingdom Viridiplantae; phylum Streptophyta; class Magnoliopsida; order Apiales; family Apiaceae; genus Saposhnikovia; species Saposhnikovia divaricata. The sequence continues at coordinate 223,962,923 of CM071597.1, forward strand.
TCTTAATTTTCAATGTAAGGTATTAATTGAATAATTGATTACTATTTATTAAAATATTGAATCCATACTTTCATTAAAAATGAATTATATGATATGATAAAAAATATGACAAAAAAATTATGAAAAAAAATGCGAACAGACCAGAACAGGGGAAAACAGGGGAGGAGAGAGAATGACTACTGCACTCTCGGCTGCCGCAATGAGGCGTTACGGCTATCAAAATGAATAAAATTCAAAATAAAATTTAATGTAACTTGAATATGCATACCGCATCAGCCATGTCCTGCTGGGGATACCAGTCACGAGGCACAATTTTAGTACTATGCTCTGCCACAAATGGAGTAATCCTTAGCTTACTAACGCGCCTGTACTAATACATGTACTCCTCTATAGACACATAATTGCCCTCCTCGACAATAGGTATCATGCCATCATTAAAAGCATCCCACTCCTCAATGTAATTTTCCAACAACACTGTATGATTGTCCCGCACCCAACGAGATGATCTCCCCATCCGCAGTAAAGTCATGTCAACCGGGTCCTGTGGGATATGTTGTAGAACACCGAACTGTCTCAAGACTCTATCTGGCATGATATACTCAACAATATCAAAAGAAATGAGAGGGACACGACCGAGAGCCATATAGTTAGCATCCATCAAATCGATATTATAATCCACAGAAACATCCTGAGTGTCATAAAATCTCTGATAAGGCTACCATGTCAGCCAACTAAGCTGAAAGCCGTCAAAGTCCCCCTGATAAAGACCTGTATGGTGGTGGGGGTTAACCCTCCTCTCATCTACCAGCTCAGCCCATGCCAATGCCCTCAGCCAAACAAAATCCTGACCAGGTGCTAGCTGCGGTGCCCCAGGTAACAACCTCTCATAGAACCAAAGCTGCAAAAGCATGGTGCACCCGTTAATAGCAGTGGCAGTCTTCTGAGCAGCCTTGGTCAAACCTGTTGAGTATTGAATATACCAAAGAGAATACAAAGAGAATACAGAGGGGGTGAATGTATTCTCGACTTTTTTTTTGAATCTACTTAGTCGTGTATGTGTTTTTGTGCTCAAACAAATTTGAGTGCGGAAATATAAGACACAATAACACAATACTCACTTTAATCTAATGTTTTATTAGATCAAAATGTTGCTACAACCTAATAACACAATTTCGTATTCTCAGCTTCTTTCTCAGAAAGATATTACTTGTAAAAACTATCGATCACTCTGTTTTTATACTTGCTAAAGAATTAGGGTTGTTCACTTATATCATGTGAACAACTTGCTTACAACAAATAATGTAGCAAACAAATTTGATTTCTAATGTGTCTATCCTATTTTAGTAAATATCCAAACTGCTACAGATTTGACTTCTTAGAACTCTGTTCAGATCCACTTCTTTAGCTCTTTGTCTCTTGTACTATCTCTCCAAGCTTCTTTGTAGGCTTTCCAACGTGCTTTACAGTATGTGGTCCATAAAGCGTCTTGGCTTGTTGCAGGTTTATGACTTGTACAATTCTTCAGTATTTTGTCTCCAAGATTGTATTCGAGAGTAACTGTGTTGGTGATTCAAGAACTAGAATTGGCTTAATCGATAACTCTGAGTTCTCGAATACTGTTAAGCTGACATATCGAATCACTTCTCGAATAAGTCTTTTCTCTAGGAATCCTTGAGATATCGAATAGAGCATTTTAATTATCGAATCCCTGAGATATCGAATAGCTTCTTGAGTCATTGAGATATCGAATGGAACATTGACTTGTTGACTCCTAGAGAACTCGAATGATACTTTGACTTGTTGACTTTTTGAGTTCTCAAATAGAGTAGTAGACATATCGAATCTCTGAGATATCGAATGAGATATCGAATAGTGCATTCAGAGATATCGAATAATGTCTTTGTAGATATCGAATCCCTGACTTCTCGAAGGCTAGACTTCTCAAATCGATCAAAACACTTCTAGAATTGGTACTTAGGCAAATCTTCATTCTCCAAATTCCAACTATGTTTATTTTGAAAGTCTTGGTCTTCAAGCTTGAGGCATGATCCTTGGAACTTCTTTCAAGCATTATTCTCTGACTTTAATTACAGTTACACAGGTAGAATTTGATGCCTATTACAAGTACTACAACAAGTAGAAACTCTACAACTAGAGGTTCCCTCAGTTAAGAGGTCATGTAGGTAATGCACAGCATTACAGTCAATTAGGCTTGTTATTAGATGTATCCAAGCATGCCTCTATGACTAACAATCTCCCTCAAATTGTGAGTAAGACCCTTAGTCACAATTTCATGTCTGATAACAAGCCTAACATACATAAAGATAAAACTTGAAAAGTACAGGTATGTAATTTGATTGAAAATACAAAGAGGCATCCTTAAAAGTTATGAAGAATTACTAGCCATATTCTTCTGGATTCATCTCTTGAGCTTTGGCTTGCAGATTCTCATTTTTCTTCTTTTCTTCAGCTTCTTTAGCTTTCTTCTTTGCATTTTCTTCCATAGCAAGAATAATGTCTTCTATAGCAGTGAGTTCCTCAATTAGAGGAGAGCCTGTAGATCTTTAAGAACTTCATTCAACTATGTCTCAGAGTAGGAACTGATGTAGTCCATTCTAATCTTCACAGTTCTTCCATATTTCTTGTATTCAATAATGTAAGGATTATACTTGACTCTACACAAACCCATGGCTCTTAACTCATCAGCCTTAGCTTCCATAGCAACAAACTCCTCCTCTCTTTTCTTTAACAGCTCCTCACTTTTCTTTTTCTGTTCTGCCTGGTGATCTCTCTTCATCTTGACAAAGTTAATCAACTCCAGCTTCCATACTCTTTCCACTCTATCTTTAGAATCCAACATAGCAATAATCCTTTCTATATCATCTAGCTTGCCCCAATGCTGATATGTCCCTTGCCTGAATTTCTTCTATCTTCCATTAGTATATTTAATTTCAAGGCAGTCATCAACAATGGCAACATGATAGATTCTTTGAGCCCATAGGAAATGTAGTTGGTCTTCATCAAAGTCTTCATCTAGTGGTTGGAGTTTTAATCCTGGAATGATAGTTAGGGCCCGTGATTTAGATGGCTTCACTCTTCTTGTAGCATGTTTGAATTTGATCTTTTTCACTTGGTTGCTTGGCAGAAACTTGTGACCTTTGCTAGTAGACCATTATAGTACACCATTAGCAGTTTGCTTTATGAAACATACAGATGGTTTCTTGAGTTGAATATCCTTCCCTTCTTGAGGTGGCAAAACAGTTGTAGAAGCCATAGATATAGATTTTGATAGGTCACTACCTAGACTTAGAGTCTTGTGTTATGGTGAGGTTACAGTTAGCAATGCCTAAGGCTTGCTGTTTTCCACTTTTCCGCTCATAGACTTTGCCTTGGTCATGATCATCCTTCTTGTCCTTGTTGTCCTTCTTCTTCATCTTGTCTTCATCACCCTTATCACTCCTCTGATGTCTTCTTCTCCAATCACTTTTGTCTTCATCTTCATCATCCTTATTTCTCCTTCCTTTGGCTATTTCTAGAATCTCACCTGTGGCAATCAAGGTTCTGAGAATGTGGAATGCCTCTACTTCTTCACCAGTTCTTATCCCATTCTTCTTTTGTAATTTATCAATAATCTCAATGATAAGTCTGTGATTCTGGAGAGTGAGATCCTTTGGAATGACCAGCTATTTGATATCCTCAATCTTTGTGCCAGACTGATAAATAATTGTTCTTCGATAAGTGCAAACTTTAGGCAACCTAGCTTGTTGACCATTCCTCAGATCAACATATAGACTCTTGTTATTCTCTCCCTTCTTCTCTATCAACCCCAGGATAGCATTAATCTCTGTGAATTTTAGAGCCTTCAAGGTGTCATAAGATAGATGCCATATTTTACCACTGGTCACCATCATAATCTCCTTGAGATAGATTTGATTTAGCTTCCTTGGAATCACTGTCAAAAATTTGATTTGTTCTCTCAGACTCCTTCTGTACTCCAATGTATCCCCTCCAACCTTTGCTCGAGAGACTTGCAAAAACTTCAAGAAGGCAGCATCATGATAAGTTTCTGAATTTGCTACTTCTATCAGCTTGGACTCGGTAACTACATCCACTTCAACTGGTTGATCTTCTTCATTTCTGGAGGTTTTTGCTTGCTCAGTTGGCATAGATCCTGCGACCACTGTAGAGGTGATGGTTTGTTTTTGGCCACTTGGGGTAGTGATGTGTACAGGAGGTAGAGTGACAGTTGGTAGAAAAGGTATAGGTGCATTGACTTTGGCTTTGCCCTTGCCTTAAACATGAGAGGTTGTAGGTTTTGAGTTTTTTGGTTGACCACCCTCAATTATGATTATGCCTTTCTCCTTAGGCTTTTATCCCTTAGTCTGCTGCTCCCCCTTAGGCTTTGATGTTCTTAATTTCCTCTTGTCCCCCTTAGGCTTGTTATCAGGCATATAGGCTTTGGTAGAGACCTTAAGGTTGGAAGAGGTGGGATTAACAGATTCATCAGGTAGAGGGAGCCCCATATGCTTCATCATAGCAGATAACATTAGTTGTTGATGAAGAAGAACATCAGCTGTGGTGGTAGCTTGATTGTCCAACTTCTCAGTGAGAGTTGTTACTGTGTCTGTAAGATGAGCATTTGACTGCTTGAGTGACCTCACTTCTTTCTCCAGAGTATCCACCTTGTTGAATAACTCATTAGCTTTAAATCCAGACAATGATTGTTCCTTGAGCCTCACTACCTCAAACTTGGTCATATTATGCACAGGGACCTCAGCCACCAGTTTATCTCCGTATTGATTTGCAAACATGGTCCTCAGCATGGCATTGGCATCTGTTGTCTGATCAGAGAGATTCTAAACTTGAGTTGCTAGATTGCTGACAGTTCCATGAAGCAAAGCCATGCCAGATGCAGGTGGATTTGTAGTCATGTTTGGTTTTGAGGACAGGATCTAAAGTTGGAAACTTGGCAGCAAATTCTCTCTTGATTTCTCCCACTGTCTTGGCTGTTTCATCACACACCTTGTTGACTTCTGTCTTAACACCCTTGCCAAGATAGTGTGCAGCCTTGAGGAATCCCTTGTAAGAATCAATCATGGCCTCATACACTTCACCAGGAGTCAGAGATTTAGCATTTGAACCCAGTGAAGTGAGGTATTCCTCTTAATCTAATATATTAGAATTATAACTCCTCTCCCTCGGCTATCCTACTATCTTCTATTGTATGTTCTATGATATGTTATCTTGTATAGCACTCAATATTTGTAAATAAGCTAATTTAATAAACAGAATTAATGCTTTCCAAGAAAATACAATTAATTTTAGAAACAAAATGGAATTTGAATGTGAAATTCGTAGTCTAAGGGCTGTTCCAGTTTTGAGTTGTAGATAATTTCTTTAGTTTCGGATGGGCTATGAAGTCACCACTTTTGAGTTGTAGATAATTTCTTCAGTTTCGCATGGGCTATGAAATCGCCAAATTTTGATGTAAATGGCACAATTCTGATGTCTAAAACTCAAGTTAGGGCCAAAATAGTGATGTATGCGCATGTTACTTCCAATTTTGGAAATTCTTTGTTTCTTGTTATAAAAAATTAAACTCTAAATAACAATGTCCAATAATTTATAAAATACAATAAATAAAAGGATGAAATCATATAAAATATGTATAAATATATACTCTATCAAAAAACTTAGTAAGTTTTTCATCCAAAAAGAAGTTACTAAAGGTAAAAAAATTATTCCTAAATTATTTACATTGCATAATTTATACCAGCTATTGCACCGGTCCCACTTTCGTACAAACAAAAGTCCTACCCAACTATCCCGAGCTAAGAGAGGGTAGAAGTCCCTCGAGAACTGACGTAGCAAGCTAATATGCACCCTCCATAGATACATCCCTAGCTATAACACTACCGCCTTCAAGGGTCCTCGGTATATCCATGGTCACCCTCACCCTAAGTAAGGCATGTCAATTATTAAATACCTCCTCAAATCCGTGGTCGCCCTCATCCTAAGTAGTAGTATTAGTATATTTTTGTATAGACGTGGTGTGATCATTGATATATAGAATCCAAAACATTAGTTTTATTATCATTCCCATGGAGTTCTCATTTATCTCCATAGAAATAAAAAGATACTTTATTTGCCGTATATGTATATCTTATACAACGCATTCCAATTAAGAAGTATGAGCTATAGTACATTAATTAAAAGAATATATATACTTACAAATACATTTGCAGTCTTGTCATCCATCCAAGTCTTTTTGTCATGATATATGGTGTGTACGTAAGTATACTATTTGCTGTGAACATATTATTTGTCAGAAAATGGTATAACGGTAATAGGGTATGTGCTGATCTAAGCAAATCGTGTGAAGCCAAAAGTCAAATCTAGCTGATATAATTTTCTATGAACATATTATTCATTTATATATCAAAAGTTATTATTGAATATCATTTCATACATTATTAGGTAATTGTATTATTAAGCATAAGCTCTTAATTCTGTATGATATACATCTTTTACGCATGGAATCTGCCAGATTTTAAGATCATGTTGTTAAGCATAAGCACATAAATGTATAGATATTAGCCATTTGATTTTTTTAATTCTCAAATAATATGTGACGAGTATGACTAATTTTGCACGCTCTTAAAGTTGATCTTTTAAAATTGCACTGTTTGGTGCTTATATTATTGTCTCATATTTACAAATAATTAACAGTTATTGTATGGATTCCTCGTAATGTAACGTTAGCACACGGAGAACTAGAGCTGCATAGGTCATTTATGAGTGGTTTCGACGTATGTGTAACTGTATCTTAAGCTTAACACATTTTTTCTAGAGAGTAGCAGTGGATGTTGAACGGACCCTTTCTCTATCTTAATCTTATTTTGCAAGCTTTATATTCTGATACAATGTTTCCTAATCGGCCGTGATCCGTAACACTGACCATTTACTGCTCCATTAGTGTAGGCATTAGAATAGTTTAGGGAAAGTACCGTACCATTAACATTTGCCACAGACTTAGCGTACATCTTTAAATCTATAATGAAATATGTAAACTATTGACATATACAGAAACCTAAAGTAAGAATAATGTATAACATACTTGAATCAATGTATTACATTTAGTCTAGTTTGTTGGTTCTGGTGTGATAAATTTGACAACTAGTCTACCTGATCACTAGTTACCTAAGCAACAATGAAACTGACTATAAACCTTTAGAAGAGAATCTATATTTATAGTTTTTTGTCAACTTTGTAATGCAAAAATAGGGACTGAGTATTTTTAATTATAATTTGAAATTATATTTATTGAAATCAGATGATTGTGGCACTACCACATCTGATCATATGTTGAGTTGATTGCTTAAAGATTTAGTTTGTTTTAGGATCCACGTAAATTAGGTGATTTAGGATAACTCCATGTATATATTCTAATTCCAATAGGATGAATCCAGCTGGAGTAATATGTAGTCGAAGTAGTTAGGTTAGAATTTAGTTGGATGCAAGAAAAGTACAATAGACATGTATGGTTGTTTGATTTTAAGAAATGACATGTTTTTGTTTAAATATTTCTTAATTTTTTTATTTCCGTTACTTTTTTATGTTAGGAAGTAGAAAATTGCTCAATTTCAAGCTGGGCCAACAAAAAGATAGAGAATTTTTGTCCATATAGTCATATAAATGCCACAGTGCATATAGTCGTACACATGCCATAGTGACGATCTGCTTTTATTTTGTATCGTCGATCATATTTGATGAATTTTGAAATATTTATAGTTAAAGAAATAGTAAAATTATATATTAAAGTTCTCCGAGTCTGCTCGAGAGAAGAGAAGTACGAACCATCCCATACAAAGCAGCAAATCTATATAGTAGAAGCGTAAGACCCCGCTCTACAAATATATGAAAGTTATGCAATATTATATATAAATATATTGTATATATGAGTTAGGTTCTATGAAGACCAACATTTGAGTATGACAGTGGAGACCATAGACATTATGCACTCAAAACATTGCAAAATATATATATTTGCAAAGAATGTTCAATGAAAACTTTATTTCTATTAAAATCTTAAAAATCATATATAATTTGCATGCAGAACATGTTTTGGAGAACAATACGCTCTGCAATATTTTTTTTTTGCAAAACTTACATGATTTTCAAGATTTTTAATGAAATTTGCATGCAAAACATATATGATTTTCAAATTTTCAATAAAATAAATGAAATAGTGATTTTCATAGAACATGACCTTCATTGAATAAGTTTTTGCAATGTTTTGATTGATATATGGTCCGGTCTCCAATAAAATATTCGTCTCCATAGGACTTATATATATATAGTAAATATAGTCATGTTCTACAAAATAGTTCTATTCACCACAATAAAAATATTGATCAATTATAGTTTGTATTTAAAAACGGTCATATATATAAAGGAGATAGAGAGAGAGAGAGAGAGGGAGAGGAAGAGATAGAGAGAGAGATAGTGCATTTTGGGTAATCTTTTTCAAACTCGGTTAATTTTGTCATGTCTTGCATTTTATTTGTTTCCCTTTTTCATTTTCTTGATAAAATGTTTTTCTTAATCTACCCACTTCAGTGATGATCCACATTCTAGCGAGTTGCAAAGAAACGAACTTACTAGTAGGATGGGGTTGGAACCTACTATAAGTCAAGCTTTGGTTTCATAACAAGCACACTAAGTAAAGTTACTAAATTGCTTATATTTTAATGATGTTATTGATTTTTCCTATAGTATGTACAATGTGCCTTGACTTGTATATGCATGTTGGTATTAGTATAGTTGTACGATTATGTTGATTGTTGTTTATTTTGTTGATACGCCACCAACCTCGATCTCTTTTACAAGTCAAACTTATTTTAGAACTTATATTTAGCAATTTAACTCAAGCTGGGTTTATCTCTTAAATTTTTCTAGAGAAGTGAAAGCGAGAAAAATGATGCTTTCCAAAATGAGAATGATGCGTTCCAAGCTCGAAAACAACAATTAATAGAAGCTTTGGGAAGAGAAACTTGTTCGCAATGTAATTTTGGCAATTCTCAACAAACAATAAAAAGAAACAACTAATATTGGAAGATAGTCATTTAAGAAAAGAGGTACGATTAACTTAATTTCACCATCATAAGTATTTTAAGCTCATTAACTTGAGTTTACAGCTCAATTTTCTTATTCTTCTCTATTTTAATGTACTATTTTGATTCTATTTTATAGTTTGGATTGCTTAAATCAACAACTGCAGGGTGAAAGGTGGGTCATAATCTACAAAACCTCCCAATAACATTTGAGAATCCACGAAACCCCTCAATAATATTTTAGAATCAACAAAACCTCTCCACCAAATCTCTCCATAATATTTGAGAACCATGTGATATTATTAAGATTTGGGAGGTTTTTTGGGTTCTCATATATTATTGAGAGATTTGGTGGACCATGTGATGTTATGGAGAGGTGTAGTTGATTCTGAGATATTACTGAGGGGTTTAGTGGATCCTGGAATGTCATAGGGAGGTTTTGTAGATTTTGACCCACCTTATACCCTACAATTGTTGATTAAGCAACCCCACCCAAAAAATAAAATCAAAATGGTGCTTTCAAAAAGAGAAAAATAAGAAAATTGAGATAGAAACTCATGTTAATGAGCTTAGAATTATTTAATACTGGTGAAATTAACTTGATTGCAGCTCTATTCTTAAATGGCTATTTTTCGATGTCATGTTGTTTTTTTCATTATTTGTTGAGAACAGGCAACACTACATTGCGGACATGTCTTTCTTCTTAGAGCTTCTAATAATTATTGTTTCCGAGCTAAGAGCGGATTGTTCTTTTTCGGAGAGCATGGTTTGAGGCGCTTTCATTTTGGGCTATAGAAAAATTTAAGATATAAATCCAACTTTAGTTAAATTGTTAAATATAACTTACAAAGTAAATTCGACCTACAAGAGAGATGGAGGTTGGAGGTATACAAGTGTTAAGAAAATAAACAAGAATAACATAACTGTACTCCTAGCTAAGTATCAAGGCACATTATACGCAATATAGGAAAAAATTGGCAACAACATTAAAATATAAACAAATTAGTAGCATTACTTGAGTGTGCTTGTTCAGAACCAAAACTTGACTTGAGTAGGTTCCAATCCTATCCACCTAGCAAGCTCGCTTCTTTGCAACTCGTTATGGTGTGGATGTCCTTAAAGTGGCAAGATTATGAAAAACATTTTATCAAGAGAAGGAAAAAGGGACACAAATAAATTGCAAGACATGACAAAATGAACCAAGTTTGAGAGAGTTTAACGTCACTATTTACCCAAATGCATTTGATCAACTCTCTCTGTATATGTAGTTTACGTAAGTGACCATGTTTAAATACAGAAAACAACAATTAGTTATTTTTTGTAAATTACAAGAATGGGTAAATGGAAATTTTCATCATTTCCTTTTTTTGGGATGGCCAAATTTTTTATCTAGGCTAAATTTTCTAAATGGATATCATCATCATGTATGTGAAATTTTTTTTATAACAAATTTTTTGAGATTTTCACCATTGATATTGTTGTGATTTGAGGGGGTTTTCATTGAATAAATAGAGTATGTAATTGAATAAGTAAAATTATGGTAAAAATTGTCTTCCCTTTTTTCCTAGAGTTGGTTCTACGTTTGGATAAAGAATCGATTCCATATGTTTAATGATCACTTTTGATGTGAAAACTTGGTAATACTGAACTTTAGAATATTCTTTCTTCGTTTTCGATGAAGTCTTTGATTTTCAAAATGTGTTACGGACACGAACGTCGAGACCGCCGGTAGTGTCTTATATTTTGACAACACATTCATAAAATAGAAGACACAATCGGGCCGTCTCGACCATCATGTCATGAAACACATCCAGAAAATCGAAGACTTCATCGAAGACGAAGAAACCATATTCTAAATTTTGGTACTACCAAGTTTTGACATCAAAAGCAAACAGATAAAAATGAACATCTGAAAGCCATTCTTTATCCAAATGTAGAAGCAATAAGAACTTTGGCTTATGTGCAATGAATTTTTGTTTTAAATGTGTGCATGGTTAGGAAGAGATTTAGCATGTTCGAAAAACTAGAAGATATATTATCTCAAAAAGATATATTTTGAATTATAATATATAAAAAAGTAAAAGTAGATATTTTTAGATAAATTTTAGAAGTATTTAATGAGCATTATATATTCATAATGACATGAATGATGCTTTCTTACTTGAAAGATGATATACACTTAACTAATTAAATTTATTTAAAAATCAAATTAAGGGAAGAAAAAAATTATGTAAGATTAGTTTAATATGTTTAACAAGTTTATTATAAAAAGGCAATTGTACAAAACAAATTATAGAAAAAAGTTTGGCATCTAAAAATGAATCATATGTAATCTTAAAGAAATTAGTAACTAAACCAAAAATTGCACAAATTCTATGTACCTGGTTTACAAAAAGATTTTTATAGTAAAATATTCTAAATAAATATTGGCATAAGCTTCATGTCACTTTTTCTCCAAAAAATTGTAGAGAAGAAAAATACAGGAAAAATCATATTTTTGGTTAGCTAATAGCTTCATCCCATATTTCCTGTAAATGAATTTTTCTTTATAATGTACAGATCAAAATGAAACAATAATGAAATTACAAATATATATATATATATATATATATATATATATATATATATATATATATATATATATATATACATACCACAAAAGAAAATAAAACAAAATTATGGGATTAACAATCTCCCTCAAATTGTGAGTAAGACCCTTAGTCACAATTTCATGTCTGATAACAAGCCTAACATACATAAAGATAAAACTTGAAAAGTACAGGTATGTAATTTGATTGAAAATACAAAGAGGCATCCTTAAAAGTTATGAAGAATTACTAGCCATATTCTTCTGGATTCATCTCTTGAGCTTTGGCTTGCAGATTCTCATTTTTCTTCTTTTCTTCAGCTTCTTTAGCTTTCTTCTTTGCATTTTCTTCCATAGCAAGAATAATGTCTTCTATAGCAGTGAGTTCCTCAATTAGAGGAGAGCCTGTAGATCTTTAAGAACTTCATTCAACTATGTCTCAGAGTAGGAACTGATGTAGTCCATTCTAATCTTCACAGTTCTTCCATATTTCTTGTATTCAATAATGTAAGGATTATACTTGACTCTACACAAACCCATGGCTCTTAACTCATCAGCCTTAGCTTCCATAGCAACAAACTCCTCCTCTCTTTTCTTTAACAGCTCCTCACTTTTCTTTTTCTGTTCTGCCTGGTGATCTCTCTTCATCTTGACAAAGTTAATCAACTCCAGCTTCCATACTCTTTCCACTCTATCTTTAGAATCCAACATAGCAATAATCCTTTCTATATCATCTAGCTTGCCCCAATGCTGATATGTCCCTTGCCTGAATTTCTTCTATCTTCCATTAGTATATTTAATTTCAAGGCAGTCATCAACAATGGCAACATGATAGATTCTTTGAGCCCATAGGAAATGTAGTTGGTCTTCATCAAAGTCTTCATCTAGTGGTTGGAGTTTTAATCCTGGAATGATAGTTAGGGCCCGTGATTTAGATGGCTTCACTCTTCTTGTAGCATGTTTGAATTTGATCTTTTTCACTTGGTTGCTTGGCAGAAACTTGTGACCTTTGCTAGTAGACCATTATAGTACACCATTAGCAGTTTGCTTTATGAAACATACAGATGGTTTCTTGAGTTGAATATCCTTCCCTTCTTGAGGTGGCAAAACAGTTGTAGAAGCCATAGATATAGATTTTGATAGGTCACTACCTAGACTTAGAGTCTTGTGTTATGGTGAGGTTACAGTTAGCAATGCCTAAGGCTTGCTGTTTTCCACTTTTCCGCTCATAGACTTTGCCTTGGTCATGATCATCCTTCTTGTCCTTGTTGTCCTTCTTCTTCATCTTGTCTTCATCACCCTTATCACTCCTCTGATGTCTTCTTCTCCAATCACTTTTGTCTTCATCTTCATCATCCTTATTTCTCCTTCCTTTGGCTATTTCTAGAATCTCACCTGTGGCAATCAAGGTTCTGAGAATGTGGAATGCCTCTACTTCTTCACCAGTTCTTATCCCATTCTTCTTTTGTAATTTATCAATAATCTCAATGATAAGTCTGTGATTCTGGAGAGTGAGATCCTTTGGAATGACCAGCTATTTGATATCCTCAATCTTTGTGCCAGACTGATAAATAATTGTTCTTCGATAAGTGCAAACTTTAGGCAACCTAGCTTGTTGACCATTCCTCAGATCAACATATAGACTCTTGTTATTCTCTCCCTTCTTCTCTATCAACCCCAGGATAGCATTAATCTCTGTGAATTTTAGAGCCTTCAAGGTGTCATAAGATAGATGCCATATTTTACCACTGGTCACCATCATAATCTCCTTGAGATAGATTTGATTTAGCTTCCTTGGAATCACTGTCAAAAATTTGATTTGTTCTCTCAGACTCCTTCTGTACTCCAATGTATCCCCTCCAACCTTTGCTCGAGAGACTTGCAAAAACTTCAAGAAGGCAGCATCATGATAAGTTTCTGAATTTGCTACTTCTATCAGCTTGGACTCGGTAACTACATCCACTTCAACTGGTTGATCTTCTTCATTTCTGGAGGTTTTTGCTTGCTCAGTTGGCATAGATCCTGCGACCACTGTAGAGGTGATGGTTTGTTTTTGGCCACTTGGGGTAGTGATGTGTACAGGAGGTAGAGTGACAGTTGGTAGAAAAGGTATAGGTGCATTGACTTTGGCTTTGCCCTTGCCTTAAACATGAGAGGTTGTAGGTTTTGAGTTTTTTGGTTGACCACCCTCAATTATGATTATGCCTTTCTCCTTAGGCTTTTATCCCTTAGTCTGCTGCTCCCCCTTAGGCTTTGATGTTCTTAATTTCCTCTTGTCCCCCTTAGGCTTGTTATCAGGCATATAGGCTTTGGTAGAGACCTTAAGGTTGGAAGAGGTGGGATTAACAGATTCATCAGGTAGAGGGAGCCCCATATGCTTCATCATAGCAGATAACATTAGTTGTTGATGAAGAAGAACATCAGCTGTGGTGGTAGCTTGATTGTCCAACTTCTCAGTGAGAGTTGTTACTGTGTCTGTAAGATGAGCATTTGACTGCTTGAGTGACCTCACTTCTTTCTCCAGAGTATCCACCTTGTTGAATAACTCATTAGCTTTAAATCCAGACAATGATTGTTCCTTGAGCCTCACTACCTCAAACTTGGTCATATTATGCACAGGGACCTCAGCCACCAGTTTATCTCCGTATTGATTTGCAAACATGGTCCTCAGCATGGCATTGGCATCTGTTGTCTGATCAGAGAGATTCTAAACTTGAGTTGCTAGATTGCTGACAGTTCCATGAAGCAAAGCCATGCCAGATGCAGGTGGATTTGTAGTCATGTTTGGTTTTGAGGACAGGATCTAAAGTTGGAAACTTGGCAGCAAATTCTCTCTTGATTTCTCCCACTGTCTTGGCTGTTTCATCACACACCTTGTTGACTTCTGTCTTAACACCCTTGCCAAGATAGTGTGCAGCCTTGAGGAATCCCTTGTAAGAATCAATCATGGCCTCATACACTTCACCAGGAGTCAGAGATTTAGCATTTGAACCCAGTGAAGTGAGGTATTCCTCTTAATCTAATATATTAGAATTATAACTCCTCTCCCTCGGCTATCCTACTATCTTCTATTGTATGTTCTATGATATGTTATCTTGTATAGCACTCAATATTTGTAAATAAGCTAATTTAATAAACAGAATTAATGCTTTCCAAGAAAATACAATTAATTTTAGAAACAAAATGGAATTTGAATGTGAAATTCGTAGTCTAAGGGCTGTTCCAGTTTTGAGTTGTAGATAATTTCTTTAGTTTCGGATGGGCTATGAAGTCACCACTTTTGAGTTGTAGATAATTTCTTCAGTTTCGCATGGGCTATGAAATCGCCAAATTTTGATGTAAATGGCACAATTCTGATGTCTAAAACTCAAGTTAGGGCCAAAATAGTGATGTATGCGCATGTTACTTCCAATTTTGGAAATTCTTTGTTTCTTGTTATAAAAAATTAAACTCTAAATAACAATGTCCAATAATTTATAAAATACAATAAATAAAAGGATGAAATCATATAAAATATGTATAAATATATACTCTATCAAAAAACTTAGTAAGTTTTTCATCCAAAAAGAAGTTACTAAAGGTAAAAAAATTATTCCTAAATTATTTACATTGCATAATTTATACCCGCTATTGCACCGGTCCCACTTTCGTACAAACAAAAGTCCTACCCAACTATCCCGAGCTAAGAGAGGGTAGAAGTCCCTCGAGAACTGACGTAGCAAGCTAATATGCACCCTCCATAGATACATCCCTAGCTATAACACTACCGCCTTCAAGGGTCCTCGGTATATCCATGGTCACCCTCACCCTAAGTAAGGCATGTCAATTATTAAATACCTCCTCAAATCCGTGGTCGCCCTCATCCTAAGTAGTAGTATTAGTATATTTTTGTATAGACGTGGTGTGATCATTGATATATAGAATCCAAAACATTAGTTTTATTATCATTCCCATGGAGTTCTCATTTATCTCCATAGAAATAAAAAGATACTTTATTTGCCGTATATGTATATCTTATACAACGCATTCCAATTAAGAAGTATGAGCTATAGTACATTAATTAAAAGAATATATATACTTACAAATACATTTGCAGTCTTGTCATCCATCCAAGTCTTTTTGTCATGATATATGGTGTGTACGTAAGTATACTATTTGCTGTGAACATATTATTTGTCAGAAAATGGTATAACGGTAATAGGGTATGTGCTGATCTAAGCAAATCGTGTGAAGCCAAAAGTCAAATCTAGCTGATATAATTTTCTATGAACATATTATTCATTTATATATCAAAAGTTATTATTGAATATCATTTCATACATTATTAGGTAATTGTATTATTAAGCATAAGCTCTTAATTCTGTATGATATACATCTTTTACGCATGGAATCTGCCAGATTTTAAGATCATGTTGTTAAGCATAAGCACATAAATGTATAGATATTAGCCATTTGATTTTTTTAATTCTCAAATAATATGTGACGAGTATGACTAATTTTGCACGCTCTTAAAGTTGATCTTTTAAAATTGCACTGTTTGGTGCTTATATTATTGTCTCATATTTACAAATAATTAACAGTTATTGTATGGATTCCTCGTAATGTAACGTTAGCACACGGAGAACTAGAGCTGCATAGGTCATTTATGAGTGGTTTCGACGTATGTGTAACTGTATCTTAAGCTTAACACATTTTTTCTAGAGAGTAGCAGTGGATGTTGAACGGACCCTTTCTCTATCTTAATCTTATTTTGCAAGCTTTATATTCTGATACAATGTTTCCTAATCGGCCGTGATCCGTAACACTGACCATTTACTGCTCCATTAGTGTAGGCATTAGAATAGTTTAGGGAAAGTACCGTACCATTAACATTTGCCACAGACTTAGCGTACATCTTTAAATCTATAATGAAATATGTAAACTATTGACATATACAGAAACCTAAAGTAAGAATAATGTATAACATACTTGAATCAATGTATTACATTTAGTCTAGTTTGTTGGTTCTGGTGTGATAAATTTGACAACTAGTCTACCTGATCACTAGTTACCTAAGCAACAATGAAACTGACTATAAACCTTTAGAAGAGAATCTATATTTATAGTTTTTTGTCAACTTTGTAATGCAAAAATAGGGACTGAGTATTTTTAATTATAATTTGAAATTATATTTATTGAAATCAGATGATTGTGGCACTACCACATCTGATCATATGTTGAGTTGATTGCTTAAAGATTTAGTTTGTTTTAGGATCCACGTAAATTAGGTGATTTAGGATAACTCCATGTATATATTCTAATTCCAATAGGATGAATCCAGCTGGAGTAATATGTAGTCGAAGTAGTTAGGTTAGAATTTAGTTGGATGCAAGAAAAGTACAATAGACATGTATGGTTGTTTGATTTTAAGAAATGACATGTTTTTGTTTAAATATTTCTTAATTTTTTTATTTCCGTTACTTTTTTATGTTAGGAAGTAGAAAATTGCTCAATTTCAAGCTGGGCCAACAAAAAGATAGAGAATTTTTGTCCATATAGTCATATAAATGCCACAGTGCATATAGTCGTACACATGCCATAGTGACGATCTGCTTTTATTTTGTATCGTCGATCATATTTGATGAATTTTGAAATATTTATAGTTAAAGAAATAGTAAAATTATATATTAAAGTTCTCCGAGTCTGCTCGAGAGAAGAGAAGTACGAACCATCCCATACAAAGCAGCAAATCTATATAGTAGAAGCGTAAGACCCCGCTCTACAAATATATGAAAGTTATGCAATATTATATATAAATATATTGTATATATGAGTTAGGTTCTATGAAGACCAACATTTGAGTATGACAGTGGAGACCATAGACATTATGCACTCAAAACATTGCAAAATATATATATTTGCAAAGAATGTTCAATGAAAACTTTATTTCTATTAAAATCTTAAAAATCATATATAATTTGCATGCAGAACATGTTTTGGAGAACAATACGCTCTGCAATATTTTTTTTTTTGCAAAACTTACATGATTTTCAAGATTTTTAATGAAATTTGCATGCAAAACATATATGATTTTCAAATTTTCAATAAAATAAATGAAATAGTGATTTTCATAGAACATGACCTTCATTGAATAAGTTTTTGCAATGTTTTGATTGATATATGGTCCGGTCTCCAATAAAATATTCGTCTCCATAGGACTTATATATATATATAGTAAATATAGTCATGTTCTACAAAATAGTTCTATTCACCACAATAAAAATATTGATCAATTATAGTTTGTATTTAAAAACGGTCATATATATAAAGGAGATAGAGAGAGAGAGAGAGAGGGAGAGGAAGAGAGAGAGAGAGAGATAGTGCATTTTGGGTAATCTTTTTCAAACTCGGTTAATTTTGTCATGTCTTGCATTTTATTTGTTTCCCTTTTTCATTTTCTTGATAAAATGTTTTTCTTAATCTACCCACTTCAGTGATGATCCACATTCTAGCGAGTTGCAAAGAAACGAACTTACTAGTAGGATGGGGTTGGAACCTACTATAAGTCAAGCTTTGGTTTCATAACAAGCACACTAAGTAAAGTTACTAAATTGCTTATATTTTAATGATGTTATTGATTTTTCCTATAGTATGTACAATGTGCCTTGACTTGTATATGCATGTTGGTATTAGTATAGTTGTACGATTATGTTGATTGTTGTTTATTTTGTTGATACGCCACCAACCTCGATCTCTTTTACAAGTCAAACTTATTTTAGAACTTATATTTAGCAATTTAACTCAAGCTGGGTTTATCTCTTAAATTTTTCTAGAGAAGTGAAAGCGAGAAAAATGATGCTTTCCAAAATGAGAATGATGCGTTCCAAGCTCGAAAACAACAATTAATAGAAGCTTTGGGAAGAGAAACTTGTTCGCAATGTAATTTTGGCAATTCTCAACAAACAATAAAAAGAAACAACTAATATTGGAAGATAGTCATTTAAGAAAAGAGGTACGATTAACTTAATTTCACCATCATAAGTATTTTAAGCTCATTAACTTGAGTTTACAGCTCAATTTTCTTATTCTTCTCTATTTTAATGTACTATTTTGATTCTATTTTATAGTTTGGATTGCTTAAATCAACAACTGCAGGGTGAAAGGTGGGTCATAATCTACAAAACCTCCCAATAACATTTGAGAATCCACGAAACCCCTCAATAATATTTTAGAATCAACAAAACCTCTCCACCAAATCTCTCCATAATATTTGAGAACCATGTGATATTATTAAGATTTGGGAGGTTTTTTGGGTTCTCATATATTATTGAGAGATTTGGTGGACCATGTGATGTTATGGAGAGGTGTAGTTGATTCTGAGATATTACTGAGGGGTTTAGTGGATCCTGGAATGTCATAGGGAGGTTTTGTAGATTTTGACCCACCTTATACCCTACAATTGTTGATTAAGCAACCCCACCCAAAAAATAAAATCAAAATGGTGCTTTCAAAAAGAGAAAAATAAGAAAATTGAGATAGAAACTCATGTTAATGAGCTTAGAATTATTTAATACTGGTGAAATTAACTTGATTGCAGCTCTATTCTTAAATGGCTATTTTTCGATGTCATGTTGTTTTTTTCATTATTTGTTGAGAACAGGCAACACTACATTGCGGACATGTCTTTCTTCTTAGAGCTTCTAATAATTATTGTTTCCGAGCTAAGAGCGGATTGTTCTTTTTCGGAGAGCATGGTTTGAGGCGCTTTCATTTTGGGCTATAGAAAAATTTAAGATATAAATCCAACTTTAGTTAAATTGTTAAATATAACTTACAAAGTAAATTCGACCTACAAGAGAGATGGAGGTTGGAGGTATACAAGTGTTAAGAAAATAAACAAGAATAACATAACTGTACTCCTAGCTAAGTATCAAGGCACATTATACGCAATATAGGAAAAAATTGGCAACAACATTAAAATATAAACAAATTAGTAGCATTACTTGAGTGTGCTTGTTCAGAACCAAAACTTGACTTGAGTAGGTTCCAATCCTATCCACCTAGCAAGCTCGCTTCTTTGCAACTCGTTATGGTGTGGATGTCCTTAAAGTGGCAAGATTATGAAAAACATTTTATCAAGAGAAGGAAAAAGGGACACAAATAAATTGCAAGACATGACAAAATGAACCAAGTTTGAGAGAGTTTAACGTCACTATTTACCCAAATGCATTTGATCAACTCTCTCTGTATATGTAGTTTACGTAAGTGACCATGTTTAAATACAGAAAACAACAGATAGTTATTTTTTGTAAATTACAAGAATGGGTAAATGGAAATTTTCATCATTTCCTTTTTTTGGGATGGCCAAATTTTTTATCTAGGCTAAATTTTCTAAATGGATATCATCATCATGTATGTGAAATTTTTTTTATAACAAATTTTTTGAGATTTTCACCATTGATATTGTTGTGATTTGAGGGGGTTTTCATTGAATAAATAGAGTATGTAATTGAATAAGTAAAATTATGGTAAAAATTGTCTTCCCTTTTTTCCTAGAGTTGGTTCTACGTTTGGATAAAGAATGGATTCCATATGTTTAATGATCACTTTTGATGTGAAAACTTGGTAATACTGAACTTTAGAATATTCTTTCTTCGTTTTCGATGAAGTCTTTGATTTTCAAAATGTGTTACGGACACGAACGTCGAGACCGCCGGTAGTGTCTTATATTTTGACAACACATTCATAAAATAGAAGACACAATCGGGCCGTCTCGACCATCATGTCATGAAACACATCCAGAAAATCGAAGACTTCATCGAAGACGAAGAAACCATATTCTAAATTTTGGTACTACCAAGTTTTGACATCAAAAGCAAACAGATAAAAATGAACATCTGAAAGCCATTCTTTATCCAAATGTAGAAGCAATAAGAACTTTGGCTTATGTGCAATGAATTTTTGTTTTAAATGTGTGCATGGTTAGGAAGAGATTTAGCATGTTCGAAAAACTAGAAGATATATTATCTCAAAAAGATATATTTTGAATTATAATATATAAAAAAGTAAAAGTAGATATTTTTAGATAAATTTTAGAAGTATTTAATGAGCATTATATATTCATAATGACATGAATGATGCTTTCTTACTTGAAAGATGATATACACTTAACTAATTAAATTTATTTAAAAATCAAATTAAGGGAAGAAAAAAATTATGTAAGATTAGTTTAATATGTTTAACAAGTTTATTATAAAAAGGCAATTGTACAAAACAAATTATAGAAAAAAGTTTGGCATCTAAAAATGAATCATATGTAATCTTAAAGAAATTAGTAACTAAACCAAAAATTGCACAAATTCTATGTACCTGGTTTACAAAAAGATTTTTATAGTAAAATATTCTAAATAAATATTGGCATAAGCTTCATGTCACTTTTTCTCCAAAAAATTGTAGAGAAGAAAAATACAGGAAAAATCATATTTTTGGTTAGCTAATAGCTTCATCCCATATTTCCTGTAAATGAATTTTTCTTTATAATGTACAGATCAAAATGAAACAATAATGAAATTACAAATATATATATATATATATATATATATATATATACATACCACAAAAGAAAATAAAACAAAATTATGGGATTTGTTTGACATCCCTTAGAAAATGAAAAAAATGTTGTTTCATGTCTAGTATCCATATAGATACATAATTACAAACGATAAACTTGTAATATATATCTTATATGAATAACAAGTTTTGAGAAAGAACATGTGAAAATGGAGTTTTGTAAGAAGAGGAGGTGCTAGAATGTCACAAAGTGTAGGGAGTTTTTGTAAACAAAAAAAAGTGTTGAAATGCCAAAGAGTATTTTGAGAGTTTTGATAAACACACTTAATACACACTCACACTTGTATGTATTTTAAACTGGAAGAAAATAAAATGGAAGTTCTTATTGATCAAATGCAAACGTACAGAGATATAAAAGGAATGCAAAGTGTGGTTACTACAAACCAGGAACCACTACAATAACAGACTCCTACCTTTCCTCTACTACCCGTTATTCTGATCCTAAAACAATGCTATGCCAGATGACTCGGCCCACATTGTTTCTACACACGACAGCTACATATCTAAAATAAAATAAATATGTTTAGATTAAATTAAATATCCAACACATTCCCCCCTAATCTAAACATGTTTCCAGTTCTACACTTTCAATGAAATTGCAGACAGATCTTTGACACCAATTGCCTTCCTCATTTCTTCAAACTTGACCCTTCCTAATGCCTTAGTTAGAATATCTGCCCTTTGCTCTTGTGTGACCACGTACTTGACAATCAGCTTGCCTTGTTCAATACATTCACGAATGAAATGAAAACGTACATCGATATGTTTGCTTCGTCCATGATTGACAGGGTTTTTCATTAATTCAATGGCAGACTTGTTATCCACATGAAGTACTACTGGCCCAACTCGTTGTCCACTGATTTCCTCTAATAATCCTCGAAGCCATACGCTCTGGCATGCTGCTGTTGTCGCCGCCATATACTCTGCTTCACAAGATGACAGTGCAACCACTCTTTGTTTTTGAGATGCCCAAGAGATCAAGCTTTTATTCAAATAAAAACACATCCCACCTGTGCTTCGCCTGTCTATAACGTCTCCTGCTAGATCGCTGTCTGTGAACCCAGATAGCACCTTACCATTCCTTTCACTTCTATACACCAAACCATAATCAACTGTACCTCTAATATACCTCAGAATGTGTTTCACTACTTGTTGGTGCTTCGTTGTTGGTTTCTCCATAAACCGGCTTGCGACTCCCACAGTAAATGAAATATCCGGACGCGTATGAGTTAAATACCGAAGACTCCCAACAATACACCTGTACTCAGTGGCATCGATCAACTGACCTCCTTCATCCTTGTCAAGTTGCAGTTTGTGCTCCATTGGAAATTTAGACGAATTGCAACTCAACATCCCAGCCTTCTCCAATATTTTTCTTGCATATGCAGATTGCTTCAGAGCCGTGAATGAGCCTCCTTGAATTACTTCTATGCCTAAGTAGAAAGACAACAACCCCAGATTACTCATTTCAAATTGCTGATTCATCTGCAACTTGAATTCTTCTACCTGGTATTTATTCGAGCCTGTCACCAATAGGTCATCGACGTAGACTCCCACAATAATAACATCCTCACCAGTGATCTTTGTATACACAGCCTGTTCGTGTAGGCACCTGTTAAACCCCAATTCCTTCAAGCATTTGTCCAGCCTAGCATTCCATGCTCTAGGGGCCTGTCGCAATCCGTACAATGCCTTTGACAACTTATACACTTTTAACTCATGTCCTTTCTTCACGAAACCCTCTGGTTGAACGACATACACTTCTTCATTAAGTTCACCATTCAAGAAAGCCGCCTTAACGTCTAGGTGGTGAACCTCCCACTCTTCCTTAGCCGAGAGAGCCAATAATAATCGAACTGTGTCCAAGCGAGCCACCGGTGCAAACACCTCCTCGTAATCAATTCCCTTTCGTTGAACGTAGCCCTTTGCAACGAGGCGTGCTTTGTATTTCACCACGTTTCCTTCAGGATCCTTCTTCACTTTATACACCCATTTTAATCCTATTGGCTTATGCCCAGGTGGCAAATCCGTTAAGGTCCAAGTGCCATTTTTCTCGATCGTCTGAATCTCCAGTTGCATTGCATCTTGCCAGTCTTTTCCTTTTGTTGCTTCACCAAACGAAATTGGTCCTTAAACTTTCAGAAGCATCATCTCGTCAATCAAATCAACAATTTCAGTATCGTTGTAAATGTCTTCCAACGATCTAAATCGCCTGGGTTCGCTACTTTCTGCAGACGATGCATCACCTGTTCTCCCTAATGTACCAGTTGATATAGGTGTCTCAGAGTGCACAGACGAAGACTGTGAAGGCGTTTGCAATGGTGTTTGTGGTTCATGCTCTGTTTCCTCGATTTCACCTCCGCCTTCTAATTCAACCACCTCGACATACTGTCCAGGGAATGTAACCTCATCTCTTCTGTTCTGCTCCCACGACCAAAATTCACCTTCTTTTATCACCATGTCCATGCTAACGTGTAATCCTTCTATCCTGGGATCATACAATCTACTGCTTTTCGTCCCAGGTTCCTTGCCCAAATACACAACCATCTTTCCCCGATCGTCTAGCTTCTTCATATGAATGAACGCGATGCTTCCAAACACTTTAATGTGGGTCAGGTCTGGCTTCCTTCCACTCCACGCCTCATATGGGGTTCTTCCGATTAGATTACGAGTTGGCAATCGATTAAGGACATAGATCGAATGCCGCACTGCTTCACCCCACAAGCACGCAGGTAAATTTGCTTCCTTTAAAAAACTTCTTGTCATTGCAACAACTGTCCGATTTCTCCGTTCCACCACCCCATTTTGTTGTGGGGTGTATGGGGCTGTGTAATGCCTCTGAATACCGGATTTCTCACAAAACATAGTAAATTCTTTTGAGCAAAATTCCCCACCTCGATCGGTTCTTAAAATCTTTATCCTTTTGTCTATCCCATCCTCGACCAATGCCTTAAAGATTTTGAACCTCTCAAATGCATCGCTCTTCTCTCTCAACATATATACCCATATTTTCTTACTGAAATCATCAACGAACAATAAAAAATAACGATTACCTCCTGGTGTCACGGGCGAGGTAGGTCCACAAATATCGGCGTGCACTAGCTCCAGTACCTTTCTTGACTCGAAGTTGGACTGTGATGGAAACGGCTTTCTGGATTGCTTTGACATCAGACACCCCTCACATCTTTTAAGTGGTTGTGCTAGTTTTGGAAGTCCGTATGCCATCTTCTCTCTCGACATAAGCTCCAGGGCCCGAAAATTGACATGTCCGAGTCGATTATGCCACAGCCATGTATCCTCCTCCACCTTTGTAAGAAAACATGATGCCTTACTTTCTTCGAGGCTTATCTTATACAAGCGATTCTCAGTTCTTTTTACTTTCATTAGTAATTTACCGCTGCCTTCGTGCACCCACAAGTAATCACCCTCCAGAACAACCTTGTTGCCTGCTTCGGATAATTGTCCTAAGCTTATGATGTTATTACATAAGCTTGGAATGTAATATACCTCTGTCAAGACCCTTTCTTCACCATTTTTACACTGGAATCCCATTGTCCCTTTTCCCTTGATAACCACAGTAGACTCATCGCCAAACTTTACCTTTCCGGTCACTCGCTCATCTAATTCCTTGAATTTCCCGCGTGCTACAGTCGTATGGTTACTGGCACCGTTATCCAAGTACCAAACCTATGACTTTCTTTGTTCTTCATTACTCGTACGCAATTTTGGGACCACTGAATCCTCCAGCAGCATCGATGTGATCTCAGTTTCTTCAATCTCAGCTATCAACAAAGCTGGTTCATCCTCCTGAATGCGAGAGAGATTTGCCTCCTTCTGCACATCTCGATCCATGCGAGGTTTGCGACATTCCGCAGCAAAGTGTCCGTATGCTTGGCAATTAAAGCATCTTACCTTGCTCCTGTCTCCTCTCATTCTCCCACGTCCTTCACTACTGCCTCAGTTTCCGTCTTTGCTGGTTTTCTTCAACCATTCTTCTCGAGTTAGTGGCAGTTGCCCCTCGTTAATTTCCCTTTTCCTCCACTCTTCCTCTGTCAAGAGAAGTTGACCCTGGTTTGTCTCAGTTACACCTTTCACCCGTTCCTCATGAGCCTTGAGCGAACCAACGACTTCCTCTACCGACATCTCCTCTAGGTTGCCAAATTGTTCGATGGCGGAAGCAATTTCCAAGAACCTGGAGGGAACCGCTCTGAGCAATTTTTTTACCACGTAAACTTCCTCCACTTTCTCTCCCAGTGCCCTAATATTGGTGACCAGATTGTTGAGTTTCAAATAAAACTCATCGAATTGTTCAGTGTCCTTCATACAAATAGCCTCAAACTCAAATTTAAGAGTTTGCGCCTTTGCCATTCTCACCTTATTTGCCCCCAACGACATTTTCTTGACTGCGTTCCAAGCTTCCTTCGATGTCTTCTTTTCTGCGAGTGACAATAACACGTCTTCAGGGACCCCTTGATATATAACAGCTAGCGCCCGTTTACCAACTTTATCTTCAACTACAACCTTAGGATCCTTTGGTTCTATAGCCTCCCACACACCGTGTGCTTGCATAAACACCTTCATTTTTAAAGCCCACGCCGTGTAATTTGTTTTCGTTAACATAGGATAGCTGAGACCAAAGGAGCTCTCTTTGGGCTTGCTTGTCTCCATCGACGTTGCCAGCTCTGTATGTTTCCTAAGCTCTGATACCACGTATTGATAAACACACTTAATACACACTCACACTTGTATGTATTTTAAACTGGAAGAATATAAAATGGAAGTTCTTATTGATCAAATGCAAACGTACAGAGATATAAAAGGAATGCAAAGTGTGGTTACTACAAACCAGGAACCACTACAATAACATACTCCTACCTTTCCTCTACTACCCGTTATTCTGATCCTAAAACAATGCTATGCCAGATGACTCGGCCCACATTGTTTCTACACACGACAGCTACATATCTAAAATAAAATAAATATGTTTAGATTAAATTAAATATCCAACAGAGGGTGCAATGACCTTGTATGTTTATATAGGATGGAAAAGAATTTTTACAAGAGAATCTAATATTTGTTTGAGATATTTACTTATTTTATTTTTACAAGAGCATCTCATATTTGTTTGATAATTCTTGTCCATATAGTCATATAAATGCCACAGTGCATATAGTCGTACAAATGCCATAGTGACGTTCAAGAAATAGTAAAATTATATATTAAAGTTCTCCGAGTCTGCTCGAGAGAAGAGAAGTACGACCCATCCCCATACAAAGCAGCAATCAATATAGTAGAAGCCTAAGACCCCGCTCTATAAATATATGAAAGTTATGCAATATTATATATAAATAGATTGTATATATGAGTTAAGTTCTATGAAGACCAACATTTGAGTATGACAGTGGAGACCATAGACATGCACTCAAAACATTGCAAAATATATATATTTGCAAAGAATGTTCAATGAACATTTTATTTCTATCAAAATCTAAAAAATCATATATAATTTTCAAGCAGAACATGTTTTGGAGAACAATACGTTCTGCAATATTTTTTTTTTTGCAAAACATACATGATTTTCAAGATTTTTAATGAAATTTGCGTGCAAAACATATATGATTTTCAAGATTTTTAATAAAATAAATGAAATAGTGATTTTCATAGAACATGACTTTCAATGAAAAAGTTTTTGCAATGTTTTGATTGACATATGGTCCCGTCTTCACTAAAATATTCGTCTCCGTAGAACTTATATATGTATATATAGCGTTTTGGTCCACAACCACCGTTGGTTGGAACAGCCACCAGTACTACCGCAACTCTTCATTGTTGCAGCACTGCCGCAACCCTTCATTGCGGCTGTAGTAAAAATATCATTGTCGCAGTCCTTCATTGCGGCAGTATTTATTAGTTGTTTAAATAAAAAAAACATAGCATAAGTTTGAATTCGAACTCTTGACCTTTTACAAATTATACAAAACTTTTGCCACTCCACCAACTTGTACTCTAGAAATTTAAAAAAAAATTATTTTATATATTATTTAAAATTATTAATTTGATAAATATTTATTTATAAAATTAATAAAAAATAGTAAATTAAAACCATTCGTTTGGATTCGAACTCTTGACCTTTTCCAAATGAAACAAACATTTTGCCACACCACCAACTTGTACTCCTACAAGTTTAAACAACATTATCTTACATATTATTTTACATTATTGTAATTTGATATATATTTATAAAATTAATAAAAAATAGTAAATTAATAGATAATAACATATAAAAATGTGTATAGACGAGTATGTGAACATGGGAATGACTTCCAACCATGACACATTTAAATTATTAATTAATTAAATTTTAAAACAGATTTAGGAAAAAAATGTTTTGTAAAGTCAAAATTTGAAAATAATGATAATATATATTATTATATTCTTAAAAATGAAAAAAAAAAGCAAAAAACAGTAATGTAAGTTAAAATGAATGAAAGCGTTAAGAAAAAAATTATATTGAATATTTTAAATAGAAAAAATAACAAAAAATGTTATCATACTAATTTATTTTTCAACAGTTTTCTAAGATTGAGATGTACATGTCAATCCATCATTATTTAAACTACATAACATGTAAAAAATATCCATAATACATTATTAAAGATACTTTAAAGTTAAAATTAATATTGTTTATTATTTGGATGCATATTTGAAGATTTAAAAATTAAAAAAAAAAATTAATTTCCTGCCACATGGGCTCATTGCGGCAGCTTTTGCTGCCGCAATGTGTAGTTGTGGCTCAAAAAAAAAATTCGACATTAAATACAGTTGGTGGCTGGTAATAAATGAACCACCTACAGCAATGTTTCATTTCGGCAGTTCGCATTTAAGGCTTCTTGTCGCAATGAAATAATGCGGCAGGCGTGAAATCTGTTTCCTTTAAGGTTACAGAATTTGTCTTCTTCAATTTCCTTTTTTCAAACAGCAGAAAACACCTACGAATTTTAAGGGTTTGGAGCTCAAAAATTCATCCAAAATTATGGTTAGTGCTCTATTCAATGGCTTCATTTTTATTTAGCTCTTCTAGTTCATCTAGTGAACGTAATGGTGATGATTATGTTACGTCGCCTGTTAAAAAATATGTTTCTCGTAAATTATTCGTTGATGATGAAGATATTGATAATTATTATAGTAGTGTTCATAAACATAGAGTGAATTACAATGTTCATAAAGATAAAATGAATGTTGATGATGTTGGTGGAGAAAAAAATGATGGTGGAAAGGGTAAAAACAAGATAATTATTAGTGATGGTGATGATGAAAAAGATGAGAAATTTGGGATGGGAAAAAATGATGATGAAGGAGATGAGGATATTAGGATGGGAAAAATTGATGATGATGAGGATATTAGGATGGGAAAAAATGATGATGATGACGATATTGGAAACGAAAATTGTGAGTTTACATTTGCGGATGTTAATAAGGTTGTGCCTTATGTTGGAATGATTTTTGATACATTAGATGAGGCGGAAAGTTTTTATAGAAATTATGGTCGAAATGTCGGATTCGAGATAATAATTAGGAATACTCATAGACATCAACGGAGTCATGATCCATCATCCCATATGTTTATTTGTAAGAAGGGTGGAAGAGTAGCACCGGAATCGGATTATCGTGATAAAGGAAAATGACGCATTAGGGATGTAGATCCACGAGCGAATTGTCGTGCCCGAATGTACGTATGTCATCTAGTGAATGTAAGCAAATGGAAGGTAACTTTGGTTGATTTGAAACACAATCATGCCATGGTACACCGGATAAGAGACAATTTTTTCAAACATCGCACAACATCGATCTGATCACCCGATCATTGATTGAGTTGTTTAACAAATCGGGGATCGAGACGAGTAAATTGATGAAATATCTTGGTGAGACATGTGGAGGCATTGAAAATTTAGGGTTTTCTAATCAAGATGTACGCAATGTCATACGGGATATTCGGCACCGAGTGTTTGATTCCAGTGATGCGGAGTGTGGCTTGGTCTTGTTACGAAAGTTATAACAAGAGAATGCGTTTGGTCATTTCTTCTATCCAGTGGATGTGGATAACGAGAATCGTGTTAAAGGTTTAGTGTGGGTTGATCCTCGATGCATGAACGCTTATAAGAATTTTGGTGATGTGGTGACGTTCGACTCAACTTATCGAACGAATAGGTATTTTATGCCTTTCATACCTATTACGGGGGTGAACCACCATTACCAAAATATTTTGTTTGGATTTGCACTCATGAGAGATGAGACCGAGACATCTTATAAATGGGTTTTAGAAACTTGGTTGGAAACCGTTGACAACAAACCTCCCACTACAATAATTACCGATCAAGACATTGCTTTAGGAAATGCTATTGCCACGGTTATGCTCTAAACAAAACACTTATATTGTACATGGCATATAAGTAGTAAATTTCCCGAGAAGTTATCTAGTTTATATACTAAATATCCGGAATTCAAAACGGATTTTAATGCATGTGTGTAAAAGTTGTTGTCACCCACGGAATTTGAAGGTAGATGGGAGGAATTGGTCGAGAAGTACAACCTTGAGGATCATTTTTGGTTAAATGAAATGTATCGCATTAGACATCAATGGATTGGTGCTTACACAAAATCGCATTTTGTCGCCGGTATGACCACTACCTCTAGAAGCGAATCAATGAATGCATTTTTTGATGAATATGTGCAAGCATCTATCGGTTTGAAAGAATTCATTGAGAATTCCCAAAAGTCTTTGGAGGCACAATATCTTAGGGAGGTTAAAGGTGACTACGAGAGTGAAGAAAGGGAAAGGAGGCTACTATTGCAATCATCCATGGAAATTCATGCATCCGAAATTTATACGAAAGAGATGTTTAGGCATTTTCAAAAGGAACTTCTAAAAAGTACATCTTATGTCATGAAGAAAGCCAAAGGTGGATGTTATTTATTTAAAATGTACTTGGTTGAGAAGTCTACCGTGTCGGAGGATCGTAGAAGAAGCTATCAGTTGATGGTCCATATTGATGGAATGATTGAATGTGTTTGTAGGCAATTTGAATATTCCGGGATGATTTGTAAACACATGATCCGTTACCTAGACAAGAAACAAAAAATACGTATACCGAATGATTACATCAAGTCTAGGTGGACAAAAAATGGCAGCAAAATTGCCGGACCTCTACCTTATACCCCTCCCGTTCTTGGTAATGTTGGTGCATCACAAGCATCAAGGTATAGTGCATTGTGCAAATCATTTCAAAGTTTAGGCGCTATTGGTAGTTATTCCGTCCCACGTTTCAATTACGTGATAAACGTGACTGAGCGAGAGAAGTGTCACGTGGAAAATGCTTTCCCACAAGAAGATAAGACCGAAAAAATGAACAAGTCGTTTCATCAAGATGATAGGGATCATGATCTGATATTCGATCCTCCAATGTCACAAACTAAGGGACGAAAGAAAGCGATAAGATATAAAAGTGGTATTGAAATGTCAACTTCAACAACCAAGAAATGAAAGTGCGGAAAATATGGGTTGGTAGGAGCAAACCATGATAGAAGAAATTGTCCTGGCCGTTAGTTTCAATTGTATTCTGTAATATTTGAAATTATTTTTATTAATTATAATCTTAATTTTCAATGTAAGGTATTAATTGAATAATTGATTACTATTTATTAAAATATTGAATCCATACTTTCATTAAAAATGAATTATATGATATGATAAAAAATATGACAAAACAAATTATGAAAAAAAATGCGAACAGACCAGAACAGGGGAAAACAGGGGAGGAGAGAGAATGACTGCTGCACTCTCGGCTGCCGCAATGAGGCGTTGCGGCTATCAAAATGAATAAAATTCAAAATAAAATTTAATGTAACTTGAAAATGCATACCACATCAGCCATGTCCTGCTGGGGATACCAGTCACGAGGCACAATCTTAGCACTATGCTCAGCCACAAATGGAGTAATCCTTAGCTTACTGACGCGCCTGTACTAATACATGTACTCCTCTATAGACATGTAATTGCCCTCCTCGACAATAGGTATCATGCCATCATTAAAAGCATCCCACTCCTCAATGTAATTTGCCAACAACACTGTATGATTGTCCCGCACCCAACGAGATGATCTCTCCATCCGCAGTAAAGTCATGTCAATCGGGTCCTGTGGGATATGCTATAGAACACCGAACTGTCTCAAGACTGTATCTGGCATGATATACTCAACAATATCAAAAGAAATGAGAGGGCACGACCGAGAGCCATATAGTTAGCATCCATCAAATCGATATTATAATCCACAGAAACATACTGAATGTCATAAAATCTCTGATAAGGCTGCCATGTCAGCCAACTAAGCTAAAAGCCGTCAAAGTCCCCCCGATAAAGACCTGTATAGTGGTAGGGGTTAACCCTCCTCTCATCTACCGGCTCAGCCCATGCCAATGCCCTCAGCCAAACAAAATCCTGATGAGGTGCTAGCTGCGGTGCCCCAGGTAACAACCTCTCGTAGGACCAAAGCTACAAAAGCATGGTGTACCCGTTAATAGCAGTGGCAGTCTTCTGAGCAGCCTTGGTCAAACCTGTTGAGTATTGAATATACCAAAGAGAATACAGAGAATATACATAGGGGGTGAATGGATTCTCGACTTTTCTTTTGAATCTGCTTAGTCGTGTATGTGTTTTTGTGCTCAAACAAATATGAGTGCGGAAATATAAGACACAACTACACAATACTCACTTTAATCTAATGTTTTATTAGATCAAAATGTTGCTACAACCTTAGAACACAATTTCGTATTCTCAGCTTCTTTCTCAGAAAGATATTACTTGTAAAAACTATCGATCACTCTGTTTTGATACTTGATAAAGAAGTAGGGTTGTTCACTTATATCATGTAAATAACTTGCTTACAACAAATAAGGTAGCAAACAAATTTGCTTTCTAATGTGTCTATCCTATTTTAGTAAACATCCAAACTGCTACAGATTTGACTTCTTAGAACTCTGTTCAGATCCACTTCTTTAGCTCTTTATCTCTTGTACTATCTCTCCAAGCTTCTTTGTAGGCTTTCCAACGTGCTTTACAGTATGTGGTCCATAAAGCGTCTTGGCTTGTTGCAGGTTTATGACTTGTACAATTCTTCAGTATTTTGTCTCCTAGATTGTAGCCGATAGTAACTCTGTTGGTGATTCGAGAACTAGAATTGGCTTAATCGATAACTCTGAGTTCTCGAATACTGTTGAGCTGACATACCGAATCACTTCTCCAATAAGTCTTTTCTCTAGGAATCCTTGAGATATCGAATAGAGCATTTTACTTATCGAATCCATGAGATATCGAATAGCTTCCTGAGTCATTGAGATATCGAATGGAACATTGACTTGTTGACTCCTAGAGAACTCGAATGATACTTTGACTTGTTGACTTTATGAGTTCTCAAATAGAGTAGTAGACATATCAAATCTCTGAGATATCGAATGAGATATCGAACAGTGAATTCAGAGATATCGAATAATGTCTTTGTAGATATCAAATCCCTGACTTCTCGAAGGCTAGACTTCTCGAATCGATCAAAACACTTCTCGAATTGGTAGTTAGGCAAATCTTCATTCTCCAAATTCCAACTATGTTTATTTTGAAAGTCTTGGTCTTCAAGCTTGAGGCATGATCCTTGGAACTTCTTTCAAGCATTATTCTCTGACTTTAATTACAGTTACACAGGTAGAATTTGATGCCTATTACAAGTACTACAACAAGTAGAAACTCTACAACTAGAGGTTCCCTCAGTTAAGAGGACATGTAGGTAATGCACAGCATTACAGTCAATTAGGCTTGTTATTAGATGTATCCAGGCATGCCTCTATGACTAACAATCTCCCTCAAATTGTAAGTAAGACCCTTAGTCACAATTTCATGTCTGATAACAAGCCTAACATACATAAAGATAAAACTTGAAAAGTACAGGTATGTAATTTGATTGAAAATACAAAGAGGCATCCTTACAAGTTATGAAGAATTACTAGCCATATTCTTCTGGATTCATCTCTTGAGCTTTGGCTTGCAGATTCTCATTTTTCTTCTTTTCTTCAGCTTCTTTAGCTTTCTTCTTTGCATTTTCTTCCATAGCAAGAACAATGTCTTCTATAGCAGTGAGTTCCTCAATTAGAGGAGAGCCTGATAGATCATTAAGAACTTCATTCAACTGTTTCTCAGAGTAGGAACTGATGTAGTCCATTCTAATCTTCACAGTTCTTCCATATTTCTTGTATTCAATAATGTAAGGATTATACTTGACTCTACACAGACCCATGGCTCTAAACTCATCAGCCTTAGCTTCCATAGAAACAAACTCCTCCTCTCTTTTCTTTAACAGCTCCTCACTTTTCTTTTTCTGTTCTGCCTGGTGATCTCTCTTCATCTTGACAAAGTCAATCAACTCCAGCTTCCATACTCTTTCCACTCTATCTTTAGAATCCAACATAGCAATAATTCTTTCTATATCATCTAGCTTGCCCCAATGCTGACATGTCCCTTGACTGAATTTCTTCAATCTTCCATTAGTATATTTAATTTCAAGGTAGTCATCAACAATGGCAACATGATAGATTCTTTGAGCCCATAGGAAATGTAGTTGGTCTTCATCAAAGTCTTCATCTAGTGGTTGGAGTTTTAATCCTGGAATGATAGTTAGGGCCCTTGATTTAGATGGCTTCACTCTTCTTGCAACATGTTTGAATTTGATCTTTTTCACTTGGTTGCTTGGCAAAAACTTGTGACCTTTGCTGGTAGACCATTGTAGTACACCATTAGCAGTTTGCTTTAGGAAACATACAGATGTTTTCTTGAGTTGAATATCCTTCCCTTCTTTAGGTGGAAAAATAGTTGTAGAAGCCATAGATATAGATTTTGATAGGTCACTACCTAGACTTAGAGTCTTGTGTTATGGTGAGGTTATACTTAACAATGCCTAAGGCTTGCTGTTTTCCACTTTTCCTCTCATACACTTTGCCTTGGTCATGATCATCCTTCTTGTCCTTGTTGTCCTTTTTCTTCATCTTGTCTTCATCACCCTTATCACTCCTATGATGTCTTCTTCTCCCATCACTTTTGTCTTCATCTTCATCATCCTTATTTCTCCTTCCTTTGGCTATTTCTAGAATCTCACCTGTGGCAATAAAGGTTCTGAGAATGTGCAATGCCTCTACTTCTTCACCAGTTCTTATCCCATTCTTCTTTTGTAATTTATCAATAATGTCAATGATAAGTCTGTGATTCTGGAGAGTGAGATCTTTGGGAATGACCAGCTATTTGATATCCTCAATCTTTGTGCCAGACTGATAGATAATTGTTCTTCGATAAGTGTAAACTTCAGGCAACCTAGCTTGTTGACCATTCCTCAGATCAGTATATAGACTCTTGTTATTCTCTCCCTTCTTCTCTATCAACCCTAGGATAGCATCAATCTCTGTGAATTTTAGAACCTTCAAGGTGTCATAAGATAGATGCCATATTTTACCACTGGTCACCATCATAATCTCCTTGAGACAGATTTGATTTCACTTCCTTGGAATCACTGTCAGAAATTCGATTTGTTCTCTCAGACACCTTCTGTACTCCAATGTATCCCCTCCAACCTTTGCTCGAGAGACTTGCAGAAAATTCAAGAAATCAGCATCATGATAAGTTTCTGAATTTGCTACTTCTATCAGCTTGGACTAAGTAACTACATCCACTTCAACTGGTTGATCTTCTTCATTTCTGGAGGTTTTAGCTTGCTCAGTTGGCATAGATCCTGCGACCACTGTAGAGGTGATGGTTTGTTTTTGGCCACTTGGGGTATTGATGTGTACAGGAGGTAGAGTGACAGTTGGTAGAGAAGGTAGAGGTGCATTGACTTTGGCTTTGCCCTTGCCTTGAACATGAGAGGTTGTAGGTTTTGAGTTTTTGGTTGACCACCCTCACTTATGATTATACCTTTCTCCTTAGGCTTTTCTCCCTTAGTCTGTTGCTCCCCCTTAGGCTTTGATGTCCTTAAGTTCCTCTTGTCCCCCTTAGGCTTGTTGTCAGGCATAGAGGCTTTGGTAGAGACCCTAGGGATGGAAGAGGTGGGATTAACAGATTCATCAGGTAGAGGGAGCCCCATATGCTTCATCATAGCAGATAGCATTAGTTGTTGATGAAGAAGAACATCAGTTGTGGTGGTAGCTTGAGTGTCCAACTTCTCAGTGAGAGTTGTCTGACCAGTGAGAGTAGTTGAGAGAAAGAACAAAACTCTAATTGGTAGCTTGATTTGCAAAAATAGTCCTCAGCATGGCATTGGCATCTGTTTTCTGACCAGGGAGATTCTGAACTTGAGTTGCTAGATTGCTGACAGTTCCATGAAGCAAATCCATGCTATTGTCCATCTTGATGCAGGTGGATTTGCTGTCTTGTATGGTTTTGAGGACATGATCTAAAGTTGGAAACTTGGCAGCAAATTCTCTCTTGATTTCTCCCACTGTCTTGGCTGTTTCATCACACACCTTTTTGACTTCTATCTTAACACTCTGGCCAAGATAGTGTGCAGCCTTGAGGAATCCCTTGTAGGAATCATTCATGGCCTCATACAATTCACCAGGAGTCAGAGATTTAGCATTTGAACCCAGTGAAATGAGGTATTCCTCTTAATCTAATATATTAGAATTATAACTCCTCTCCCTCGGCTATCCTATTCTCTTCTATTGTATGTTCTATGATATGTTATCTTGTATAGCTCTCAATATTTGTAAATAACCTAATTTAATACACAGAATTAATGCTTTCCAAGAAAATACAATTAATTTTAGAAACAAAATGGAATTTGAATGTGAAATTCGTAGTCTAAGGGATGTTCCAGTTTTGAGTTGTAGATAATTTCTTTAGTTTCGGATGGGCTATGAAGTCACCACTTTTGAGTTGTAGATAATTTCTTCAGTTTCGCATGGGCTATGAAATCGCCAAATTTTGATGTAAATGGCATAATTCTGATGTCTAAACTCAAGTTAGGGCCAAATAGTGATGTATGTGCATGTTACTTCCAATTTTGGAAATTCTTTGTTTCTTGTTATAAAAAATTAAACTCTAAATAACAATGTCCAATAATTTATAAAATACAATAAATAAAAGGATGAAATCAAATAAAATATGTATAAATATATACTCTATCAAAAAACTTAGTAAGTTTTTCCTCTAAAAAGAAGTTACTAAAGGTAAAAAAATTATTCCTAAATTATTTACATAGCATAATTTATACCGGCTATAGCACCGATCCCACTGTCGTACAAACAAAAGTCCTATCCAACTATCCCGAGCTAAGAGAGGGTAGAAGTCCCTCGAGAACTGACGTAGCAAGCTAATATGCACCCTCCATAGATACATCCCTAGCTATAACACTACCACCGTGAAGGGCCCTCGGTATATCCGTGGTCACCCTCATCCTAAGTAAGGCATGTCAATTATTAAATACCTCCTCAAATTTGTGGTCGCCCTCATCCTAAGTAGTGGTAGTATATTTTTGTATAGACGTGGTGTGATCATTGATATATAGAATCCAAAACATTAGTTTTATTATCATTCCCATGGAGTTCTCATTTATCTCCATAGAAATAAAAAGATACTTTATTTGCCGTATATGTATATCTTATACAACGCATTCCAATTAAGAAGTATGAGCTATATTACATTAATTAAAAGAATATATATACTTACAAATATATTTGCAGTCTTGTCATCCATCCAAGTCTTTTCGTCATGATATATGGTGTGTACGTAAGTATACTATTTGCTGTGAACACATTATTTGTCAGAAAATGGTATAACGGTAATAGGGTATGTGCTGATCTAAGCAAATCGTGTGAAGCCAAAAGTCAAATCTAGCTGATATAATTTTCTATGAACATATTATTTCATACATTATTAGGTAATTGTAAGCATAAGCTCTTAATTCTGTATGATATACATCTTTTACGCATGAAATCTGCCAGATTTTAAGATCATGTTGTTAAGCATAAGCTCATAAATGTATAGATATTAGCCATTTGATATTTTTAATTCTCAAATAATATGTGACGAGTATGACTAATTTTGCACGCTCTTAAAGTTGATCTTTTAAAATTGTATTGCCACTGTTCGGTGCTTATATTATTGTCTCATATTTACAAATAATTAACAGTTATTGTATGGATTCCTCGTAATGTAACTTTAGGACACGGAGAACTAGAGCTGCATATGTCATTTATGAGTGGTTTCGACATATGTGTAACTGTATCTTAAGCTTAATACATTTTTTCTAGAGAGTAGCAGTGGATGTTGAACGGACCCTTTCTCTATCTTAAGCTTATTTTGCAAGCTTTATATTTAGATACAATGTTTCCTAATCTGCCGTGATCCGTAACACTGGCCATTTACTGCTCAATTAGTGTAGGCATTAGAATAGTTTAGGGACAGTACCATACCATTACCATTTGCCAGAGACTTAGCGTAGATCTTTAAATCTGTAATGAAATATGTAAACTATTGACATATACAGAAACCTAAACTAAAAATAATGTATAACATACTCGAATCAATGTATTACATTTAGTCTAGTTTGTTGGTTCCGGTGTGATAAATTTGACAACTAGTCTACCTGATCACTAGTTACCTAAACAACAATGAAACTGACTATAAACCTTTAGAAGAGAATCTATATTTATACTTTTTTGTCAACTTTGTAATGTCGAAAATAGGGACCGAGTATTTTTAATTATAATTTGGAATTATATTTGTTGAAATCAGATGATTGTGGCACTACCACATCTGATCATATGTTGAGTTGATTGCTTAAAGATTTAGTTTGTTGTAAGATCCACGTAAATTAGGTGATTTAGGATAACTCAATGTATATATATTCTAATTCAAATAGGATGAATCCAACTGGTGTAATATGTAGTTGAAGTAGTTAGGTTAGAATTTAGTTGGATGCAAGAAAAGTACAATAGACATGTATGGTTGTTTGATTTTAAGAAATGACATGTTTTTGTTTAAATATTTCTTAATTTTTTTTGTTTCCGTTACTTTTTTAAGTTAAGAAGTATAAAATTGCTCAATTTCAAGCTGGGCCAACAAAAAGATAGAGAATTCTTGTCCATATAGTCATATGAATGCCACAGTGCATATAGTCGTACAAATGCCATAGTGACGTTCTGATTATATTTTTGAAATATTTATAGAAAAAGAAATAGTAAAATTATATATTAAAGTTCTCCGAGTCTGCTCGAGAGAAGAGAAGTAAGAACCATCCCCATACAAAGCAGCAAATCAATATAGTATAAGCCTAAGACCCCGCTCTACAAATATATGAAAGTTATGCAATATTATATATAAATATATTGTATATATAAGTTAAGTTCTATGAAGACCAACATTTGAGTATGACAGTGGAGAGCATAGACATTATGCACTCAAAACATTGAAAAATATATTTATATTTGCAAAGAATGTTCAATGAACATTTTATTTCTATCAAAATCTTAAAAATCATATATAATTTGCAAGCAGAACATTTGGAGAACAATACGTTCTGCAATATTTTTTTTTGCAAAACATACATGATTTTCAAGATTTTTAATGAAATTTGCATGCAAAATATATATGATTTTCAAGATTTTCAATAAAATAAATGAAATAGTGATTTTCATAGAACATGACCTTCAATGAATAAGTTTTTGCAATATTTTGATTGATATATGGTCGGGTCTTCACTATAATATTGCCCCCATAGAACTTATATATATATATATATATATATATATATATATATATACATATATACATATATATATAGTAAATATAGTCATGTTCTACAAAATAGTTCTATTCACCACGATAAAAATATTGATCAATTATAGTTTGTATTTAAAAACGGTCATATATATGTAAAGGAGGGCGAGAGAGAGAGAGATATCTAGTGCATTTTAGGTAATCTTTTTCAAACTCGGTTAATTTTGTCATGTCTTGCATTTTATTTGTTTCCCTTTTTCATTTTCTTGATAAAATGTTTTTCTTAATCTAGCCACTTCAGTGATGATCCACATCCTAGCGATTTGCAAAGAAACGAACTTACTAGTAAGATAGGGTTGGAACCTACTATAAGTCAAGCTTTTGTTTCAGAACAAGCTCACTAAGTAAAGGTACTAAACTGTTTATATTTTAATGATGTTATTGATTTTTCCTATATTATGTACAATATGCATGTTGGTATTAGTAAGATAACTTAGCTAGTTGTACAATTATGTTGATTATTTTTTATTTTGTTGATACGCCACCAACCTCGATCTCTTTTACAAGTCAAACTTATTTTAGAACTTATATCTAGCAATTTAACTCAAGCTGGGTTTATCTCTTAAATTTTTCTAGAGAAGTGAAAGCTAGAAAAATGATGCTTTCTAAAATGAGAATGATGTGTTCCAAGCTCAAAAACAACAATTAATAGAAGCTTTGGGAAGAGAAACTTGTTCGCAATGTAATTTTGGCAATTCTCAACAAACAATGAGAAGAAACAACTGATATTGGAAAAAAATCATTTAAGAAAAGAGGTACGATTAACTTAATTTCACCATCATAAGTATTTTAAGCTCATTAACTTGAGTTTTCAGCTTAATTTTTCTTATTCTTCTCTATTTTAATGTACTATTTTGATTATATTTTATAGATTGGATTGCTTAAATCAACAACTGCAGGGTATAGGGTGGGTCATAATCTACAAAACCTCCCTATATCATTTCAGGATCCACGAAACCCCTCAATAATATCTTAGAATCAACAAAACCTCTCCACCAAATCTCTCCATAATATTTGAGAACCATGTGATATTATTAAGATTTGGGAGGTTTTTTGGGTTCTCATATATTATTGAGAGATTTGGTGGACCATGTGATGTTATGTAGAGGTGTAGTTGATTCTGAGATATTACTGAGGGGTTTAGTGGATCCTGGAATGTCATATGGAGGTTTTGTAGATTTTGACCCACCTTATACCCTACAATTGTTGATTAAGCAACCCCACCCAAAAAATAAAATCAAAATGGTGCTTTCAAATAGGGAAAAAAAGATAATTGAGCTAAATCTCAAGTTAATGAGCTTAGAATTATTTAATATTGGTGAAATTAACTTAATTGTAGCTCTATTCTTAAATGGCTATTTTTCGATATCATGTTGTTTTTTTCATTATTTGTTGAGAACAGGCAACACCACATTGCGTACATGTTTTTCTTCTTAGAGCTTCTAATAATTATTGTTTCTGAGCTAAGAGCGCATTGTTCTTTTTCAGAGAGCATGGTTTCAGGTGCTTTCATTTTGGGCTATAGAAAAATTTAAGATATAAATCCAACGTTAGTTTAATTTTTAAATATAACTTACAAAGTAAATTCGACTTATAAGAGAGATGGAGGTTGGAGGTATACAAGTATCAAGAAAATAAACAAGAATAACATAACTGTATACCTAGCTAAGTATCAAGGCACATTATACACAATATAGGAAAAAATTGGCAACAACATTAAATTATAAACAAATTAGTACCACTACTTGAGTGTGCTTGTTCAGAACCAAAACTTGACTTGAGTAGGTTCCAATCCTATCCACCTAGCAAGCTGGCTTCTTTGCAACTCGTTATGGTGTGGATGTCCTTAAAGTGGCAAGATTATGAAAAACATTTTATCAAGAGAAGGAAAGTGGGAAACAAATAAATTGCAAGACATGACAAAATGAACCAAGTTTGAGAGAGTTTAACATCACTATTTACCCAAAATGCATTTGATCAACTCTCTCTCTCTCTCTCTCTGTAAATGTAGTTTACATAAGTGACCATGTTTAAATAAAGAAAATGGAAATTACAAGAATGGGTAAATGGAAATTTTCATCATTTCCTTTTTTTGGGATGGCCAAATTTTTTATCTAGGCCAAATTTTCTAAATGGATATCATCATCATGTATGTGAAATTTTTTTATAACAAATTTTTTGAGATTTTCACCATTGATAAGGTTGAGATTTGAGGGGGTTTTCATTGAATAAATAGAGTATGTAATTGATTATGTAAAATTATGGTAAAAATTGTCTTCCCTTTTTCCCGAGCTTTGGTTCTACGTTTGGATAAAGAATGGCTTCCATATGTTAAATGATCACTTTTGATGTGAAAACTTGGTAATACGGGACTTTAGAATATTCTTTCTTCGTTTGCGATGAAGTCTTTGATTTTCAAAATGTGTTACGGACACGAGGATCGAGACGGCCGGTAGTGTCTTATAAAATAGAAGACACAATCGGGCGGTCTCTACCATCGTGTCCGGCAACACATTCTGAAAATCGAAGACTTCATCGAAGACAAAGAAACCATATTCTAAATTTTGGTACTACCAAGTTTTGACATCAAAAGCAAACAGATAAAAATAAAGCCATTCTCTATCCAAATGTAAAAGCAATAAGAACTTTGGCTTATGTGCAATGAATTTTTGTTGTAAATGTGTGCATAGTTAGAAGAGATTTAGCATATTCGAAAAACTAGAAGATATATTATCTCAAAACGATATATTTTGAATTAAAATATATAAAAAAGTAAAAGTAGGTCTTTTTAGATAAATTTGAAAAGTATTCATAATGACATGAATGATGCTTTCTTACTTGTAAGATGATATACACTTAACTAATTAAATTTATTTAAAAATCAAAAATTAAGGGAAGAAAAAAATTATGTAAGATTAGTTTAATATGTTCAACAAAGCATATTATAAAAAGGCAATTGTACAAAACAAATTATAGAAAAAAGTTTGGAATCTAAAAATGAACCATATGTAATCTTATACAAATTAGTAACTAAACCAAAAATTGCACAAATTCTATGTACCTTGTTTACAAAAATATTTTTATAGTAAAATATTCTAAATAAATATTGGCATAAGCTTCATGTCACTTTTTCTCCAAAAAATTGTAGAGAAGAAAAATACAGGAAAATTCATATTTTTGGTTAGCAAATAGCTTCATCCCATATTTCCTGTAAATGAATTTTTCTTTATAATGTATATCGATCAAAATGATACAATAATGAAATTACAAATATATATATATATATATATATATATATATATATATATATATATATATATATATATATATATAGACATATATACATAACACAAAAGAAAATAAAAAAAAATTATGGGATATGTTTGACATCCCATCGAAAAAGAAAAAAATGTTTTTTCTTGTCCAGATAGTATCCATATAGATACATAATTATAGATGATAAACAACTTGTAATATATATCTTATATGAACAACAAGTTTTGAGAAAGAACAAGTGAAAATGGATTTTTGTAAGAAGAAGAGGTTCTAGAATGCCACAAAGTGTAGGGAGTTTTGGTAAATAAAAAAAAGTATTGAAATGCCAAAGAGTATTTTGAGGGTGCCATGA
The DNA here is from genome assembly GCA_036435485.1 of Saposhnikovia divaricata. Taxonomy (NCBI): domain Eukaryota; kingdom Viridiplantae; phylum Streptophyta; class Magnoliopsida; order Apiales; family Apiaceae; genus Saposhnikovia; species Saposhnikovia divaricata. The sequence continues at coordinate 224,005,729 of CM071597.1, forward strand.
CCTTGTATGTTTATATAGGACATGAAAGAATTTTTACAAGAGAATCTAATATTTGGTTGAGATATGTACTTATTTTATTTTTGCAAGAGAATCTCTTATTTGTTTGAGATATTTACTTATTTTATATGTTTATTTGAATAAATATGTGGCCATGATGGTAATCCTTATCCTTATAGGTGTTCATGCGTGAGGATGACAGTATTGATGAGGTATTCTAAAAATTAGATCATTTTCAGTCTAAATTTTTTTTATGATTAAATTTTTCAAAATTACAATAATTTAGCTTTAAGTACATTTTTTAAAAAAATGATTGTGTGTGTGATTTTAAGTATGTATATAAAATGATCCCAAAAACTTCCTAAAAGGAAAATCTAAATTTATTTGATAAATTGTGTTATTTGTTAATCATGAGAGTAATGCTCTGTTTGCTTGATAACCGTAAAACATTGATATTCCAAAAAATATATCATTTTTTCTTAAAAAAATGCTAGATATTTTAATGATAAAATTGTTCAACTGGGATTTACAATTTTTCTCTTCCTATTCAATTTTTTTTTAATTTATGATATCATATCGATTAAGTAATTAAATATAATTCTTCTAATCACAAATTAAATGTAATTTTGAAATTTAGACGTAAATTTAAAAAAGAATGAAATTTTATAAGTTGTCTTCTAATTATAGATATAAAATATAAATAGTAAAAAAAGTTATTAAATAATGTGAAATTTACTAGGCTTCAAAATTTATACAAAAACACGAAGTAGTAGATATTGTAAATAAAGAAACAATTGATGTTTTTTGTTGTTATTTGCATGATTACGTAATTATTTACATGTGTTATTCTAAATTTAATGAGTTTTACATATACTTTATTTGTTATATATAAATTCATGTCAAAGATTAATGTTTCAATATTTATACTGAATAAATTATCCAAATAACAATAACACTCATGTTAATATACTTTATGTAAAAGATTTGTAAAAGAAAAAGTATTTATTTTTCTTTTTATTATATTATTACACGTACATTATTGTATTAAATAATATAATTACACATCAGAATTATAAAAATCAAAATTAAGGAAATACGTAACGTTTATAAAATCCTCCCCCAAGTGCTTACAAACATCCCTTAATGGGTTGATCAAGTATAAGTACAGACTATTAAGAACCGGATATTATTAGTTTTGCAATTCGCAAATCAATCTCTCAATCTAATAATTATAACTCCTCTCCCTCGGCTATCTTATTCTCTTCTATTGTATGTTCTATGATATGTTATCTTGTATAGCTCTACAATATTTGTAAATAACCTAATTTAATAAATAGAATTAATGCTTTGCATGAAAATACAATTAATTTTAGAAACAAAAAGGAATTTGAATGTGAAATTCGTAATGCTTTCCAAGAAAATACAATTAATTATAGAAACAAAATGGAATTTGAATGTGAAATTAGTAGTCTAACTTTCAGGCCTGCGGTTCCAGTTGGAATATTAATGTTGGACCACTTTTGAGTTGTAGATAATTTCTTTAGTTTCGGGCTATGAAGTCACCACTACCTTTTAGTTGTAGATAATTTCTTCAGTTTCACATGGGCTATGAAATCGCCAAATTTTAATGTAAATGGCCCAATTCTGATGTCTAAAACTCAAGTTAGGGCCAAATAGTGATGTATGCGCATGTTACTTCCAATTTTGGAAATTCTTTGTTTCTTGTTATAAAAAATTAAACTCTAAATAAAAATTTCCAATTATTTATAAAAAACAATAAATAAAAGGATGAAATCATATAAGATATGTATAAATTTATAATCTATCAAAAAACTTAGTAAGTTTTTCCTCCAAAAAGAATTACTAAATGTAAAAAAAAAATTCCTAAATTATTTACATAGCATAATTTATACCGGCTATAGCACCGGTCCCACTTTAGTACAAACAAAAGTCCTACCCAACTATCCCGAGCTAAGAGAGGGTAGAAGTCCCTCGAGAACTGACGTAGCAAGCTTATATGCACCCTCCATAGATACATCCCTAGCTATAACACTACCACCTTGAAGGGCCCTCGCTATATCCGTGGTCACCCCCATCCTAAGTAAGGCATGTCACTTATTAAATACCTCCTTAAATCCGTGGTCGCCCTCATTCTAAGTAGTAGTATATTTTTGTATAGTCGTGGTGTGATCATTGATATATAGAATCCAAAACATTAGTTTTATTATCATTCCCATGGAGTTCTCATTTATCTCCGTAGAAATAAAAAGATACTTTATTTGTCGTATATGTATATCTTATACAACGCATTCAGATGATGAAGTATGAGCTATAGTACACTAAATAAAAGAATATATATACTTACAAATACATTTGCAGTCTTGTCATCCATCCAAGTCTTTTCGTCATGATATATGGTGTGTACGTAAGTATACTATTTGCTGTGAACATATTATTTGTCAGAAAATGGTATAACCGTAATAGGGTATGTGCTGATCTAAGCGAATCTGTGTGAAGCCAAAAATCAAATCTAGCTGATATAATTTTCCATGAACATATTATTTGTTTATATATCAAAAGTTATTATTGCATATCATTTCATACATTATTAGGTAATTGTATTATTAAGAATAAGCTCTTAATTTTGTATGATATACATCTTTTACGCATGGAATCTGTCAGATTTTGTGACAACCCGAATTTTCAAAATAAATTATTATTATTATTATTTAATTATGTTAATTAGTATTTAAAGGATGGAATTGGATTTGAGAATATCGTTGTGGAATTCAACGATATTTAGTATCGAGTTTATATGAGTATATTTGGATTTATGTGTGCCCCAATATTTTTATTTGTATTTTAGTGATTTAAAAGTATTTAAATCAAGTATTATTGATCCTCAAAAATATTTATTAAATTATTAGAGTGGGATAAAATCACGAAATCTTTTGTGATATTATTTAGTTTTTAAAATTTATTGGAGAATTATTTTGGGTGTTTAAGTATTTTAGAATGATTTTAAGAGCTTTATTGTATTTAAAGGATCAAAACTTTGAAAATTCGTATTTAATTCAATTTTGATCCTAAAAATATTTTAAAAATATGTGGGTGTTCATAATTTTACACTCTTTGTTTTAAAAATGAAAATCCTAATTTTCCACCAATTTTCTATTTGATTTCAATTTTTAAAAGTGTGTAGTATTTAATTGTATTGATTTTAAATGTTATTGGGCCCAAGGCCCATTAGGTTAATTGAACACACATCACAGCAGATATATACATTACACAGCCGCACAACACAGAGAAACAGATTGGGGGAGAAAGAAATCGGGAAGAAGGGAGATACATACAATATATATATATATATATATATACAATCGTGTGTGTGTGATTGTGTGTGTATACACGCGTGTGTGTGTATATGTGCGTGGATGTGTGTGTGTGTGCTGGTGTGTGACGCGAGAGAGCAGCTGTGAAAATGAGAGAGAGAGAGAGACCAGTAGAGAGAGAGATGAAGGAGGGAGAGATTTTCCGGCGAAAGGGAGGTGTTTTCGATTGCTTTAAGGTTGTGTTGATAAGGTAATCCTTAACCAATAATCTTAAATTTCTTCTTGAATCTTGATTTTTCTTTCTTAATATTCAGATTCTATATAATTAAGCATGCCTACAAGTTGTTTGATTTATTGTCTCAAAGAAGTTAAGCATGATTCTTAGTTTTGATTATGAAAATCCCAGCAACTGCCCTGTTTTGTGCTGTAATTTCGAGATAGTTAATGACCTTATTTGGTCTTGGCTATAAAATATGAATTATGGCTTGTGGTTTCTAGTTTGTGTAGGAGAACACGGTGCGTAGTTTGAGTTAACGAGCAAGGAGAAAACGTTGTTTTAGTAACTGCTGTTCATAAACTTCGCTGCTCTCGGGAATTGCTACTTTGGAAGTCTGTTTCACCTAGTTAAACTTGTTCTTTTAAGTTGAAAATTTTACTGAGTATAGGGGAAGGAATTATAAAGATTCCAGAAAAAGATTTGCACAAAAATATGAAATGTTCGATTTATTAAAAATGCTAGAGTGTGACTGGTACAGGAGAATCTGCCCTTGTGCTAATGGTCGTAATTAGATTAGTATGGTAAATTTCTTATATATTGTTTAATTGTGGTAATTTAACTAATAAGTGTGGTAATTTAAATTGATATAAATTGTGAGATTAATTGTGGGTTTGAGTATATGTTTTGATGATTATTAATGGTTAATTGTTGTTGTTGGGTAATACTTTCGGAAGTGGAATTTGAGGATTTTGGATATAAGTCGAGTTTGAGTAATTATCGAAATTTGTAATTGTCGAGTACTTGGTATTGATTAGTAAGTGGTTACTAATTTACCTTGATAATTGTTAGTTGCATAATGTGTGAGTTAGTAATTGTGAAATGTTAATTGTTATATGCTAATTGCTAAAGTGTAATGGAATTGGTTTGAGTTGTGGTCATTAGTGGGTAATTATCAGTTGTCGTATAATTTGTGGAGGTTATATGAGTTGCTAGTTGCATATGGTGATTGGTAGTGTATATGGGTTAAGTATGGTAAGTAAGTTATAAATGTTAGTTATTATCTTTCGGGAGTTCAAATTGGGATTTTTGGAGAATATTAGAGTATTAATAATTTGGATTATTGTTGGTTTAAATAACATGTTATGTGATTCACGTGTAATAAGTTTTATTGAGTCATTAAGGTGACCAATTGATTTCTAAATTGAGCAAATGGTAAGTACGGGAATACGTGATACATGTTAAATGTCAGAATCTTATAATAATTAGAATTGTGCTAGGGGTTATGAGAAGATCACAAGTTTTTAAATGTCAATATTTAAAGGACTTGTGTAATTCTTTTCGACTGATCCCTAGGGCTTACGAATATCCATGATTAACTATCACGGGTATAATTCATATACTTATGTGGTGTGATCATCGATATAGCGTAAGTAATAGTTAGTGCTAGGGGTTGTTCCCTAGGGCTTACGAACATCAATGATTGGTTGTCACGTGTATCATTAAAATGCGTGAGAAATACGATCATTGGTGTAGCGTAAGTAGTAGTGTAAATTATTATGTGCTATGTACCGCATGTCTAGGCGGATACTTTTCCTTATGTGCTAGGTGCCGCATGTCTGGGCGGGTACTTTTCTTAATTGTTTACTTTTATGTTGCTGCAAGTTGAGGCAGCTTTATTTTTATAAAAAACAGGGTTGTATTGTATTGAGGGGCTGTGCCCATAGTCCGATAAACGAATAGGTCATGCCGAAATTTTCTAAAAATCTCCTGCATTTAAATTTATTTAACTTATTTGACTTTAATGGTCTAAAGGCATGTTTTGGGGTGCTAAATGTTTAGGTATATGTATCAAGGAATTCATTTCGAGGATTAATTGTGTCTTGGGGTTTAACTTGTCTATTTATGTATTAATTTGAGGATAATGGTTGTCTCGAGAATTTATGTGCTCTGTTGAAGATTAATTGTGATTTGAGGATTATCTATTAAGTATTTTGTGTCGTAGAATGTCAATGGCATTATAGTTGTATATGTTAAGTAGAGTTTGATTGAGTGTTATAATTGTGTAGCATCGTGATGTGTTTAACTCCAGGAAATGTCCACTTGGTAAAGGGGGACTTTTCCATTTCCTTTTTCTTTACTAAATGTGTTATGTGTACTAAGTGTTAATAGAATAGTCAACTATAGGGAGGACACCTATAGTTTTACTTTATATGATTTAGTGACAATTCCAAGTTGTGTTTACTCGAGATACGAGTTAGGACTGACACGTCTCGTAACTATTTCAGTACCATTAGGGTATAATCAAGTTGGAACGACGTGCATCAAAGAGGAAAGATCGAGGCGTCGTATGAAGAAAGGTAAGTTACCCCATGGAATTGCTTGGACAAGGTGCGAAGGATTTATTCGCGGTTTTCTGCTTTATGCTCAGGACCAGAGGCAAGTTTATCTATGCATACTCTATCGTTCAGAGTATTCGTATTTTGAAACATATGAAATGTGCGAACTAGATTTAAATCCATAATTTCAAATTATTTACTTTATGCCCTATTGTTTAGAGTATATTCTATATTGAAAGTACGTTGCATGTATTGCAAGACTACTAACCGTGCTCTTTCATTTAGAGAATGCATGTTTTTAAATTATCTATGATGAATGCTCTAGTGTAGTATTATGCTTTCTTAAAAATGAAAGTTCTGCAAATGCCTTATTTAAAACTCTTAAATTCGTGAGAAATCGTTCAAGTCTTTTTAATCAGTTTTATAACTGCTTTCAATTTATCCCACTTGTGATTTTATCCATTGTGTTATAAAAGTTTACAATTGTTCTTTACCCTATAAGAACTGTTTATATTCTGTCATGATTATGACACACCTCAATATCTGTTGGGAATGTGAATTCTCCTTTTTAAATATCCTTATCATATTGGAAGTCGTTCTTATTATTTCAAGACGACTCCACAAGATATATTCTGATCCGCGAACCTTTCTTGTTCAAGGTTGCTACTTTATTGTCTTGAATTGACATATAGTTTGTGTCAATACAATAAATTAGTTCCTTTTGAGATTATTGTGACGGCCTATTGTCCAGGTCGGTTTTGTACAAAGTGTAGACTGGCGATCGGCCAGAAGTGAATATGAATCCAAATTCAATCAATTTTATTTGGAGGAATAATCGTATGATCCACTGGTCAACATGGGAGATGGCCCATGGGTTTCTTTCAGATCAACACGGGGAAAATATAAACTCGTGGTATCGAAAGAGAATGTTTATATTTTGGCACAAATGTTGCCAGGTTGACTTTTCAACCACCTTTACGCTAGCAGAATGATATTGTGGTACTTGCGACATAGTAGTGATCGTGCTATGGGGTATCACGGGAGTGCGGTACTTGCGACACAGCGGTTGATCGCGCTGTGGGGTATCGTAGAGGCGGAAGACCAGTATCTCAAGCTTTTCAATTTCAACTTATTTATTCTGAGATAGATTGTTATTGTCTATCAGTAAGTGTTATCATTATCAAGACACATTGCCTGTAAAATCATATTTTCTTCGTTGAGAATCAAGCGTCAAATCTTTTTGATTTGTTCTAAATTAATTCGAGATTCAGACTGTCGTTGAAGCATTTGTTGCACAGTGACTGTCAAAAATCGAGAATGAATTGAGATCTTCTCAATTATTCAACTCATTATTGTCAGGCCGGTTCGGCAGCTAGGTATATGGGTGCCTAGTGGACAATAATGAGATTGTAATAGTTGCGAATTTCTTGAATGTTTGTTTAATTGAGAGTTGATGTAGCTTCGTGAATTTCTTAAATGTTGTCTCTTAGTAGCTGAAGCATCTGTTGCTCAGTTATTCAAGGTTTTGATCGGAAATTGCTATAAAAATTGTTGAGATAAATATCAAAATCGTTTATAAAGCTGTCGTGATGAATTTCTTGTTGAATTATGCAAACCTCTTTCCTATTGAAAAATTATCGTTATGAATATTTCAAGAATGGTATCAACCTCAAAGTTGGATTTTAAAACCTTCAAAGTTTTCCAAAAGTATTTTAGTATACTCTATTATATACTTGCTGAGCGCCTCTTTCGCTCATTCTTGCTTTTGTGTAAATCTTATTTTTCAGAGATAGATAGTGGATGCAGTTGACTTAGTTTAGCTCGAACCAGGGCAAGTCATGGATCGAGTTGATGATCAGCTCAGAGTGATTCTGTATTTTGAGTTTGTCTACCAGAGGTTTAGTTAGACTGGTATGGTATTCATATTCCTGAGTTGTAATATTTGTTGTATTAGAATATTGTGGTTGTTGTATACCTTATGTCAAGGTGATACTAACAACATAAGACTGTATAAGAGAATTGTTGTACTAAGTTAATTATAAGTTATTATAAGCATTTTTTTGGATTTCTTGTTTCCAAGTCTATAACCTGAAAAGATTCTTGGTAGTTAGGGGTCGGATGTCATGTTTTAGATTTAATATTGGCAGTTGTTTGTTTGGTTGTTAAGGTTTTCCGCGGTAGCGACCCATATCCCTGACCCCCGATTTGGGGGCGTTACAGATTTTAAGATCATGTTGTTAAGCATAAGCTCTTAAATGTATAGATCTTAGCCATTTGATTTTTTTAATTCTCAAATAATATGTGACGAGTATGGCTAATTTTGCATGCTCTTAAAGTTGATCTTTTAAAATTGTATTGCCACTGTTTGGTGCTTATATTATTGTCTCATATTTACAAATAATTAACTTATGCATTCCTCGTAATGTAACTTTAGGACACTGAGAACTAGAGATGCCTAGGTCATTTATGAGTGGTTTCGACATATGTGTAACTGTATCTAAGCTTAATACATTTTTTCTAGAGAGTAGAAGTGGATGTTGAATGGACCATTTCTCTATCTTAAGATTATTTTGCAAGCTTTATATTCAGATACAATGTTTCTTAATCTGCCGTGATCCGTAACACTGACCATTTACTGCTCCATTAGTGTAGGCATTAGATTAGTTTAGGTACCATTACCATTTGCCAGAGACTTAGCATAGATCTTTAAATCTGTAATGAAATATGTAAACTATTGACATATACAGAAACCTAAAGTAAAAATAATGTATAACATACTCGAATCAATGTATTACATTTAGTCTAGTTTGTTGGTTCTGGTGTGATAAAATTGACAACTAGTACTACCTGATCACTAGTTACCTAAACAACAATGAAATTGACTATAAACCTTTAGAAGAGAATCTATACTTATAGTTTTTTGTAAACTTTGTAATGTCGAAAATAGGGACTAAGTATTTTTAATTATAATTTTGAATTATATTTATTGAAATCAGATGATTATGGCGCTACCACATCTGATCATATGTTGAGTTGATTGCTTAAAGATTTAGTTTGTTGTAGGATCACGTAAATTAGGTGATTTAGGATAACTCCATGTATATATTCTAATTCAAATAGGATGAATCCAACTGGAGTAATATGTAGTTGAAGTAGTTAGGTTAGAATTTAGTTGGATGGAATAAAAGTACAATAGACATGTATGGTCGTTTGATTTTAAGAAATGACATGTTTTTGTTTAAATATTTCTTATTTTTTTTGTTTCCGTTACTTTTTTATGTTAATAAGTAGAAAATTGCTCAATTTGAAGCTGGGCCAACAAAAAGATAGAGAATTCTTGCCCATATAGTCATATAAATGCCACAGTGCATATAGTCGTACAAATGCCATAGTGACGTTCTGCTTTTATTTTATATGGTCGATCACATTTGATGAATTTTGAAATATTTATAAATAAAGAAATAGTAAAATTATATATTAAAGTTCTCCGAGTCTCGAGAGAGAGAACAGAAGTACGAACCATCCCCATACAAAGCAGCAAATCAATGTAGTAGAAGCCTAAGACCCCACTCTACAAATATACGAAAGTTATGCAATATTATATATAAATATATTGTATGTATGAGTTAAGTTCTATGAAGACCAATATTTGAGTATGACAGTGGAGACCATAGACATTATGGGCTCAAAACATTGCAAAATATATATATTTGCAAAGAATGTTCAATGAACATTTTATTTCTATCAAAATCTTAAAAATCATATATAATTTGCAAGAAGAACATGTTTTGGAGAACAATACGTTCTGCAATATTTTTTTTTGCAAAACATACATGATTTTCAAGATTTTTAATGAAATTTGCATGAAAAATATATATGATTTTCAAGATTTTCAATAAAATAAATGAAATATTGATTTTCATAGAACATGACCTTCAATGGATAAGTTTTTGCAATGTTTTGATTGATATATGGTCCGGTCTCCACTAAAATATTCGCCCCCATAGAACTTATATATATATATATATATATATATATATATATATATATATATATATATATATTTATATACATATACATATATATATATATATGTATGTATGTATATAAATATACATAGTCATGTTCTACAAAATAGTTCTATTCACCACAATAAAAAGTATTTAAAAACGGTCATATATATATAAAGGAGGGCGAGAGAAAGATATCTAGTGCATTTTGGGTAATCTTTTTCAAACTCGGTTAATTTTGTCATGTCTTGCATTTTATTTGTTTCCCTTTTTCATTTTCTTGATAAAATGTTTTTCTTAATCTAGCCACTTCAGTGATGATCCACATCCTAGCGATTTGCGAAGAAACGAACTGTGTAATAACCGCGAATTTTCAAATAATTTTCCCTACCAGATTTTTTTAAAATTTTATTTAAGAGTGATGCACTAGTATATTTTAATTAGTGTGTTTTTGGAAAAATTTCAAAATTTTATATATATTCATATGTGAGTAAATATTATTTTATAATTATTTATATATTGGGTATTTATTAAAATTAGTAAATTTAGGAAAATAGAATTTAGTTTTTAGGTCGAATTTATTTTAGGAAGCGAAATTAAAGTTTCGTTTTAATTAACCGTGGAGAAATGAGATTATTATTACTGATTGGAGGAGGAGACAGCATATTCTTTCACAAAATTCGTGCTGCTTTTCACAAAACACGATACTCATTTCACGGAGCTCTAAATGTTCCATAATTCTTTGTCCCCCACGTTTTTGTTTTGTTTCAGCTTTTAGAAGAGAAACAACCCGGCCTATCTTTATTTATAAACAGGTCACAGAAACAGAACACAAGGACACTGCCTCTTTTAATTAAAAACCACTCGACCTTATACATTACATATACACAAAACAGAATAAAAAATAGGGCTACATTATCTTCTCTCTACCGAGTAAAAGAAACCACAGGGTTGGGTGTGATTTGAGTCGGGGTAAAGGGAAGAGAGGAGATGAGAAAGAGATTTTTGTGAATTGTTGTGTTGATTTGGTTTTGTGTAAGTGTATTGGGTTGTTTGTGGTGGTGGTGTTCACGGTGTTATGCGAGGGGGAAGAAGGTGAGGTCGACGGGGGGGAGATGGGTTGAGGGAGAGAAGGTGAGGGAGTCGGAGGTAGAGAGAACATGGAAAGAGTTGGAGAGGTCAAGAGAGATGAGAGATTGAGAGAGGTGTCGATGTTGTTTTTGTTGTTATCGACGGTTAGAGGAGGCGAAGAAGAGAGATTGATTGTGGTGGTGTTCTTTTGTGTTGTAGACCGGAGAGAGAGACGGGGAGTGGTAGAGAAGAGATTGAAACAGGGTAGAGATAGAGGCGGAGAGAGAGAGAGAGAGAGAGAGAGAGAAAGAGAGAGAGAGAGAGAGAGAGAGAGAGAGGGAGAGAGAGAGAGAGAGAGAGAGAGAGAGAGAGAGAGAGAGAGAGAGAGAGAGAGATTGGGAGAGTACAGAGAGGGAGAAATGGAGAGATTGTGAGGGGACAGAGAGCGAGAGCGAGAGAGAGAGACGAACGGAGAGATTGATCGGGAGAGAGAACGCAGGGGAGGCGCGTGGCGCGTGGTGATAGTTGCAGGTGGGTCCCACTGTATTGTGCAGTTATAATAATAATAAAATAATAGCGTAGTGATAAAATTGGTGATCGAATGTTTATTCGGGTATTAATAATAAAATGAAAAGGGTGAAATTATTAAAATGGGTTTATTATTTAACTTGTGAGAAATAAAAATGAAATAAAATAATAATAAAGAAATGAAGGAATGAATAATAATTGATAATAATAAAATTTGAGTTGGTTGATAATTAAGTTGGATATTACAAAATTGGGGTGTTATTTAAAAATTGTGAGGAATAAAGAGCTTAATAACAATGGTATAATTATTAATTAATTATTTAAAAAGAATTATTTTGAGATTTTTGGACGAAAAAAGAGAATCTAAAAATTTGTCGATAAAAGATAATAATTTTGAATAAATAGAGGAAAATATGGTTTTAATTTTGGAAGATTATATTCAGTAATTCCGGATTATTTTTATTAACCGGATCGAATCAGATTATTTTAGAGACTAAAACCGGAATTATTATTAAATTATTTACAAGATTAAAATGAATTCGTGGATTATTTTATTTCTGGAATAAAATCGAGATTTATACCCTTGTTCCAATAAAAATGGGTTCTTTGCTTTTGAGAATAATTAGAGATTTATAATATTATTATTGCCCTAAAATGGATTTAATTAAAAAAGAGCTTTTATGTGAATTTTTTTTGTGAAATTTGTATGAGCCAATTATTTTAGAGGCTAAAATCGGATTAATGTTAAAAATGAGTAAAACAATTAGAATTGTGAGGATAATTAAAAGTAAAATTATTTTGATAAATTATTTTTGGTTAAAAGTGAGAATAATAATTATGGTTTTAAATTGGATTCCTGAGTTCGGAGAAGATTTATTTATCCGGGGATGTTAGTGGGAAGTTGACTCAGAATTTTCGGCGGATATAAGTGAGGGTTAAATGAGGAAGGATGAAGATGGATGAGATATTGGTTGTGGTTGTTGGATTCACTGTGAGGCATTTTCCAACGGGAAAACATATATGTTCAGAGGGGACGTCATCGATTATCTTCTTCCAACAGAGAAATTGGTGAGTATGGTTAATACGTTCAAGTTGAGTTTATAAGCGTTTATAGAAACTATTAGAATTGTCGTCTAGAGACTAAAGTATTGTCTTATGTTTGATATTGGAATTGGCGCGCGAGCTCGATATCGGCGGATTAGACTCGTGGCAACCGCAAGAGCGTTGAACCAAATAATGACCGAATTAGAAGATTGTGACGCCGTAAGATAGAAGATGAAAGCAGTATTACGGTGACATTTCATGATAGCTGAGAATTTGAGGCAAGTGCTTTCCCTTCACTTCTTGTTCAAGTGAGATTATTTTAAATATGCTTATTATGGTATTATTCCATTTATTGTCGATCTTGTCGACATTTATTGCCATTCTTGTTTATTCAATTTATACCCCATTTACTGTATCGAACTTGTCGATAACCTTTGAGACTATTATCTCCTTAGTGATGCCTCCTTGTCATGAGTACAACTAAACCAATTGTTTAGGTAGTCGGGATCCAACTAGTAGAACACTGAACCTATCATGTCCGAAGACCCATTTCACAATTTATTTTAATCCATTCTGTGTTGATAGATTTTTGATTCGAAATACTTCTCTTGTGATTTGAGTTTTGATAGATATTATATGTTTTCATTAACAATGATATTATTATTACTCCTGTATTACCACACACTTGCTGAGCATTTCTTCCGCTCATACTTGTTTGTTTCGAAACCCTAACTTTTCAGTAAGGTAGTTTGGCGAGACATATTCGTACAATTCGAAGTGAGAAGAAGCAGACTCTATCTTGAAGAAAACTTGACACGGGATGTCCTGATCCAGAGTAAGGTTTATTTAATATAGTTAAACTCTAATAATTATTATTATGTATTGCTGGCCTGGTATACTTTTTGTCGAAGTTATACCAGTGATTTAGGTTTTTATTTAAGAGAATGTGGTAAAGCTGAAAGTTGCTATTTTATGGAATTTGGATTCTTGTTTCTAGCACTATAACCTAAAATATCTTGGATTGTTTGGGTCACAGAGATTATATTTCAATTTTTGACAATTACACGGAATAATGTTTTATTAAAGTGGTGATGTTTACTTTGAGGATTCTTAGGTAACGACCAAATCTCCTGACCCGGATTTTGGGGGCGTTACAGAATGGTATTAGAGCGAGGTTATAGTTAACTAGGAACGAGAGTGAGTAGGAGTGTGTATAGCTAAGTAAGGAACGTCAGAGCTCGTATAGAGTTCGTGTTGGACTATGGGATATAGTACCAATTAGTAGATTAAGAATTGAGAGTTCGCGTGAGATGGTTACGCTAAATTAGATAAAACACCTTGCGACTGTAGGTGTCTACTACGAATTTTTAAAGAGTAAGTCTTAAGTGGTTTGAGCAAGCACAAAGACTGGGGCAAGTTCATTTTATCCATTATCTTCAAAAGAATTTATGAGATTTCTGTGAACATTATTGTTCTCAAGGATTTTATCATGGTGGTGAAAATTTGTGGTGAAATTTTTGGGGACTCAAATATTTGCTTCGAATGTTGGATTGATTTTATCTATCAAAAAAAAAATCCTTTTTGCGAGGAAGATGACATTTAAAAATATTAGTCGGTCTCATTGATCGGGACGAATCTTTAAGTTGATTCGACTGAGACTTGTTTTATTGCTTCAAGATAGCTAAATATTTATTTCTACCAGTTGAATTTATCCCTCAAATTCAACTACTTTTCTTGACATTGGGCAATGGTTCATAGTTCAGATCATTTATTAAAATGGTAACATTTATTTATTTTATCCCTTGATAATCAAGTTAAACTTCTTGAAGTGTCTACTTTGTTAAAATTGTTGAAAATTATTCAGTTGCTTTCCCAAAATCTTGATAAATTCAGAGAACGTACTTAGATTGAAATCTAGGGCGTCTTATTTGTTCGAGATGACCCTTAAAGATTATTTCAGTTATAACTACGCTCATATATCGAGGTAGTTTAAATTTTATTGACTTCAATCGGATCTATTGTTCAGATCCGATAAGTTTTGCATCAAAATTCAAATCTGATTCATTGTTCGAATCAAAATAGATACATTCAGAATAGAAAGAACATCTTATCGTCAGAATTCCCTCTAAAAATACCTACTCTAGCGTATTTGGAAGTTTTCTTTTTGAATCGAGTCGTTTTTATTATTTCAAGACGACTCCACAGGATTTATTCTAATCAGTGAACCTTTCTTGTTCAAGGTTTTTACTTTATTGTCTGGAATTGACATATTGTTCGTGTCAATATAATAAATTAAATTCTTTTGAAAATATTGCGACGGCCTATTGTTCAGGTCGGTCTCATACAAAGTTTAGACTGGCAATTGGCCAGAAGCGAATAGGAATCCAAATCAATCAATTTTTATTCGGAGGAATAATCTTATAATCCACTGGTCAACATGGGAGATGGCCCATGGGTTTTCTTTCAGAACAACACGAGGAATAAACCCGTGGTATCGAAAGAGAAATATTTCAGGTTGACTTTTCAACCAACCTTTTGCTAGCAAAGAGATATATTGGTACTTGAGACACAGCGGTTGATCACGCTGTGGGGTATCGTGAATGCGAGTAATTATTTTGGCATTAATGTTGCCAGGGTTGAAAACGACAACCCATTTTATGCTAGCAAAGAGAAAATTTGGTGGTACCACATCATAGCCCTGATCAGGTTGGGTGGGGTATCACAGGAGGACGGTACCTTGAGACATGGTAGTTGATCGCACCGTGGGGGATACCGAGTGGTGGAAGACCAGTAATCTTTTCTTAAATCCTGAGCTACCAAATAAGTTGATGATTTTTCTAAAATTCTTGAAATGGTTGAGAAGTTCGTTTCTGATGATCTTGTGGTTGAGATGATTTAAATTCCTTGAGTTACGAGAGATTTTGAAAGAAGTTTTCTATATTCTCATAAATTTTGAGAAGTTGCCTATACGGCTTTCGTGATTGAAAATTATATGAGTCTCTTTTCCATTCTAGCATTATCTTTCATTATCGTCAAAAAAAAAATCTTGTGTAAGATTTGGGATAGTGAACTTGCCAAACATTTTATGTGCTCCCCTTTGGGTATTATTATAATGTTTCTAACAGTGAAATGTGAGAACAATAAGTTATTCGAATAGAGATAAGAAGAATGTTGTGCCTATTTTGGCTGTGATTGTATAATAAAGTTTTACGTGAACGGATGAGTGATGACTAAGAAAGTTTCGAGGAATTAAAGAAAGGACTATGATGAGTCGAGATGACGTGCTAACTTGAGATGTTTAGGCTTAACTGGACAGAACTTCTCGCTGCTGAAGATGTCTACTGCGGAATCTTTAGAGATTATTACTAGTTGACTACGATATAGGGTATCGATAAATTTAGGTCGTGCAGAAGAAGAGTTTAGATCGGTTGACGAGTATTGTAATGCTATTAGGTATTCCAACATATCGCGTGAGTACGGGTTAGATTCATCCGAAGATTTGGCTATGGACGAACCAGCTGATTCGGAGCCGCATGAGCTAATTGGGCAACCGGAGCTACTAATTAGAAAGACGCCACCTAGATATCCGTATGTACCTTATAGAAGTTTCTTCTACGATTTTAATTATGTAGCGAGCATTATAGAGAGTACGAAAAGGATACAAACAAGATGCGAAATGTGATTAATGGCACGTGTTGGGAGTAGGATCGTCTAATGAGTTTTAACCTTCATTTTGTTCTTCCTTGTTTTGCTGGCATCATATTTTATTTAAGGATCAATCATAATTCCATTGAAAACGAGCTTTGTACATACGATTCGTTCTGTTATATACCCTCATGATTCCTAAAGTTATCAGTGATTGAAAGAAGTAAAGACAGATATGATGACCTTCTAAGTGGTCCAATATACCTTCACGTCGACATAGAATGGGTTGATCAAGTTTAAGGAATTGATATTAAAACAGAGACTGCCTTTCAAATGGGATTACGCATGAGACCGACAACACATGTACAGGACTCGATACTTCGGAGGGCGGGGTATGGATAAGGAGCAGGTAACAAGAATACGAGATTACTAATTCAGTTAAAGTCGAAAATAGAGTAATTACAGATATATAAGGATTGGGATATTAATATTTTATGTTATGATAGAGATCAAAATATAAATAAGCAATAGTAAGATTCACTACCATTCAGGGAAGGCCAATGTGGTGGCCGATACCCTTAGTAAAAAGAGAAAGGAGAGATGAGATAATATAGAATGACATAATGCAGGAGAAGGTTAGTAAGGAAAAGATAGTGAAAGTAATGCTATTGATAAGCTAAATGGCATGTTGATGAATGACAAGCAAGTGTATGTTGGTGTATTTCTGTACAAACAAGATAGAGATGTTTAAGGAGAAACTAAAGGAAGGAGGAAGTAATATGAGAATTAGAAGGTGTAATGTGAGAAAGGTATTCGTCAATATCTTCAAATTGATTCCGGGACGGAATCCTTTAAAGGGGGGAAGACTGTAATAACCGCGAATTTTCAAATAATTTTCCCTACCAGATTTTTTTTAAAATTTTATTTAAGAGTGATGCACTAGTATATTTTAATTAGTGCGTTTTTGGAAAAATTTCAAAATTTTATATATATTCATATGTGAGTAAATATTATTTTATAATTATTTATATATTGGGTATTTATTAAAATTAGGAAATTTAGGAAAATAGAATTAAGGTTTTAGGTCGAATTTATTTTAGGAAGCGAAATTAAAGTTTCGTTTTAATTAATCGGGGAGAAATGAGATTATTATTACTGATTGGAGGAGGAGATAGCATATTCTTTCACAAAATACTCATTTCACGGAGCTCTAAATGTTCCATAATTCTTTGTCCCCCACGTTTTTGTTTTGTTTCAGCTTTTAGAAGAGAAACAACCCGGCCTATCTTTATTTATAAACAGGTCACAGAAATAGAACACAAGGACACTGCCTCTTTTAATTAAAAACCACTCGACCTTATACATTACATATACACAAAATAGAATAAAAAATAGGGCTACATTATTTTCTCTCTACCGAGTAAAAGAAACCACAGGGTTGGGTGTGATTTGAGTCGGGGTAAAGGGAAGAGAGGAGAAAGAGATTTTTGTGAATTGTTGTGTTGATTTGGTTTTGTGTAAGTGTATTGGGTTGTTTGTGGTGGTGGTGTTCACGGTGTTATGCGAGGGGGAAGAAGGTGAGGTCGACGGGAGGGAGATGGGTTGAGGGAGAGAAGGTGAGGGAGGCGGAGGTAGAGAGAACATGGAAAGAGATGGAGAGGTCAAGAGAGATGAGAGATTGAGAGAGGTGTCGATGTTGTTTTTGTTGTTGTCGACGGTTAGAGGAGGCGAAGAAGAGAGATTGATTGTGGTGGTGTTCTTTTGTGTTGTAGACCGGAGAGAGAGACGGGGAGTGGTAGAGAAGAGATTGAAACAGGGTAGAGATAGAGGCGGAGAGAGAGGTGCGAGGGAGAGAGAGAGAGAGAGAGAGAGAGAGAGAGAGAGAGAGAGAGAGAGAGAGAGAGATTGGGAGAGTACAGAGAGGAAGAAATGGAGAGATTGTGAGGGGACAGAGAGCGAGAGAGAGAGACGAACGGAGAGATTGATCGGGAGAGAGAACGCAGGGGAGGCGCGTGGCGCGTGGTGATAGTTGCAGGTGGGTCCCACTGTATTGTGCAGTTATAATAATATAAAATAATAGCGTAGTGATAAAATTGGTGATCGAATGTTTATTCGGGTATTAATAATAAAATGAAAAGGGTGAAATTATTAAAATGGGTTTATTATTTAACTTGTGAGAAATAAAAATGAAATAAAATAATAATAAAGAAATGAATGAATGAATAATAATTGATAATAATAAAATTTGAGTTGGTTGATAATTAAGTTGGATATTACAAAATTGGGGTGTTATTTAAAAATTGTGAGGAATAAAGAGCTTAATAACAATGGTATAATTATTAATTAATTATTTAAAAAGAATTATTTTGAGATTTTTGGACGAAAAAGTGAATCTAAAAATTTGTCGATAAAAGAGAATAATTTTGAATAAATAGAGGAAAATATGGTTTTAATTTTGGAAGATTATATTCAGTAATTCCGGATTATTTTTATTAACCGGATCAAATCAGATTATTTTAGAGACTAAAACCAGAATTATTATTAAATTATTTACAAGATTAAAATGAATTCGTTGATTATTTTATTTCTGAAATAAAATCGAGATTTATACCCTTGTTCCAATAAAAATGGGTTCTTTGCTTTTGAGAATAATTAGAGATTTATAATATTATTATTGCCCTAAAATGGATTTAGTTAAAATAGAGCTTTTATGTGAATTTTTTTTGTGAAATTTGTATGAGCCAATTATTTTAGAGGCTAAAATCGGATTAATGTTAAAAATGAGTAAAACAATTAGAATTGTGAGGATAATTAAAAGTAAAATTATTTTGATAAATTATTTTTGGTTAAAAGTGAGAATAATAATTATGGTTTTAAATTGGATTCCTGAGTTCGGAGAAGATTTATTTATCCGGGGATTTTAGTGGGAAGTTGACTCAGAATTTTCGGCGGATATAAGTGAGGGTTAAATGAGAAAGGATGAAGATGGATGAGATATTGGTTGTGGTTGTTGGATTCACTGTGAGGCGTTTTCCAACTGGAAAACATATATGTTCAGAGGGGACGTCTTCGATTATCTTCTTCCAACAGAGAAATTGGTGAGTATGGTTAATACGTTCAAGTTGAGTTTATAAGCGTTTATAGAAACTATTAGAATTGTCGTCCAAAGACTAAAGTATTGTCTTATGTTTGATATTGGAATTGGCGCGCGAGCTCGATATCGGCGGATTAGACTCGTGGCAACCGCAAGAGCGTTGAACCAAATAATGATCGAATTAGAAGATTGTGACGCCGTAAGATAGAAGATGAAAGCAGTATTATGGTGACATTTCATGATAGCTGAGAATTTGAGGCAAGTGCTTTCCCTTCACTTCTTGTTCAAGTGAGATTATTTTAAATATGCTTATTATGGTATTATTCCATTTATTGTCGATCTTGTCGACATTTATTGTCATTCTTGTTTATTCAATTTATACCCCATTTACTGTATCGAACTTGTCGATAACCTTTGAGACTATTATCTCCTTACTGATGCCTCCTTGTCAGGAGTACAACTAAACCAATTGTTTAGGTAGTCGGGATCCCACTAGTAGAACACTGAACCTATCATGTCCGAATACCCATTTCACAATTTATTTTAATCCATTCTGTGTTGATAGATTTTTTATTCGAAATACTTCTCTTGTGATTTGAGTTTTGATAGATATTATATGTTTTCATTAACAATGATATTATTATTACTCCTGTGTTACCACACACTTGCTGAGCATTTCTTCCGCTCATACTTGTTTGTTCCGAAACCCTAACTTTTCAGTAAGGTAGTTTGGCGAGACATATTCGTACAATTCGAAGAGAGAAGAAGCAGACGCTATCTTGAAGAAAACTTGACACGGGATGTCCTGATCCAGAGTAAGGTTTATTTAATATAGTTAAACTCTAATAATTATTATTATGTATTGCTGGCCTGGTATACTTCTTGTCGAAGTTATACCAGTGATTTAGGTTTTTATTTAAAAGAATGTGGTAAAGCTGAAAGTTGCTATTTTATGGAATTTGGATTCTTGTTTCTAGCACTATAACCTAAAAGATCTTGGATTTTTTGGGTCACAGAGATTATATTTCAATTTTCGATAATTACACGGAATAATGTTTTATTAAAGTGGTGATGTTTACTTTGAGGATTCTTAGGTAACGACCAAATCTCCTGACCCGGATTTGGGGGCGTTACAAACTGACTAGTAGGATAGGGTTGGAACCTACTATAAGTCAAGCTTTTGTTTCAGAACAAGCGCACTAAGTAAAGGTACTAAACTGTTTATATTTTAATGATGTTATTGATTTTTCCTATATTATGTACAATGTGCCTTGATTTGTATATGCATGTTGGTATTAGTAAGATAACTTAGCTAGTTGTACAATTATGTTGATTATTGTTTATTTTGTTGATACGCCACCAACCTCAATCTCTTTTTACAAGTCAAACATATTTTAGAACTTACATTTAGCAATTTAACTCAAGCTGGGTTTATCTCTTACATTTTTTGAGAGAAGTGAAAGCGAGAAAAATGATGCTTTCCAAAATGAGAATGATGTGTTCCAAGCTCGAAAACAACAATTAATAGAAGCTTTGGGAAGAGAAACTTGTTCGCAATATAATTTTGGCAATTCTCAACAAACAATGAAAAGAAACAACTGATATTGGAAAATAGTCATTTAAGTAAAGAGGTACGATTAAATTAATTTCACCATCATAAGTATTTTAAGCTCATTAACTTGAGTTTTCAGCTCAATTTTCTTATTCTTCTCTATTTTAATGTACTATTTTGATTCTATTTTATAGTTTGGATTGCTTAAATCAACAACTGCTGGGTATAAGGTGGGTCATATTCTACAAAACCTCCCAATAACATTTCGGGATCCACGAAACCCCTCAATAATATCTTAGAATCAACAAAAACCTCTCCACCAAATCTCTCAATAATATTTGAGAACCATGTGATATTATTAAGATTTGGGAGGTTTTTTGGGTTCTCAGATATTATTGAGAGATTTGGTGGACCATGTGATGTTATGGAGAGGTGTAGTTGAGTCTGAGATATTACTGAGGGGTTTAGTGGATCCTTGAGGGGTTTAGTGGATCCTGGAATGTCATAGGGAGGTTTTTTAGATTTTGACCCACCTTATACCCTACAATTTTTGATTAAGCAACCCCACCCAAAAAATAAAATCAAAATGGTACTTTCAAAAAGAGAAAAATAAGAAAATTGAGTTAAAAACTCATGTTAATGAGCTTAGAATTATTTAATATTGGTGAAATTAACTTAATTGTAGCTCTATTCTTAAAAGGCTATTTTTCAATATCATGTTGTTTTTTTTCATTATTTGTTGAGAACAGGCAACACTACATTGCGGACATGTTTTTCTTCTTAGAGCTTCTAATAATTATTGTTTCCGTGCTAAGAGGGCATTGTTCTTTTTCGGAGAGCATGGTTTCAGGCGCTTTCATTTTGGGCTATAGAAAAATTTAAGATATAAATCCAACTTTAGTTAAATTGTTAAATATAACTTACAAAGTAAATTCGACTTATAAGAGAGATGGAGGTTGGAGGTATACAAGTATCAAGAAAATAAACAAGAATAACATAACTGTACACCTAGCTTTGTATCAAGGCACATTATACGTAATATAGGAAAAAATTGGCAACAACATTAAAATATAAACAAATTAGTACCATTACTTGAGTGTGCTTGTTCAGAACCAAAACTTGACTTAAGTAGGTTCCAATCCTATCCACCTAGCAAACTCGCTTCTTTGCAACTCTTTATGGTGTGGATGTCCTTAAAGTGGCAAGATTATGAAAAACATTTTATCAAGAGAAGGAAAAAGGGAAACAAATAAATTGCAAGACATGACAAAATGAACCAAGTGTGAGAGAGTTTAACATCACTATTTACCCAAAATGCATTTGATCAACTCTCCCTCTCTGTATATTTAGTTTACATAAGTGAGCATGTTTAAATACAGAAAACAACAATTAGTTATTTTTTGTAAATTACAAGAATGGGTAAATGGAAATTTTCATCATTTCCTTTTTTTGGGATGGCCAAATTTATTATCTAGGCCCAATTTTCTAAATGGATATCATCATCATGTATGTGAAATTTTTTTTATAACAAATTTTTTGAGATTTTCACCATTGATATGGTTGAGATTTGAGGGGGTTTTCATTGAATAAATTATAGAGTATGTAATTGAATAAGTAAAATTATGGTAAAAATTGTCTTCCCTTTTTTCCTAGCGTTGGTTCTACGTTTGGATAAAGAATGGCTTCCATATGTTTAATGATCACTTTTGATGTGAAAACTTGGTAATACTTAACTTTAGAATATTCTTTCTTCGTTTTCCATGAAGTCTTTAATTTTCAAAATGTGTTACGGACACGAGGGTCGAGACTGCCGGTAGAGTCTTCTATTTTGACAATACATTCATAAAATAGAAGACACAATTGGGCGGTCTCGACCATCGTGTCCGGCAACACATTCAGAAAATCGAAGACTTCATCGAAGACGAAGAAATCATATTCTAAATTTTGGTACTACCAAGTTTTGACATCAAAAGCAAACAGATAAAAATGAACATCTGAAAGCCATTCTTTATCCAAATGTAGAAGCAATAAGAACTTTGGCTTATGTGCAATGAATTTTTGTTTTAAATGTGTGCATGGTTAGGAAGAGATTTAGCATATTCGAAAAACTAGAAGATATATTATCTCAAAAAGATATATTTTGAATTATAATATATACAAAAGTAAAAGTAGGTATTTTTAGATAAATTTTAGAAGTATTTAATGAGCATTATATATTCATAATGACATGAATGATGCTTTCTTACTTGTAAGATGATATACACTTAACTAATTAAATTTATTTAAAAATCTAATTAAGGGAAGAAAAAAATTATGTAAGATTAGTTTAATATGTTCAACAAGTTTATTATAAAAAGGCAATTGTACAAAACAAATTACAGAAAAAAGTTTGGCATCTAAAAATGAACCATATGTAATCTTATAGAAATTAGTAACTAAACCAAAAATTGCACAAATTCTATGTACCTGGTTTACAAAAATATTTTTACAGTAAAATATTCTAAATAAATATTGGCATAAGCTTCATGTCACTTTTTCTCCAAAAAATTGTAGAGAAGAAAAATACAGGAAAATTCATATTTTTGGTTAGCAAATAGCTTCATCCCATATTTCCTGTAAATGAATTTTTCTTTATAATGTACATATCAAAATGAAACAATAATGAAATTACAAATATATATATATATATATATACATATATACATACCACAAAATAAAATAAAACAAAATTATGGGATTTGTTTGACATCCCATAGAAAATGAAAAAAATGTTGTTTCATGTCCAGATAGTATATACATAATTGTCCAGATAGTATATACATAATTACAAACCATAAACAACTTGTAATATATATCTTATATGAATAACAACTTTTGAGAAAGAACATGTGAAAATGGAGTTTTGTAAGAAGAGGAGGTGCTAGAATGCCACAAAGTGTAGGGAAGATTTTGTAAACAAAAAAAAGTGTTGAAATGCCAAAGAGTATTTTGAGGGTGCAATGACCTTGTATGTTTATATAGGATGGAAAAGAATTTTTACAAGAGAATCTAATATTTGTTTTAGATATTTACTTATTTTATTTTTACAAGAGAATCTCATATTTGTTTGAGATATTTACTTATTTTATATGTTTATTTGAATAAATACGTGGCCATAATGGTAATCCTTATCCTTATAGGTGTGCATGCGTGAGGATGACAGCATTGCTGGGGTATTCTTAAAATTAGATCATTTTCCGTCTAAATTTTTTTTATAATTAAATTGTTCAAAATTACAATAATTTAGCTTTAAGTACATTTTTTAAGAAAATGATTGTGTATGTGATTTTAAGTATGTATATAAAATGACCCAAAAAACTTCCTAAAAGGAAAATCTAAATGTATTTGATAAATTGTGTTATTTGTTAATCATGAGAGTAATGCCAGAATGACGTGCAAAATTTGTTTACTTGATAACCGTAAAACATTGATATTCCAAAAAATAGATCGTTTTTTTCTTAAAAAAATGCTAGATATTTTAATGATAAAATTGTTCAACTAGGATTTACAATTTTTCTCTTCCTATTCAAAAATTTTTTTTAATTTATGATATCATATAGATTAATGTTGAAAATAGGGACTGAGTATTTTTAATTATAATTTGAAATATATTTATTGAAATCAGATTGTGGCACTACCACATCTGATCATATGTTGAGTTGATTGCTTAAAGATTGGGGTCATTTGTTAACGGATGAATGGGTGATTATGGACTGAACCATTCTTTTTTCATTTATTCAAATTGTTTGGTTTACACTTTAAATATCTGGACGACTAAAATTCTTCTGGACGAGCGCTGGATGAGTGGGCTTCTAAATTTTCACTGAATCATTAAAATAATACGTACTATACTTTGTTCTTTCCATTCTGTGCATATTATTCAATACTACAGTTACTTATTACTAGTACTAAAAACACAAAAAACCTTATTGTCCTTGCGTAGGTAAAGACATGTAAGGTAAAGACATGTAGTAGCACTTGTTCTAATAATAAAATATTAAGGATTTTTAATATTGAAAATTTTCTAGTGAGGGTTTTATTTTTATTTATTTAAATATTTATTTCAATTCCTTCTTTTAATAATACTGAGTATAGCATTGAGAAAATTATTCATTCAAATATATCTTAGTTTGTCAAACAATAATTAAATATCTAATTATTTGACATAAAACAATAAAATTCATAATTTATGCTTGAAGCTCTTAAAATATAAAATGTATTTTATGCATATTATTACTTTAAGACAAATGAAAATTATATTTACTCATGATCTATTTTATAATTATATCAAATTATTAAAAAAAGATAATATATTTAAATTATCAAAAAAAAGTGTAGGTTAATATAATCATTCAGAAAATTTATATATTTTTACCAAACAATCTTATTCATTACTGTTTAGATTTATCACTCATTCAGAAATTTTAACGGTTCAGAAAATTTTGTTCAGATTTCACAAATGAGCTTTGTTGTAGGATCCACGTAAATTAGGTGATTTAGGATAACTCCATGTATATATTTTAATTCAAATAGGATGAATCCAACTGGAGTAATATGTAGTTGAAGTAGTTAGGTTAGAATTTAGTTGGTTGCAAGAAAAGTACAATAGACATGTATGGTTGTTTGATTTTAAGAAATGACATGTTTTTGTTTAAATATTTCTTAATTTTTTTATTTCCGTTACTTTTTTATGTTAAGAAGTAGAAAATTGCTCAATTTCAAGCGGGCCAACAAAAAGATTGGGAATTCTTGTCCATATAGTCATATAAATGCCACAGTGCATATAGTCGTACAAATGCCATAGTGACGTTCTGCTTTTATTTTGTATGATCGATCATATTTGATGAATTTAGAAATATTTATAGATAAAGAAATAGTAAAATTATATATTAAAGTTGTCCACTATCCCTTTAATGCTTCATTCTCTCCTGAAAATAAAAAAACTTTCACGCAACACACCTTTAAACAATGTCAAAACTTACCATCAAGGAAAAGAATCTCCATCTCGTAGAGAACAGAGATATCTTCAGTTATACTCGTGAAGAGTTTGATGCCTTTGACTGGGAAAGGAAACTTGAAACTTTGTGGCTGCAGATGGATACCAGTCTTGAAGAAATCGAGAGAGAAAGGCCTGCAAGATTGATCAACATCGATGCTGCTCTTCAGGCAACATTAGCATGGCTTTTCTCTAAGGCATCCTCATCCAAAAACACCAACCATTGTTAATGAATATGTCAGCAAAAATAACCTTATCCCTTCAACTTCCACCGAAACAAAGTGGCAAAGATGGGATCTGGGATGTCTGCTAGCAATGGAGTGGTTTGGACTTCACTTTTTATTTTCCTGTTGAATAGATTAGTAGATAGAGAGAACAAAAAGATGTAATATTTGCATGTAATCTCTTTCTTATCATCAATGAAATATCCTGTTTCTCTAATCTTATTCAATGTGTTTTGTAATTTTTTATATTTATGAACTGTTCTTCAAAGAATTAAATCAAAGAAGTGAATATGAAAACTAATTAAAGTAATCATGTAAGTAACAAATTTATTAACAATAACCACAGTTAAATCAGGAACAGAACAATTAGGGTTTACTTGAAATATACAAATTGTACTGATAACCAAACCGTTGCATTAGGATCTGATGTTTGACTAAAGTCAGGATTGACATTTCATCAGTATTCGACATGCATCAGGATCTGATGTTTGACTAACGTCAGGATTGACTTTTCGTCAGTAATCGACATGCATCAGGATCTGATGTTCATCAGTATTTGTTCTCCCCTTGTTCTCAGAAACTTTCATAGTTTACCATTCCCAATTCATTCACCAATTTTGTGAAAGTAGCTTCAGGTAGTAGCTTGGTGAATATATCAGCTAGCTGTTGATCAGTAGGAATAAAGTGAAGTTCGATTGTTCCTTCCAGTACTTGTTCTCTTATGAAATGATATCTGATACTGATATGCTTAGTATGAGAATGCTCGACTGGATTTCCTGTCATAGCAATAGCACTTTGGTTATCACAATAAATAGGTATTTTTGAATATGACAAACCATAGTCCATTAGCTGATTCCTCATCCACATGATCTGAGCACAACAGCTTCCTGCAGCTATGTATTTAGCTTCTGCAGTTGATGTGGATATAGACTTTTGCTTTTTACTAAACCAAGAAACTAGTCTTCATCCAAGAAACTGACAACTGCCTGAAGTACTTTTCCTGTCTATTTTGCATCCTACAAAATCAGCATCTGAGTAACCACATAGATTAAAGTCAGACTCTCTAGTATACCAAAGGCCAAGTGATGGAGTGCCTTTTAAGTATCTGAAAATCCTTTTAACAACAATGAGATGTGGTTCTCTGGGGTTTGCCTGAAATCTTGCACATAGACAGGCTGCATACATGATATCTGGTCTACTAGCTGTTAGATACAAAAGTGAGCCAATCATACCTCTGTAGTTAGTGACATCTACCTCAATACCTTGATCAGGATCAAGATTTGTAGCTGTAGCAATGGAAGTTGTAGCAGTAGCACTGTCTTGCATATTAAACTTCTTCAATAGATTCTTTGTGTACTTTGACTGAATGATAAAAATTCCCTCATCAGTCTGTTTAACTTGCAAACCTAAGAAATAGCTTATTTCTCCCATCATGCTCATTTGATATCTAGACTGCATTAGCTTTGAAAACTTCTCACATAATTTAGGGTTAGTTGACCCAAAAATGATATCATCAACATAAATCTGAACTAATAGCAAGTCCTTACCATGATTTAAGTAAAACAAGGTTTTATCAATTGTACCTCTTTTGAAACCACTTTCCAGTAAGAATTTAGCCAGAGTTTCATACCAGGCTCTTGGAGCTTGCTTTAGTCCATAAAGTGCTTTATCCATTCTATAGACATGATCTGGATATCTAGGATAAATGAAACCAGGAGGTTGTTCAACATATACCTCCTCTTCCAATTCTCTATTCAGAAAAGCACTTTTAACATCCATCTAGAAAACTTTGAATTGCTTATGAGCTGCATATTCTAGAAAAATTCTGATGGCTTCTAGCCTTACAACAGGAGCAAAAGTCTCATCATAGTCTATTCCTTCCTGTTGAGAGTACCCCTTTGCAACTAGTCTTTCTTTATTCCTCACAATAGTGCCATCTGAATCTGTCTTGTTTCTAAACACCCACTTTGTACCAACAATTGATCTACCCTTTGGCCTTAGTACAAGTTTCCAGACTTCATTTCTTTCAAATTCATTCAGTTCTTCTTGCATTGCTGTAACCCAATCAGCATCCTTGAGTGCATCTTCAACTTTCTTAGGCTCCTCCTTTGACAGAAAGTTATTATAGGGGCATTCATTTTGTGTTGCACTTCTGGTTTTAACACCTGCATCAGGATTCCCAATAATTAAATCAGGAGTATGGCTTTTGGTCCATTTCTTTGCTGATGGTAAATCATTTCTTAAGTTGGATGCTCCCCCTTGATTGGTGTTATCTTCAAAAGAACTAGAATTATTAGAAGCTCCCCCTGAGATAGTGCTATCTCCTCCTGAAGTGCTGTGAGGATTATCACTTGAATCTATTTCTGATGAATGCCCTCCTGATGTTTGAGTTGTATCAGTACTGATGGTATTTTTCGGTTGCTCCCCCTCAACATTTGCATTATTTGAATCATCATCAATAACTTGTGTTTCATCAAGCATTGGTCGATCGTCAGGATCTGACGGAGTATCAGTATCTAACATTACTTCATCATAATTCTTGGTTGCTTCATTTGAAAAGATCAAACTATCATGTGAGTCTTCAGCAATTCCTGTTATCTTCTTATCATCAACAGAAACATTGATAGACTCCATGACTGTCCTTGTTCTTAGGTTATAGACTTTAAAGGCTCTTGAAGTTGGATAACCAATAAAAATGCCCTCATCAGCTTTAGTTTCAAATTTTCCTAGTTGTTCAGAATGAGGTCTAAGAACAAAGCACTTGCAGCCAAACACATGTAAATGTTTCAGACTTGGCTTCTTCTCTTTAATCATTTGATAAGGAGTGACACCATGTCTGTTGATTAGAGTAATATTCTGAGTGTAGCACCCTGTATTGACTGCTTCTGCCCAGAAATATGTAGGTAGTTTAGCTTCCTCCAACATTGTTCTACCAGCTTCAATAAGAGTTCTGTTCTTCCTTTCAACTACTCCATTTTACTTGGGTGTGCCAGGAGCAGAGAATTGTTGAACTATTCCTTTGTATTTGCAGAACTCTTCCATTACTGAATTCTTGAATTCAGTTCCATTTAGAATCTTGACTTTGTACTTTGTGCCAGTTTCAATGAGTCTTACATGGTCCAAAAGTATCTCAGTAGTTTCACCTTTTCTGTGCAGAAAATACACACAGGTAAATCTAGTATATTCATCAACAATGACTAGAGTATACCTTTTCTTACTGATGGACATAATGTTGACTGGTCCAAACAAGTCAAGATGTAGCATGTGATATGGTTCATCAACCGAGGATTCAGATTTACTCTTGAATGATGTCCTTCTCTATTTAGCCTTCTGACAAGCATCACAGAGTCCATCAGGAGTATACAACGCCTTGGTAATCCTCTAACCAAATCTTTCTTAACCAACTCATTGATGTTGTTGAAGTTGAGATGAGAAAGCTTCTTGTGCAAATTCCAACTTTCATCTACTGTTGCTTTACTGATGAGACATGTTGAGGGACCATCAGTATTGGTGTAGACATTGGCTTCATAAATGTTACCGCATCTTTGACCAATCAAGACAATCCTTCCAGATGTTTTACTGATCACTTCAAAGTTAGTATCATTGAAGTTGACATGATAACCTCTGTCTGTGATTTGACTAACACTAAGTAGATTGTGCTTCAGTCCTTTCACCAGAGCTACGTTTTCAATGATGACATTTCCAATGATTATATTGCCATATCCCAAAGTTTGTCCAATGTTGCCATCTCCATAAGACACTGTTGGGCCAGCTTTCTCCTCAAATTCTGATAGCAATGTTTTGTTTCCAGTCATGTGCACAGAGCATCCACTATCCATGACTAACACATTTTTCTTTTTACCCTGCAATCAGAAATACAAAGAGCTCAGTTAGACTTTTTAAGAACCCACACTTGTTGGGTTCTTTTTGCATGCAATTTAACACTTTTAGCAGCAGAAGTCTTTTTAACAAAAGCAGTTCTATCAGATCTAAATCCATCAGAATTTGCTATGTCATTATCAGAATTAACAGATGCATGCTTAGTATTTAGACTCTTTGTTCTACCAGAATTTGCACTTTTATTGAATTTTGGCAAGGGATCATAATAATTGTAGTACAAACTATGGTATTCTTCACATGTATAGATAGAATGCCATTTACTGCCACAGTGAAAACAAGGATTCTATTGTTTATAAAATACTGATCTATTCCTAATGTCAGACTTAGGAACTGCAGTAGCCTTCTTTTTACTCCTCCTGCAATCAATAGCAAGATGATTAGAGTTACCACAATTAAAGCATGTTTTCCTTGGTGCATTTGGAATATACTTATAATTATTTTCTTTGTTTATTCCAATTTTACCATTCCTGTTCCTCTTAGCAGTAGTGGTTTTCTTTCTATCTGTCACTTCACAGATTCTGTCTCTGAGTTGTTTCTTAGACAAAAGACCTATATTTTTGACAGATTTAGACTCAGAGTTTTGTGTGGAAGTAGATCCCTCTTCTGAAGTGGATTTGGGATTTTCTGGATACACATACTTAACAGGTTTTAATTTGGTCTTTGTTCTGTCTGTAACATGTCTATAGGTTTTTGGATTTGTTGCCTCATTCACAACAACTCTTCCTGGTTCTGTTGTTTCAGCAGTAACAACTTTACCCTTATTCTTTTTCTTGTCCTCTGGTTTATAACCTAGACACTCTTTCCAGTTCTTATCTGTGATAATATCATGTGTTTTCTTTCCAGAGTGTGTCCAGGTTCTGAGTTTCTCATTAGCTTCATTAAGTTCCTTTTCAAGTGCAGTACATTTAAACTCCATTTCTAGCTTCATGTGCTTAGCCTTATCACATTCATTTTGTACTTCTTCCATAAAGAGTAACTCAGCTTCTAGATGATCATTTCTTTTAGTCAATTCTGACATCTCAGATATTATTCTAGCATTTTCAAGGGATTGACTTTTAAAACTAATATGCAGAGACTTTAAGAAAGATCTTAACTTAGAAACATTATCAGTATCAAAATCAAAAACAACTTCAGGTACCTTATTTTCAGGAGCAGCAATCTCATCAACATTTGCCATTAATGCATAGTTCACCTTTTCCTCTTTAGAGTCTGAGGAAGAGTCCATCCAATCCTTGCTTGATGAGATAAGAGCTTTGGTCTTAGCCTTTTTACATTCTTTTACAAAATGACCCATTCCATCACAGTTGTAGCATTTGACTTTTGACTTGTCAAACTTGCTGCTTTTGCTTTCATTCTTCTTGTACCTGTTCTTGTCAGTATTGACAGGTTTCTTCTGAAAGTTGCCTTGTCTTCTAGCCTTTCTGAACTTCATCTTCTTGAAACCTTTGACTATCATAGCAACCATTTCCATCATATCAGAATCAGTAGAGTCATCATCAGTATCAGTATCAGGATTGGCATCAGGATCTGATGATGAGTCATCAGTATTGGACTCATCTACTCTACTTCTCCTTCTTGAAACCTCCACGCTTTTTCCTTTTGATTTTGATTCAGCATTCAAAGCAACAGCCTTTGCTTTGTTGGTCTTCTTATTCTTCCTTTATTGAACCTCAAGATCATGGGTTATTAGCATCCCATAGACTTCATCAAGAGACACAGCATTAAGATCATACTGATGCCTAATGATAGAGGTTTGAGTATCCCACTCCTCAGGCAAAGCTCTAAGAAACTTGGTGTTCGAGTCTTCTGGTTCATACTCTTTACCCACTAAGGATAGATTATTCAATAATGTCAGAAATCTATCATACAGATCAGTGAGGCTCTCATCAGATTTTGCATCAAACTGCTCGTACTCTTGAATCAACAGAGCCCTTCTGTTTCTTTTGATAGATTCAGTATCCTGGAATTGAGTCTCCAAAGTTTCCCAGATCTCCTTAGCAGTTTTACATGCTATCACTTTGTTTGACATGACAGCATCAAAGCTATTATGAAGAATGTTCTTCACCTTTGCATCTCTGAGTACTTCAGCCTTTTCCTCAAGAGTCCATTCAGCCTTTATCTTCTAAACATAGTGCTCAGGTATAGTATCTATTCTAGCAACCAGTCTCTTAGGGATATATGGTCCATCGTATATTTGATCGAGATAGTTAGGATCAGTTGCCTCCAGATACATCAACATCTTTACCCTTCATGTGGGGTATTTAGCCTTTTTGAGAATAGGGATTTTAATACTTTCATACTTGCTTGTCGACATCTTAAGATCGTTTCTGATTGCAATTAATCAGTTTGCTCTGATACCACTTGTTGCCCAGCAATTAATAATTGTAGAAGGGGGGTTGAATACAATTGTATAAGATTTTCGACTTAAACAGAAATAATAACACAAGTATGAATAAATAACAGCTTTATTAATTCTGATATAAAACTGTTACAAACTCTCTCAAGAAATTCTTATGTTCTTAAGAGCTGCTAGGTTACAAGATAATTCGTGTAAGCGATTACAATTAAGTAAAACATAAATTGTGTTTATATACAGTACACAGCTGCACTATCAATTACAAGATATATCAAATCAATTACATACGTCTCTTAGTACATATCTTGAATGATAGCTGCGTTCCTATAAATCAGGAACCGACATGTCAATCTTCCTAGATTCCTGGACTGATGTATATCCTCGTATAATCCTGATCAACTTCCAATCCTGATGATAACCTAATACTGACGGTGCATTACTGATGACATCAGCATCATTATCTAATCATTAATCCAGATCCTGATCATCACTTGAATCAATATCTAACAGACCTGTATGGTGGTGGGGGTTAACCCTCCTCTCATCTACCGGCTCAGCCCATGCCAATGCCCTCGGCCAAACAAAATCCTTACGAGGTGCTAGCTGCGGTGCCCCAGGTTACAACCTCTCGTAGGACCAGAGCTGCAAAAGCATGGTGCACCCGTTAATAGCACGCAGTGGCAGTCTTCTGAGCAGCCTTGGTCAAACTTGTTGAGTATTGAATATACCAAAGAGAATACAGGGAGAATACAGAGGGGGTGAATGGATTCTCGACTTTTCTTTTAAATCTGCTTAGTCGTGTATGTGTTTTTTTGCTCAAACAAATATGAGTGCGGAAATATAAGACACAACAACATAATACTCACTTTAATCTAATGTTTTATTAGATCAAAATGTTGCTACAACCTGAGAACACAATTTCGTATTCTCATCTTCTCTCTCAGAGAGATATTACTTATAGAAACTATCGATCACTCTGTTTTGATACTTGCTAAAGAAGTAGGGTTGTTCACTTATATCATGTGAACAACTTGCTTACAACAAATAAGGTAGCAAACAAATTTGCTTTCTAATGTGTCTATTCTATTTTAGTAAACATCCAAACTGCTACAGATTTGACTTCTTAGAACTCTGTTCAGATCCACTTCTTTAGCTCTTTGTCCCTTGTACTATCTCTCCAAGCTTCTTTGTAGGCTTTCCAACGTGCTTTACAGTATGTGATCCATAAAGCGTCTTGGCTTGTTACAGGTTTATGACTTGTAAAATTCTTCAGTATTTTGTCTCCAAGATTATATTCGAGAAGTAAGTGATTCGAGAACTAGAATTGGCTTAATCGATAACGATGAGTTCTCGAATACTGTTGAGCTGACATATCGAATCACTTCTCGAATAAGTCTTTTCTCCAGGAATCCTTGAGATATCGAATAGAGCATTTTACTTATCGAATCCCTGAGATATCGAAGAGCTTCCTGAGTCATTGAGATATCGAATGGAATATTGACTTGTTGACTCCTAGAGAACTCGAATGATACTTTGACTTGTTGACTTTCTGAGTTCTCAAATAGAGTAGTAGACATATCGAATCTCTGAGATATTGAATGAGATATCAAACAGTGCATTCAGAGATATCGAATAATTTATTTGTAGATATCGAACCCCTGACTTCTCGAAGGCTAGACTTCTCGAATATATCAAAACACTTCTCGAATTGGTACTTAGGAAAATCTTCATTCTCCAAATTCCAACTGTGTTTATTTTGAAAGTCTTGGTCTTCAAGCTTGAGGCATGATCCTTGGAACTTCTTTCAAGCATTATTCCCTGACTTTAATTACAGTTACACAGGTAGAATTTGATGCCTATTACAAGTACTACAACAAGTAGAAACTCTACAACTGGAGGTTCCCTCAGTTAAGAGGTCATGTAGGTAATGCACAGCATTACAGTCAATTAGGCTTGTTATTAGATGTATACACGCATGCCTTTGTGACTAACAATCTCCCCCAAATTGTGAGTAAGACTCTTAGTCACAATTTCATGTCTGATAACAAGCCTAACATTTATAAAGATAAAACTTGAAAAGTACAAGTATGTAATTTGATTGAAAATATAAAGAGGCATCCTTACAAGTTATGAAGAATTACTAGCCATATCCTTCTGGATTCATCTCTTGAGTTTTGGCTTGCAGATTCTCATTTTTCTTCTTTTCTTCAACTTCTTTAGCTTTCTTCTTTGAAGCTATGAAGTCACCACTTTTGAGTTGTAGATAATTTTTTTAGTTTCGCATGGGTTATGAAATCGCCAAATTCTGATGTAAGTCTAAAACTCGAGTTAGGGCCGAAATACTGATGTGCGCATGTTCCTTCCAATTTTGGAAATTCTTTGTTTCTCGTTATAAAAAATTAAGCTCTAGATAATAATGTCCAAAAAATTCTGGCTTAGAGAGGGGGACCAAAATACGAAATTTTTTCATAAGTTTGCAACAGGAAGACGAATAAAAATCAAGTGACGAGATTGAAAGATGCAAATGGGGAGTGGAAAGAAGATAAAGATGGGGTTAGGCAGATTATTCAAGATTATTTTTCAGAGTTGTTTCAAAGTTCCACGACAGATGGGAGATTGTCAGATAGAGAGGAGGTGAAACAAATTACGAGGGAGCAGAATCAGAACCTTATAATGCCGATTACCTATGATGAAGTTAAGTGTGCTGTTTTTTCGATGCATCCGGATAAATCACCGGGGGTTGATGGATTAAATCCGGGATTTTTTCAAGCATATTGGAGTGTGGTAGGAAAGGATGTAGTTCGATTCTGTCAACAGTTTTTAAGTACAGGGGAGCTTCTAGGGGGAATTAACCGTACGGTGGTGTGTCTTATTCCAAAGGTCAAACAGCCTCAACAAATGACGGACTTGAGACCAATATCTTTATGCAATGTTTTGTTCCGAATTTTATCTAAGGTGATGGCTAATCGATTAATGAGTTGTTTATCTACTATCATATCGGAGCAACAGAGTGCATTTGTGGAAGGAAGATTACTTACAGATAACGCAATAATTGCGTTTGAAATTAATCATTATATAAGAAGACGGACAAAAGGTACTAATGGTGTGGTGGGATTAAAACTTGATGTCTCTAAGGCTTATGACAGGTTGTAGTGGAGTTTTCTTGAAGCAATGATGGTGAAATATGGGTTTAATGATGTTTGGAGGGAAAGGATTATGACCTGTGTTCAATCAGTTTCGTATAGTTCTATATATGAAGGTGAGATTTTTGGTGATGTTCAGCCTCGTAGGGGGATTAGACAAGGGGATCCGATCTCCCCGTATCTATATATACTCTATGCTGAGGGGTTAAGTTCTATGCTTAAGAGGTATGAAGACATGGGGTTGATTCATGGGTGTACTGTTGCCCGAGGTGCGCCATCTGTGTCACACTTACTCTTTGCTGATGACTGTTACCTATTCTTCAAGGCTACAGTTGTGGAAGCTTCGAATATAAAGAATGTTTTGCTGAGGTATAAAAATCTGTCAGGCCAGACCATAAATTTCAGAAAGTCGAGTGTGGTGTTCAGTCCTAACACCACGCCTGGAAATAGAAGGCAAGTGTGTGATGTGTTGCAGGTGAGAGAAAATTCTACACCAGGAAATTATCTGGGATTGCCGATGTATATATGGAGGAGGAAAAATAATGCCTTTAAGTTCTTAAGTGATCGGGTCAGTCAGAAGTTGCAGGGATGGAGAAATAAATCCATATCGAAGGGGGGAAAACTTGTGCTTTTGAAGACTGCAGCTCAAACAATACCTAACTTCTAGATGAATTTGTTTTTAATTCCAAATGAGATTTGTAATGGGATTCAGCGTCAGATGAATTCGTTCTGGTGGGGAAATGGAGGTTCTGGGAGAGGAATTAGGTGGTTGGCGTGGGATAAAATGTGCATTGCTATAGCAGGTGGAGGGTTGGGTTTTAGGGAGCTAAGTAAATTTAATCTTGCGATGTTAGCAAAGCAAGGCTAAAGGCTGTTGAATAATGCGAATACTTTGGTTACAAGTATTATGAAAGCGACGTATTTCCCAAAAATGGATTTTCTACAAGCTGAGGTGGGTACTAATCCAAGTTACATGTGGAGGAGTATAGTTGCAGCACAAGATTTGGTTCGTCAAGGAAGGATTGGAAATGGGGAAACGACGGATGTTTGAAAGATACCTTGGTTACCTTGTCGAGAGAATGGATATTTAACAACTGATATGCCTCAAGAATGAGAGCATATTTGAGTTGTAAGTCTGATGGAGCCAGATACAAAGGAATGGAATGATGAACTGTTAAGGGACATATTTAATAAACGAGATGTAAAGTTGATAAGAAGCATTCCGTTGGTTCGACAGAACAGAGATGATTCATGGTATTGGAATTTAGAAGAATCAGGATTATTTTCTGTGCGTAGCTGTTATAGAAAGATGCAAGGTGAACAGGTCTGGGAGCATGCAACATTTTAGAGGAAAATCTGGAAACTGGAGTCGCCAGGTAAAGTTATTAATTTTTTATGGAGAGTATGTAGATCTGTGTTGCCAACTGCTATGGCTCTTGCAGCAAAGCGAGTACAGGTTGATACCAGGTGCTCTTGGTACTTAGTGCGTAATGAGGATGCAACTCATGTCTTATTTGATTGCTCGTTTGCACGGATGGTTTGGGCAAACGTGGGACTGCAGGAAGTCAGTTCAGGTGGATACGAAATGGATATAACTGATATTTTTCGTCAAGTTGTCAGTGTATGTACACCAGATAAGCTGGCTCTGGTTGTGATGATCTGTTGGAACTTGTGGAGTCGAAGAAATAGGTGGGTGTGGGATAAGGTTAGTACATCTGAATTTGGTGTTCAAGCAACGGCAATGAATATGTTGTATGAGTGAAGGCAGAGTAGATTAGAGAGGCAGAAGCACCAGGTGGTATCAAGTATAAGTCCGAGAAGATGGCAGCCACCACAACAAGGATGGATAAAAGTTAATGTTGATGTTGCGGTATTTATGGAGTCTGGATGTACTGGTGTGGGTAGTGTTATACGAGACTGGAAGGGAGGTTTTATCCGAGCTAGAAACCAGGGAATTGCAGTAGTTTACCAACCACGGGAAGCTGAAGCTATTGCGTTGAAGGAAGTTCTTTCATGGGTAAAAGAACTTGGATACAGAAAGTGTGTCTTTGAAACAGATGCGAAGACGTTAGCAAATGCATGCAAAAATGTCGAAGGGCGTACTTATTTTCATTCGATTATGTTAAGTTGTATTGAGTTATTTAAGCACTATGATAAAGTGCTAGTTGAATTTATTCACAGGTGTGCGAATGCAATAGCTCATTCAGTAGCAAGGGCTACTCATTCTATGTCAGGCGTACACGAGTGGGTTGATACCGCTCCAGAGTTTATTTCTGATGTTTTGATCATTGATTCAGTTTAATAAAAGCACGTACGTTTATTTCCTAACGTATTGATTCAGTTTAATAATAATGTCCAATTATTTATAAAATACAATAAATAAAAGGATGAAATCATATAAAATATGTATAAATATATACTCTATCAAAAAACTAAGTAAGTTGATGTAAAACACTATGATATTCTTAAAGTATCAATCAACATTGATGATAATCTTGTGATTAGAAGTAATACAAGCATGGAATTCAAATAAGAAATGAAACAATAATGTTTGAAACACTACTAAATATTTGAATTCCTAATAAGATATCTCATTTCAAACTAGTTACCTTTTTAGAAACATACTACTAAATTAACTGTTTATTTATTGTAAGCTTTACCATATTACCACTACCTTCGTTTTTCATTTTAAGCATTCCTTTACATTTTCATTTTTTAGTGTAAGGTTTGACTACCTACTTGGACTGTATTGTGCTGACATGGTTTATTTATATTATTTATAATTTCTTTTTTTCTAACCTACCCCGCCTAGTTTATGTTAAAGTAAAGGGTCATTTCTCCATATACATACTCGGTTATATTTCTCTCTCTCAATTGGGGATATTTACAAATTAGGATTCATGTTATATCTCCATATTAATGGCTTCCATCATGTAAACTTCATGATTCATGTAATATGTTGCCAGTATGTAGTTAAAGCACCTATTTGGAGGTCCTCTAACCTGAAATCAATTGTTTAAAGTTGATGTTGCAATCCAAGAATGGAGACTTAAATCAATAACCTT
Source organism: Saposhnikovia divaricata (assembly GCA_036435485.1). NCBI lineage: Eukaryota > Viridiplantae > Streptophyta > Magnoliopsida > Apiales > Apiaceae > Saposhnikovia > Saposhnikovia divaricata. Next base: position 224,044,278 of record CM071597.1, read on the forward strand.
AAGAAAAAATTAAGTATATTTGTGTAAAAATTTGTTTATTTTGTTTGATATGAAAAAATTAGTAAGTTCTTACTCCAAACAAAAGTTACTAAAGATAAAAATTGACCTTACATTATTTACAAAACATAATGGTAATTGTACAAATATAGATTTCTTTAAGTATATATGTACTATAAATTCGACATGAGCATTATGGGAGTACTCACTTTTTTATTGAATCTTCAAATGAGGAACAGTACATCAAGAATCTAATCAAAATGTTTAAATTTATATATGTCAAGCCAAAATCATCACCTTACACCTATTGGTCAAGCTAGCAAGCTGAGTACAGATCAGAAAATTATAGTAAAGATGGTGGTCTTACGAGATATGACCTGAAGCTTTAAGACCAGATGTCATGTGTAGTTCATATGTTTGTGCAAAGTTTCAAGCCAAATGTAATAAATCTCACTAATATATTGTTAAATGAATATTGAAATACTTAAACCATACAATAAATCTTGATTTGTTCTATATTATCAGAAATATTTTAGAGTTTGGTTTACTATTAATAAGCTTCTAAAAATTACTCAAAGAAAAAAAAAAAGGAATAGAGTTTTGGTATCTTAACTAATTAATTTTGCTTATGATGACTTACTTCAAAAGAAGTATGATACCACCTCCTTCATATACTTCTCCCGTTCTAATAAAAGTCTCTCATTTTTTAGGCATTTCAAACTTTAGACATACTATGAGATTACAATATTAATGGTTGAATTGAAACATTTTCTTAGAAATGTTAAGTATACATATATATAGTTCAACTATTTAGTATAAGAACTGTGAGAATGAATCTGCACAAACACAAGATACTGGCATAGGCTTCTCTTATTGATATCGAAAATGAAAGACTCAGTACATATATAAGAAGAAAACATATCAATCCTAGCACACCCTACGTTTATCATCTCCTCTAAACTAGGAGTTTAACCAAATCAAATCCTAACAACCTAACAACTTCCTTATTCCATATTTCTACTAACAGAACTACTAATTATAGAAAGATACCAACTTAACCAATAACATAATTGTATCATATGTTTGAGATTACTTATTCAACAATTCCCCCCTTAAGCTCAAACATGCGCACCCAGATGTTTAACTCCCAGCAGTCTCCTCATGTCCTCAAACTTATTCTTGATTAATGCCTTTGTTAAGATATCTGCTCGCTGCTCATTGGTTTTTACATGCTTGAGTATGACTTCCCCTCGTTCCACACACTCTCTAATAAAATGATAACGCACGTCAATGTGCTTACTTCTCCCATGAAAGACCGGATTTTTTGCTAAATCAATCGCTGATCTGTTGTCGATGCATAATACCACAGGACCAACAGACTTGGAAGTAATCTGATTCAGTACATTTCGAAGCCATATGGCTTGACAAGCAGCTGCAGCAGCAGCCATGAACTCTGCCTCGCACGAAGACAAAGCTACACAGCGTTGTTTCTGTGATACCCAAGTTATAACGCTGTCGTTCAAATAGAAAACCATTCCGCTTGTGCTCCTCCTATCATCCAAGTGTCCTGCTAAATCACTATCTGAAAAACCATTTAAAAAGTTGTTTCTGCCATCCTCAGAGTAGACCAGACCGTAGTGCAATGTCCCCTTCACATACCTCATAATTCGTTTCACAGCTTCTAAGTGTAATTTGGTTGGCCTCTCCATATAACGACTAACAATGCCCACACTAAAGGCGATATCAGGTCTCGTGTGCACGAGATAACGTAGTCCTCCCACCAAACTCTTGAAGTTTGTTGCATCTACTGCCTCACCCTTCTCATCACTTGTAATCTGCAATTTCGGATCCATAGGATAGGTCGTGGGATTGCATTCTAACATCCCTGCTTTCTCCAGAATTTTACGAGCGTAGCCTGACTGTTTCAACACAATGCAACCTTCTTTCTGATCCACCTCAATGCCCAAGTAATAACTTAGTTTTCCCAAGTCACTCATCTGAAATTTATTATTCATCTCCGTCTTGAATTTTCTAATTACAGTTGAGTTCGAACCAGTGACCAACAAGTCGTCAACGTACACAGTTATAATCAACACTTCTTCGTTTTCTTTTCTAGTATAGACTGCTGGTTCATAGGGACATCGAGTGAAACCAAGCTCTCCAAGATAGGAGTTCAACTTTGCGTACCAGGCACGAGGTGCTTGACGAAGACCGTAGAGAGCCTTCTTCAATTTGTACACATACTGTTCTTTACCAGCCCTTTCGAAACCTTCAGGTTGAGTTACAAATACATCTTCCTTGAGATCATCGTTTAGAAAGGCAGTCTTAACATCGAGGTGATGAACCTCCCAATTATTCTTGGCTGATAATGCTAACAGCAGCCTCACAGTCTCGAGCCTTGTAACCGGTGCATACACCTCATCGTAATCTATACCTTGTTCTTGACTGTAACCCTTAGCAACGAGTCTGGCCTTGTGTTTGACAATCCTTCCGCTAGCATCCTTTTTCAACTTGTAAACCCATTTTAAGCCAATGACCTTCTGACCTGGTGGCAACTTAGTTAATTCCCATGTCTCGTTTTCCTGGATGGATTCCATCTCTCGTTCCATTGCCCACTTCCAGTCATCATCCTTGGCTGCCTGTTTGTAATTTCTTGGTTCATCCACTCCCATCAGACCCAACTCATCTCTTGTTTCTGCATCTTCATAGACATCCCTCAGTAATCTAACTTTTCTTGGTTCTGTGCTATCGTCATAGTCATCACGGTTTAACGGAATTATCTGAGTGACTGGAGTAACTGGAGAAGCTGGTGTGACAGGAGAATTTCCTCGTGAGACACTCCCTTCATTGAAACCTTGATGTCTGTCTTCTTCTTGCTGAGTGTCGTCTGTTTCATCTTCCTCAAACTGCACTGAGAAATGTTCTCTTTCAATATCATTTTCATCCCAAGGCCAGGCCTTTGTTTCATCGAAAGTGACATCACGACTGACCCAAACACGTTTATCAACAGGATCATAGAGACGATAACCTTTGGTCCCTGGTTCTTTTCCAAGGTTAATCACCTTTTTACTTCGATCCTCCAACTTTTGCACTGACCTGCCTTGTGTTTTCATAAAAGCCAGACAGCCAAAAACACGTACATAGCTTAGATTAGGCTTGCGTTTATACCTGGCTTCATATGGTGTCATGTTTGTCAAGGCTCTCGTGGGAACCCTGTTAAGAATATAGATTGAATGTCGAATTGCTTCTCCCCACATTTTCCTTGGCAAGTTCATCTCTTTCAAGTAGCTTCTAGCCATCTCTACTACTGTCCTATTACGTCGCTTCACTACCCCATTTTGTTGGGGCGTGTAGGGAGTTGTGTAGTGACGTTCTATCCCAGCACCTTCACAATACTCTTTGAAATCATTCGATGTGAACTCACCCCCCCCTGTCTGATCTAAACACCTTAATTCTTTTCTCAGTTTCTTTCTCAACTTTAGTTCGAAAACTTTTGAACACATTTAAAGCTTCATTCTTTGACTTAAGAAAGTACACCCACATGTAACGACTAAAATCATCAACCAAGAGGAAGAAGTACCTATAGCCAGAGGTTGTCTCCGGAGTGATTGGTCCGCACAAATCTCCGTGAATCAACTCTAACATTTCTCCAGCTTCATAGCTTGCTTTGTTTGGAAATTTCTTTCTTGCTTGCTTCAACATTAAGCAGCCCTCACATACCTTCTCCTGTTGACTTATTTTAGGCATTCCAACAACCATCCGCTCTTTCGACATCATATGTAAAGCTTGGTAGTTCACGTGTCCAAGACGTACATGCCATAGTTTGGACATTTCATCAACTTTAGACAGCAAACTCATTACCCTCTTGGTTTCAATGTCTATCTTGTACAAACGGTTCGGAGATCGTTTAATCTTCATCAACAGTCATTCCTTTTCATCATACACCCACAAATTCTCTCCTTTTAGTACAATCTTGCTTCCATTCTCGGACATTTGTCCCAAACTTATGATATTGTTGCATAAGTTAGGAATATAGTACACATTGAACAAGTATCTTTCTTCCCCATTTTTGCAAATCACTGTCACAGTTCCTTTCCCCTCGATTTTTACAGTTGAACCGTCTCCGAAGTGGACCGTGCCAGTGAACGTTTCATCCAAATCAGAAAATTTTTCTCGAAATCCTGTCATGTGGTTGCTTGCTCCGTTGTCGAGGTACCATAAATTTGTGCTTCCAGTTTTCTTTTCTCCCTTAGGCAACACAGAATGTATTCCTTTGTTTTCGTCTGTGAGCGTCACCACCCCTTCTTATTTTACACATTTTGCCAACAGTAACGTTGGTTCATCATCATCTGTCTGGGCCATGTATGCTTTCTGTTTGCCTTCTCTGTTTTTCTTAGGTCTCTTGCACTCGGCAGCATAATGTCCGTAGATGTTGCAATTGTAACATTTTATATTACTTTTGTCACCCCGTCCTGTTCTGGCCTTGAAGTTAGAGTTTGAGGATCCTTCTTTACTAGATTTTTCCAACCATTCCTCACGAGTCAGCAGCAACTTATCTTCTTTTTTCTCACGCTTAGCCCATTCCTCGTCAGTCAATAGTAAACGATTTTCTTTCGTCTCCGTTCTTCCCTTTACCCGTTCTTCATGAGCTTTCAAAGATCCCACAGCTTCTTCCATTGTCAAAGTCTTGAGATTTCCGAACTGTTCTATGGTGGATGTGATCTGCAAAAACTTAGGCGAAGCTGCTCTCAAGAACTCCTTCACCGTGTAAGATTCCTCCATTTTCTCCCCAAGCGCCCTGATGTTTGTCACGATCCCATTCATTTTCATATGAAAATCGTCAATGGTTTCGTCATCTTTCATTGTCAATGCTTCAAACTCTGATTTTAGTGTCTGCACTCTTGCTTCCTTCACCCGATCAGCACCTTGGCAAAGGATCTTAATTGTATCCCAAGCCTCTTTTGCCGTGTCCTTATCTGCTAGTGTCAACAAAACTTCTTCAGACACTCCCTGGTAGATCATGGCTAACGCAACTTTATCGACCTTGTCGTCGATTACATCCTTTGGATCCTTTGGTTATATGGCGATCCACGCCCCTTGTGCTTTTAAAAACACCTTCATCTTGAGAGCCCACACCGTATAGTTACTTCTATCAAGCATCGGATAACTCAAGCCCAAAGACCCATTTTTCAATCTGTTAGCCTCCATCCTCGTCCGCCTACAACTTCTTCCAAGATCGTCTTGCGCTCTGATACCAAAATGTTAAGTATACATATATATAGTTCAACTATTTAGTATAAGAAATGTGAGAATGAATCTGCACAAACACAAGATACTGGCATAGGCTTCTCTTATTGATATCGAAAATGAAAGACTCAGTACATATATAAGAAGAAAACATATCAATCCTAGCACACCCTACGTTTATCATCTCCTCTAAACTAGGAGTTTAACCAAATCAAATCCTAACAACCTAACAACTTCCTTATTCCATATTTCTACTAACAGAACTACTAATTATAGAAAGATACCAACTTAACCAATAACATAATTGTATCATATGTTTGAGATTACTTATTCAACAAGAAATACATGTTAGAGTAAACAGATTTTATCAGTCAGTTGTTTTTTTTTTGGGACAAGGGGTCAGTTTTCACAATTGATGGAGGGGCAAGAATGTGCATAATAAATTGGTAAGATTTTTTTTTTTTTACTTCCTGTATCTTCAACTTTTTGTTGTGCTCCTTTCAAAAATATTTGTGCCCCTAATATTCTAGTATAATTTTTTTCTTCCTTAAAAAAGAAATGTGCCCCAAACTATTTTATTTATTGGTACCTTTATTTAATTGCATAAGTTTCTGTGCCCCGTAAAACTGTTTTTTAATGTAAAAAGTTAAAACATAAGTGAAATCACCCTCTAAAAATAACTTAAAACATAAGTGAAATCACCCTCTAAAAATATCCAAATATAAGTAATCTTTTTACACAACAAATAACCTTTTTTCCAACAAAATGACACTAGCGCATAGGAGGGTGCAAACCACCAAATCCATTTAAAATCATCATATATAGTAGTAAATTTGTATATTAATCACAAGACGATTAGAATATAAACTATAACAAACACTATTGTGGTTTGTTGAAGAAGGTTGGAGTTTAGATATTGCTTAAATTTGAGTAGACTGAAAGCTGAGTGGATGGAGATAGAGATAATTGATATGTGAATGTGGTGCCAGTTTGTCAAAGGAAAAAGCATGAGAATAGCAGGAGAGATTGCAGTCATGGAGGCTGAAGCTAGAGGAGTTCAGGAGGCGATCAAATGGATAGAGGATCAGAGCTTGCATGGTTGGTGTTATCATAGAGTGTGATTCTGAGTTAGTGGTTAAGGCTATTCACAACGATATAGAGTACTACCTGGAAGTTGGTCATGCACTAGATTTCTGTAAAACAAAAATCGGGCTTAGACCAGATATTTCTCTCTGTCATATAAAGAAGCAAGCAAACCGAGTCGCTCATCTGTTAGCTAGGATAGAGTGTCAGGTTGATTGCTACAAGATGTTTGAGTCTCCTCCAAGTGTATTGTTGGAGACGTTGTATTCTGAACTTTCTTAATGAAATTTCCCTTTGGTTTCAAAAAAAAAAAACTGTATTCACAAATTTAATCATCTTGATCGAGTTTTGTGAAAATGGTTCTAGTAAGATAATAAGTAGCTCAGTGTAAATATGAATAATAAGGATCGAGAACACAAATATTATTTGAGCAAACGTTTAAAGTTAAAAGTCTATAACCTGTTTTTTAGTACCAAATTTTTTCATTTAATTATCACCAACTTTGATCTCTACACTGCTGTAGACTTTTACTCTCAAATACATTCAAGGGACTCTCTGTTACATGTAAGGGACGCTCGCCATTTTTAGAACAGTTCAAATCAAATAACAAGTACCTCAATATAGTTGTCAAAACCAAGGTCGTTTGTTGGGTGCAACATGTCACGTCCTTTGTATTGCCATAACAATTTATACTTTAAAAATAATCTTTTTGCTTAATTTCTGCACATATAATTTTGATGATTTTGATTTATGATAACCAAATTTCATCATCTTGATCGAGTAACTTGGTGTAGTTACTATTAATAGTATTTTTGTTGTTCGTTCGCAGGGAAGGACTGAATGTAATATCAAGTTCAAGTATCTTATCTCTTTACGTCTAGAAGTGTGTGAGAAGAATTTTTGGGTTTGTGTTTTAACTAAATTAACCAAGAACTAATTATAAGCACTAAGAATTGATTTTAAACTGAGATTCAAATATGTTGGAAAACAATCTAAGAACTGGGGTTCTTCACTTGGTCTCAATACATGCTCAATATTAATGTGATATCTGTGTTCCTACCTTGCTGAAAAAAATTCTTCTAAAGTTATACTGCACCCTCCCAGGCTACAATATAGTGCTTACAGCTACACCGTAATTGACACTCCCGTGATACAATCAAAGTATACCTATAAACTGTTATATGCCAAGAATTATATGTCTCACAATTCTCCTATTAATCTCCCGATCTAATATTCAAATTATGTCTGTTAAATCATGTACTAAGATTGCAACTTCTCTCCCAAGCTTATTACAATCCCTAGAATACAATCAAAGGTTCATGACTCCCCTAATTGTGTTAAGATCTCATTAACAAATCAGCCAGGCAAAAAATCACATAATCAAGCATGCATGAATACCAAGGAATACTACCCAATCCTCAGATTAGAGAATTAGTTACGCATATTTAATAAAGAAAACATAATAATAATGATAATGAATGAAAACATAATATTGAAGAAAGAATTGAAGATCGAAAGTACCTTGATACGATTACAAGCTATGAATTGTTATGATTTACAATGGTAAGATGTGTTTAAATAGGCTCTACAAATCTTGCCCATCAAGATATTACCTTCTATTACAATTAGAATTCAATTCAGGTATTAAAAATTGCCTAAAATACAATTAGAACTAGAAAAGGGCAAAACAGTAATTTGTCTGCTCCCATCTATCTGCTGGTCGTGCTTCCTGGGCCCACCACACGCGGCCTGGTCGTGCGAAACCTATCCCATATTGTAGAAAATCTCTCAAGCTTCGCGTGGACTGTAAATGGGCTGAAAACGGACTTCTAGAACTCCAGATATGGCCCAAACAGTATAAGGTGCGCAGCCCCTCTCAAAAATCCGAATTTTAATCAATTAATTCTCCAAGAACGATAGAAGCATCAACTTTAATCAACATTCTCGTAAATCTGCGCAACTCAGCAAAACACATCAAAACTACAACAACTTGAGTCCAAAACAATCAATTTAAGCCAAACGGAGGCATTCCCAGTGGATATAAAATCCACTTATCAAACCCCCAAACTTAAACTAATGCTTGTCCTCAAGCATAAACAATTACAACTAACTAACTAACTAGTACCACTTCCGTAGGTGATCACGGTTGCATTTGGCATATGCAACAAGCCCTTTAAACCCCTAGGCAGCCCTAGTGGACGAGTAAGGTCTCGTGAGGGCCTATAGCGAATGTACCCACAAAATCCATTTAACCTAATGCAATGCAATGCATGAATGCAACTAATATGAAATATGCAACGATCCCCTTCAAACTAACCAAAACCAACTAACAAGCAAATATCTCAAAGAATGCAACTAAATCCAAATAGAGCTCGACTAAGTCCCCGTATACTAACAATACATGACAGAAACGTGCGTGTGTGCGATGCTCATCAGAAATACTCCCAAAACTAGGTCAAAAATCATACAAATTCTTCGCCGAGACAATCACAGGTTTATAAATAGAATAGACTGTAGACACTTCATAACCTAGAAACACCTCCATCCTTATCCAAGGTAGACAGAAATTCATGCTTTATTACTAACTACTACAACACATATATACAATCATGCTTATTTAACCGTGCAATGGATGAGACCCCGAAAGGCTTATACAATAATACCCATGTAGCGAGTGTTAGGTCAGTGAATCCCAGACTATAAAAGCCTTAGGTCACTAGGACTAAGTCCCCTCAGACTTAATTACTCGAGTATTAAAGAGCTCACCCTAGTTAATTTTTCATATAAACAATTTATTGACTTTTTTTTTTCTTTTTTTCTATTCTTTTTTTTTTCTTTTTGCTTTTTTTTTTCTGCGATCTGGAATGAGCCTTTCTCATTTCCAACCCTAGACTACTCATATAAATATGAGCCGGCTACTAGCCATTTGACACCTAGCCATTATTGACAATTATTTACAATTAAGCATGAAATCCCTGTTTTCCCCCAAACTTAGACTTTAATGCTCCTACGCCATCAAGGGAATAACAAAAATTCTAAATATAATCAAGTGATTAAATCTCAAACAACCAAACAAGCATGACCTCAACCTAGCCCCAAAAGCACCCAATGAGATTGTGTAAAAGTTGTGTTTCTGAAGCATGCAAGTCAATTTCATAAGGAATATAAATCAACCCTCTATTCATCATCAATCACACTCAATAAAACAAGTACCTACCAATCAGAATTAGCTCGTCCTAAGGGATCATGAAAAATGCATGCCATGAAAATGCAACTATAATGAACACACATGGTATACAACATAAAAACAGAATGTCCTATATGAAACAAACGTAAATAACACGAACATACATGCATGAACTATCACTAATATGCAAAGCATGAAATCCTACATGAACAAATAATACAACAACAATTACTAATCCCTCAAACGACCCCCAAACTTAAGTATTCAATGTCCGCATTGAATGGAAGTAAATACAAGGGATAGCAGAAAACATACCTACTCATCCTCCTCCTCGGAGGAATCTGAATCTGGCGGTGGATACTGCGTACGAGCTCCATAGACTGGCCACCTTGCCTGAATACCTGCATCTCTCAAAGCTGTCGCCATATCTTGAGCATACTCCCTGTTACTAGCATGAATAGCATCCATACGCCTATACAACCGCCTAAAGTGGGCATCTAAAACTCTTGGAACTCTCTTAGCACGTGGCGGAGCGCCCGCTCCCTGACCACTAGAATCATCACCACTTACAACATAACCAAGCCCCCTCGGATGTGGAACCCCACCTTGCCATTCCGGCATTCGATCAATAGACACGTCCACAATGGAAGCCAAAGGTGACTGCAAATCCTCCTCCGCACCCCATATAACACCACTATCCTTACACAAACCAGCTATAATAGAAGCATGGGGCATCGCTGACAGTGCATGAGACTTTAAAAACCTAACAATATTTTGATAAACAATATATCCGACGTCAATGTATTTGCCCTTTAGAATTCCCCAGAGAAGAATCGCACTATCAGCTGTTACCTCACCCGTATGAGAAGTAGGCATAATATTTGCACAGATAAATAAATACCAAGCTCGTGCAAACTTATACAGAGCAGAAGACGGAAAATTAATCGGCTCAGTAGTTCCCAATTTATACTTCCAAACTGTACCGGGAACACATAACTCATGAACAATCACCTCCATATCCACATCCGCACTAGTCTTCCTTGCCCAATCTTCTTCCCCCACAACCTTAGGTGGTTGTCCCAAAATTGGACGAATAGCGTCTGGACTGTAATCCACCTGTTTACCTCGAACCATACTAACCCCATCCGGCTCACCTTTAGCATTCGCATAAAACTCCCTAACAACATTCAACGGAACTGGAGCAGGTGCCTTACAAATCTCTCCCCAACGTAACTCACTAATCACATCAACCAACCCATAATGACGAATTGGCAAAAATCCCCTTTCTTTCGCCACTGATCTTGACAATAATTTATTATACTCAACCTCCGCATCTGGAGAAGAAAATCTCTCCACCCTAATAGAACCACCCCTCATTCGCTTAGGCGCCATAATAATCAAAATCCCTCTCAACAATAGCTTCACCAACAACCACCAAGAAATATCCCACCAAAAACCACCAAGAAATATCCCACCAAAAATACCCAAATAACAAGAATAATACAAAAAAAACCAATTTACAAGAACACAAATTCGTAATAAAATAAAATAGAGAAAAGAAATCCCACTACGAATCAAAGAGGTGAACTTGTACTAATCTTCCCCCAAACTTGAATTTTTAAGAGATGTAAAGGAAGAAGATAATGAATTGGGTGTGTATGTAAGGGTATATATAGGCAATGGAGGGATAGGATGAATTTTAAGAATTTTAATGGGAAAAGGAAAAAAAATTTGGTGGAATTTGGAATTTGATATAGGATAGGAAAAATATTTAATGAATAAAAGAAAAAGAATTAGAATGGATAAAGGATTTTTGAAGAGAATATAGAGGGTTTTGGAATTGATTTAGGATTTGATTTGGGTGGAAAGATGAGAGTATAAAAGATTTGGGTTTGAAAAAAAAAAAATTTTTTTTATACAGAAGCAGCCTACACGCGCACAGGCAAACTGCTCATGGTTCAGTGGCGCAGGCGCAGCCTGCGCAACAGACATGCAGACTGCGGCCACACCAGTAACGCAGGCGCAGCCTGCGTTACTCACCTGCAACCTGCCCCTCAGACAGAAACGCAGGCGCAGCCTGCGTTTCACTCAGAAAATTCGAAATTTTTTTTTTTTTTACACAAACGCGTGGGTTGCCTCCCACGAAGCGCATTTGTTTAACGTCATTAGCCCGACGCCGATTCTCAACTGATGATAAAGTCCTGGAAGTAAAGACTGCTCATTCCTCGCTCCACTGTTTCTGCAAGCATGTACGGCTTAAGTCTCTGCCCGTTCACCTTGAATACATCTGACCCTTCCCTAGTAATCTCACAAACTCCATTAGGATGGACCTTCACAATCTCAAAAGGTCCGGTCCATCGTGATTTGAGCTTTCCGGGAAATAAACAGAGTCTTGAATTAAACAATAGAACATGCTGCCCAACCTCAAATTCCTTATTCTGAATGTGCTTATCATGCCACAATTTGGTCTTCTCCTTGTAGATACTAGCATTTTCATAAGACTGGAGCCTAATCTCCTTAAGCTCTCCAAGTTGAAGCAAACGCTTCTCTCCCGCGGATTTTAGATCAAAATTCAAATTTCTTGTCGCCCAAAACGCCTTATGCTGAAGTTCCACCGGCAAATGACATGGCTTCCCAAAGACCAACCTGTATGGAGACATCCCAATAGGTGTTTTAAATGCCGTTCTATATGCCCAAAGAGCATCATCAAGCTTTGTTGACCAATCTTTTCTCGAACTTGCCACTGTCTTCTCCAAAATTGACATCAGCTCACGATTCGAAATCTCAACTTGTCCACTTGTTTGCGGATGATAAGGAGTTGCCACCTTTTGTGTCACACCATACTTTTTCAAGAGATCAGCCACCTGTTTATTGCAAAAGTGCGAACCTCCATCATTGATAATAGCCCTTGGCACTCCAAATCTAGTGAACACATTTTTCTTCAGGAACTTCTTCACCACTCTAGCATCATTAGTAGGAGACGCAATCGCTTCAACCCATTTAGAGACATAATCAACTCCCACCAAAATATACTGATTTCCATAAGAAGATGGAAATGGACCCATGAAGTCCATCCCCCACACATCGAAAATCTCCACCTCAAGAATAGATTGTAAAGGCATCTCGTTCCTCCTCGAAATATTCCCAACTCGTTGACATCTATCACATTTAGCTACAAAGTCTCTAGCATCCTGATGCATGGTTGGCCAATAGAATCCTGACTGCAAAATCTTAGCAACTGTCTTCATGCTACTGTTATGACCTCCACACTCTAGAGAATGACAATGCCTGAAAATATGAGGAACTTCATCATGAGGTACACATCTACGAAACATTCCATCAGCACATTCTTTATAAAGCAGCGGTTCTTCCCAATAGTAATGCTTCACATCATAAAAGAACTTCTTCTTCTGATTATAAGAAAGATTATCCGGCACAACTCCTCCCACAATGTAATTCACAAAATCGGCATACCATGGTGTAGACAAGGACACACCTAGAAGCTGCTCTTCCGGAAATTTATCATTGATAGGTTTTTCACTTCCTACCTCTCCATCTCCTTGGTCCAACCTAGATAAATGATCAGCTACCAAGTTCTCGCACCCCTTCTTATCTCGAATCTCAAGATCAAATTCCTGAAGTAAAAGAATCCAACGAACTAGACGAGGTTTGGCATCCTTCTTCGTCATCAAGAAACGAATAGCAGCATGATCCGAATAGACAATCACCTTAGACCCAACAAGATAGGATCTGAATTTATCAAGTGCAAACACCACTGCAAGTAGCTCTTTCTCCGTAGTGGAATAGTTGATTTGTGCATCATCAAGAGTCTTGCTTGCATAAGCTATCACATGCATACGCTTATCCTTCTTTTGCCTAAGAACAACACCCACAGCATAGTCACTAGCATCACACATGAGCTCAAATGGCAAGCTCCAATCGGGAGATGTAACTATGGGTGCAGAAGTAAGTTCCTTCTTCAACCTGTTAAAAGCATCAAGACAACTTTCATCAAAGTCAAAAACACGATCCTTTTCAAGAAGATTGCAGAGTGGCCGAGCTAACTTGGAGAAATCCTTGATGAACCGTCGATAAAAACCAGCATGCCCAAGAAAGCTTCGAATTCCTTTCACAGATGAAGGTGGTGGCAATTTTTCAATAACTTCAATTTTTGCTCTATCGACCTCAATGACTTTATTAGAGATTTTATGCCCAAGCACAATGCCTTCCTTCACCATAAAGTGACATTTTTCCCAATTAAGAATAAGATTCGTTTCAGTACATCTCTGCAACACCTTTGATAAACTGGCTAGACATGATTCAAAAGAAGAACCATAAACCGTGAAGTCATCCATAAAGACCTCCATGTCTCGCCCTATAAAATCTGAGAAAATGTGGTTCATGAGCCGTTGAAACGTTGAAGGACCATTACACAAACCAAAAGGAAGCCTCCGATAAGCAAAAGTGCCATAAGGACAAGTAAAGGTGGTCTTCTCTTGATCTTCGGGTGCAATAGGAATCTGAAAGTAACCCGAGAATCCATCCAGAAAGTTGTAATACTCATTACCCGCCAACCTTTCGAGCATTTGATCAATGAATGGGAGGGGAAAGTGATCTTTGCGAGTAGCGTTATTCAACTTCCTATAATCAATGCAAACTCTCCAACCTGTTACTGTTCTCGTAGGAATCAACTCATTCTTCTCATTGTGAACAACAGTCATCCCACCTTTCTTAGGCACAACATGAATAGGGCTAACCCATTTCAAGTGTGGAACCGAATATATGATACCAGCATCAAGCAACTTAGTGATTTCTTTCTTCACCACCTCTTGCAAATTCGGATTCAATCTTCTTTGTCCCTCAATCACAGGCTTATGATCATCTTCTAAGGCAATTCTATGCATGCAAAGAGCAGGGCTAATTCCCTAGATATCTTGAATTGTCCAACCAATAGCTGATTTATATTGCCGAAGAACATGTAATAACTTTTCTCTCTCATCATCAATGAGCAAAGCAGAAACTACCACAGGATATGTATCATTAGGACCAAGAAAGGCATACCTCAAATTATCAGGTAGAGGTTTAAGTTCCACCTGTGGTGCCTCTGAAAGTGTAAAAGCCATCTCAACTTCTGTGTCTCGTACAACCAGTACTTCTTCTTCTTCTGCCTCATCTAACACCCGTTCTGCTCCCACGAAGTGTTCATTCTCGAGCTGCACAATGTCATCCACTATGTCAATGGTAAAACAAGTTGCTCCAAAAGGAGGCATCTTCATTGCTTTGTTCAGATCAAATTCAACTTTGTCCTCGCCAACATTCAATGTCAATTTTCCAGCTTTAACATCGATTGTAGTGCCAGCAGTAGCCAAGAATGGCCTTCCCAAGATAATGGGTATCTCGACATCTTCATCCATCTCTAACACCACAAAATCACAAGGTATGACAAATTTATCCACTTTAACAACCACGTCTTCAATAACTCCCAATGGATACTTAACAGAACGATCCGCCAACTGAAGTGAAATCCGTGTCTTTTTAAGTTCTCCAAGACCAAGCCTTTTGCATATTGAATATGGCATCAAACTCACACTTGCCCCTAAGTCGCACAAGGCTTTCATGTTTTCCATCTTCCCAATAGTGCAAGGCAAAGAGAAGCTTCCTGGATCTTTCAATTTCTGAGGAATGGCCTTTTGGATGACTGCATTGCATTCAGCATTAAGAGTAATAGTCTCTGCATCTTCAAGTTTCCTCTTCTTTGTCAACATCTCTTTAAGAAATTTAGCATAAAGTGGCATCTGATTCAAAGCTTCAGCCAACGGAATATTAACATGCAACTGCCGGAACATAGTCAAGAACTTCTCGTACTGCTTCTCTAAATGCCTGTTGTGAAGTCTCTGTGGAAATGGAATAGGAGGAACATAAGGTGGTGGAGGAACATACGGCTTTTCTGAATCTTCTTCTTCCTTCTTCTTCTCATCTTCTTTTTCTGACGTGTCTGCAGCAATCTCCACTGGCTTATCCTCTTTCTCAGTATCACTCTCCTGAGGCTTAAGAATCTCAACCTCGGGCAACTCTCTTCCGCTCCTCAAAGTAATTGCTTTGCATTGCTCTTTACCAGTCTGGTCGGGTTGACTAAGAAGTGATCCTTGCTCACGAACACCCATCTTTGAGGCAATCTGTCCAATCTGTGTTTCTAGCATCTTTTGAGATGATGCCATCTGATCTATTCTTGATTTCATATTAGCCAATGCCCCAGAAGTCCCTTGCATAATCTTATTTAGTGCAACCTCCCACTCAGCTAGTTCTTTCTTTGGCGGAGGTTGATACTGCTGCTGTGCTTGATACGGTGGTCGTGACTGAAAACCAGGAGGTTGATTCTGCCTTGGAAATGAATATGAAGGATTAGCCGCATGATTGTTACTATAAGAAAGATTATTGTTTGGCCTTTGATTTGGATTGTAGTAAGAATTATTCTGCACAGGCCAAGGCTGTCTTCCTTGAATAAAAGATGCTTCTTCTGGAAATTGTTGAACATACGAGTTCTGACTAGCACCATAATCATGATACCCTTCCATAGGTGAAGAGATAGCATTCACATTTACCTTTTGTCCTCGCACCTCCTGAGTTAGAGTATCCAACTTTTGAGCCAGCATGTTGATCATCTCAGATTCTTGTGCTGCTTTTGCTGAGCTCGTCCCACTAGGTGCCCATGAATAATTATTAGATGCTAATTCCTCAAGAAGTGCTTTAGCCTGTGTAGTTGGTGCCTTCTTGAAATTTCCACCAGCAGCCACATCCAAACTCAAACGAATATCTGCATTCATGGCCCCATAAAAAGTACTAATGACCTGCCAATCTTCTAAGCCATGATGTGGACACTTCCTCAATAGTGCCTTGAATCTCTCCCATGCCTGATATAGACCTTCACCCGGTTGTGCTTTGAAACTCATAATCATAGTCCTCAACTGTTGCGTCTTGGCAGAAGGATAGTATTTGGACAAGAATGCCGTAGAAAGACTCTCCCATGTAGCAACCGAAGTGTTTGGAAGTTGCTGAAACCATTCCAAAGCTCTTCCCTTAATAGAGTAGGGAAACATATGGAGACGAATCTGATCACTCGTAACACCAGTGATTCTGAATGAGCCACACATCTGCACAAAACGCTCTAGATGTCTGTGTGGGTCTTCTAATTCAATGTCTCCTTCAAAAGCCTGATTGCTGATCATCTGAATTAAGCTCGGATTAATATGGAACTGAGCTGCACCAATCTCTGGAGTTTTGTACATGCAATTGGCTGGATTCGGTGTCTCATGGTCCCAAATAGAAGACTGATCAACATTAACAGCTGGTCGAGGTTCTGGATCTCCCATCTTAGCTTTATCTTTTCTTAGCTTTCTCAAAGTACGCTCAATTTCAGGGTCAAATTCCAATTTTCTAGCGCAAGATGAACGTAGCATACACCTGAAAATCACCAACAAAACAACTTGTGGAACCAATTAAAATCTAAACAATAAGAAACAATTAACCTAAACTCAACTATACTGCCTTCCCCGGCAGCGGCGCCAATTTGTTAATAGTATTTTTGTTGTTCGTTCGCAGGGAAGGACTGAATGTAATATCAAGTTCAAGTATCTTATCTCTTTACGTCTAGAAGTGTGTGAGAAGAATTTTTGGGTTTGTGTTTTAACTAAATTAACCAAGAACTAATTATAAGCACTAAGAATTGATTTTAAACTGAGATTCAAATATGTTGGAAAACAATCTAAGAACTGGGGTTCTTCACTTGGTCTCAATACATGCTCAATATTAATGTGATATCTGTGTTCCTACCTTGCTGAAAACAATTCTTCTAAAGTTATACTGCACCCTCCCAGGCTACAATATAGTGCTTACAGCTACACCGTAATTGATACTCCCGTGATACAATCAAAGTATACCTATAAACTGTTATATGCCAAGAATTATATGTCTCACAATTCTCCTATTAATCTCCCGATCTAATATTCAAATTATGTCTGTTAAATCATGTACTAAGATTGCAACTTCTCTCCCAAGCTTATTACAATCCCTAGAATACAATCAAAGGTTCATGACTCCCCTAATTGTGTTAAGATCTCATTAACAAATCAGCCAGGCAGAAAATCACATAATCAAGCATGCATGAATACCAAGGAATACTACCCAATCCTCAGATTAGAGAATTAGTTACGCATATTTAATAAAGAAAACATAATAATAATGATAATGAATGAAAACATAATATTGAAGAAAGAATTGAAGATCGAAAGTACCTTGATACGATTACAAGCTATGAATTGTTATGATTTACAATGGTAAGATGTGTTTAAATAGGCTCTACAAATCTTGCCCAGCAAGATATTACCTTCTATTACAATTAGAATTCAATTCAGGTATTAAAAATTGCCTAAAATACAATTAGAACTAGAAAAGGGCAAAACAGTAATTTGTCTGCTCCCATCTATCTGCTGGTCGTGCTTCCTGGGCCCACCACACGCGGCCTGGTCGTGCGAAACCTATCCCATATTGTAGAAAATCTCTCAAGCTTCGCGTGAACTGTAAATGGGCTGAAAACGGACTTCTAGAACTCCAGATATGGCTCAAACAGTATAAGGTGCGCAGCCCCTCTCAAAAATCCGAATTTTAATCAATTAATTCTCCAAGAACGATAGAAGCATCAACTTTAATCAACATTCTCGTAAATCTGCGCAACTCAGCAAAACACATCAAAACTACAACAACTTGAGTCCAAAACAATCAATTTAAGCCAAACGGAGGCATTCCCAGTGGATATAAAATCCACTTATCAAACCCCCAAACATAAACTGATGCTTGTCCTCAAGCATAAACAATTACAACTAACTAACTAACTAGTACCACTTCCGTAGGTGATCACGATTGCATTTGGCATATGCAACAAGCCCTTTAAACCCCTAGGCAGCCCTAGTGGACGAGTAAGGTCTCGTGAGGGCCTATAGCGAATGTACCCACAAAATCCATTTAACCTAATGCAATGCAATGCATGAATGCAACTAATATGAAATATGCAACGATCCCCTTCAAACTAACCAAAACCAACTAACAAGCAAATATCTCAAAGAATGCAACTAAATCCAAATAGAGCTCGACTAAGTCCCCGTATACTAACAATACATGACAGAAACGTGCGTGTGTGCGATGCTCATCAGAAATACTCCCAAAACTAGGTCAAAAATCATACAAATTCTTCGCCGAGACAATCACAGGTTTATAAATAGAATAGACTGTAGACACTTCATAACCTAGAAACACCTCCATCCTTATCCAAGGTAGACAGAAATTCATGCTTTATTACTAACTACTACAACACATATATACAATCATGCTTATTTAACCGTGCAATGGATGAGACCCCGAAAGGCTTATACAATAATACCCATGTAGCGAGTGTTAGGTCAGTGAATCCCAGACTATAAAAGCCTTAGGTCACTAGGACTAAGTCCCCTCAGACTTAATTACTCGAGTATTAAAGAGCTCACCCTAGTTAATAAATCACATAATCAAGCATGCATGAATACCAAGGAATACTACCCAATCCTCAGATTAGAGAATTAGTTACGCATATTTAATAAAGAAAACATAATAATAATGATAATGAATGAAAACATAATATTGAAGAAAGAATTGATGATCGAAAGTACCTTGATACGATTACAAGCTATGAATTGTTATGATTTACAATGGTAAGATGTGTTTAAATAGGCTCTACAAATCTTGCCCAGCAAGATATTACCTTCTATTACAATTAGAATTCAATTCAGGTATTAAAAATTGCCTAAAATACAATTAGAACTAGAAAAGGGCAAAACAGTAATTTGTCTGCTCCCATCTATCTGCTGGTCGTGCTTCCTGGGCCCACCACACGCGGCCTGGTCGTGCGAAACCTATCCCATATTGTAGAAAATCTCTCAAGCTTCGCGTGGACTGTAAATGGGCTGAAAACGGACTTCTAGAACTCCAGATATGGCCCAAACAGTATAAGGTGCGCAGCCCCTCTCAAAAATCCGAATTTTAATCAATTAATTCTCCAAGAACGATAGAAGCATCAACTTTAATCAACATTCTCGTAAATCTGCGCAACTCAGCAAAACACATCAAAACTACCACAACTTGAATCCAAAACAATCAATTTAAGCCAAACGGAGGCATTCCCAGTGGATATAAAATCCACTTATCAGTTACCAAATCCCAGGTTTCTCATAATTGTACAAAGCACATCCTCTGCACACTCATATTACCACTTGTTCTCTCAGTGCAATATTTTTTATCATCGGCTGGTGGATAATTGTTTGCTAAAGATATGCGAAAAATATATAACATATGTCAATGTAACAGATAATTCTAGAAAGTCTTGTATATTTATTTTGAAGTCTGGAGCTATCATTTATATTACTTCCTTCGTTTCTCTCACTTCTTTACAGTTTTTTTTTCAATGATTAGCATATTTTTATTCAAAAAAAAACTTTAAAAATTAGTTATGGAATAAAATGCGTGACAACCAGTGAAAAAAACTGTAAAGAAATTAGAGCGAGGGAGTGAGTATATGTTACTTATATTTGATCAAATTCTGATATTATATTTTATGTTTCAATAATTGATTAATTCACATAAAATATATAATATATAAATCATAACAACTTACAACATAATTGATAGTCGAAAATTTACATGTGTAACACACTACAAGAATTGGAACATTTACCAACAGAAAATTTCGTTGGCAAAACTAAAATTTCGTTGGCATTCAAGGATGGCGAAAAATATATAACATATGTCAATGTAACAGATAATTCTAGAAAGTCTTGTATATTTATTTTGAAGTCTGGAGCTATCATTTATATTACTTCCTTCGTTTCTCTCACTTCTTTACAGTTTTTTTTTCAATGATTAGCATATTTTTATTCAAAAAAAAACTTTAAAAATTAGTTATGGAATAAAATGCGTGACAACCAGTGAAAAAAACTGTAAAGAAATTAGAGCGAGGGAGTGAGTATATGTTACTTATATTTGATCAAATTCTGATATTATATTTTATGTTTCAATAATTGATTAATTCACATAAAATATATAATATATAAATCATAACAACTTACAACATAATTGATAGTCGAAAATTTACATGTGTAACACACTACAAGAATTGGAACATTTACCAACAGAAAATTTCGTTGGCAAAACTAAAATTTCGTTGGCATTCAAGGATGGCGACAGAAACTGCGACAGAAATCATGTTGCTAAAACCCGTAGCAAAGTCTTAACAATGGAATTTTGTTTCGTTGGCAATTTTCTAACGGAATTGCAATGACTTACCAAGATTATTGTTGTTGTTGACCCCTCGGAAGAACCAGATATTAACGGAATTCCATCAACATTTACCAATGGCGTTTTGACAACTTATTTGCAATGAATTTACTATATATTTTTTTTTTTGGTAATTACTAACAAAGCTAGTGACGGATTTTTCGTTAAAAGAACCATTTCAATTTTTTTTAATATGCTTTCGGTTATAATTACGTCGCTTATTTCATGGCATAATTTTTGAAATGCCAATTTTTTCAATAAATATAAAAACAGTTACACCAAACCAAGCAAAAATAAATGATAAATTTCATAACTTTAACGATGATAGATAGCAAAGGAAATTAAGTTTACTCAAATTAAGTTTATTTAACACAAAAACATAGTTGTTTGGCAGTAATTCTCCTACATACATAAAACTGAGTTTGGTTGTCAAGTTAAAGCATAAACAGAGTATGCCATAGTAATGCACTACATTGTCCACCGCCTAATTTTAACTAATTTTGATTACTGAAAATTGTTGCCAACTGACCCTTCAGCTCCTGCATCTGCTGCTTCTCTGGTCCATTGCTTGCCTCGGCTGCTCCATCTGGTCCATCTCCTGCATTCGATCTTTCATCTCTTGTAGCTCTTCTTGCAACTTCTGGTAATCTTCAATGTTAGGCTGGGAGCTGCTATCATTAGTGCCACGTGGCTCATAGAAATTGTCATGCTATGACCCAATGCCATAACATAAATCTGATTCCTCTTGTTACGACTTACGACCACCAACTGCTTCATAAAACAGCCGGTTTTCATCAACTCGTTAGGGGTATTGACGAGCCCTCAATTGGCTGGGAACGCTCGGCACGAAAAGCCTTCCAACTTTTTCCTGTATAGATTTTAAAAAGTCAAAAAAATATTTAAGTACAATTTTATCAGTGTCATCAGGCTCAATACAACGCTAAAATTAAAAGCGTTCACTTCTAGAACTCCAAGACCAATAAAGTGAACACCTCATGTATCGAATTACCAACACCTCATGTCATAGGCAGATTAATGTAAACATAATCATTGTTAGCTAACTATGCTCAAGTCATTTTTTGAACTGCTTAAACTAACTAAAGAATCCAAGTTCACACCG
Organism: Saposhnikovia divaricata; assembly: GCA_036435485.1. Taxonomy (NCBI): domain Eukaryota; kingdom Viridiplantae; phylum Streptophyta; class Magnoliopsida; order Apiales; family Apiaceae; genus Saposhnikovia; species Saposhnikovia divaricata. The sequence continues at coordinate 224,066,270 of CM071597.1, forward strand.
GAAACAACGGTGTCCATTGTCTACATTTTAATGGTCTGAATTGTAGAAAGTATATCTCCGGCAGTGGAGGTTACTATAAAAACTGAGCAAAACATGATTAAAGTATAGCACTTTATCACCTTGCTCATGTATTTGAGTTCGGTGAATATGTTAGTCATATTACTTAATTTCTATTTTGTACATATTCGTGAATTGTTTTCCCGCCAAAGTTAGTTAGTCTGTTACACATTCTAAGCTCATTATAAAAGAGCACCTGTACATTTCTTTTGAGATAGAATGACTCCATTAGGTACATAATTGAATTCAACACCAAGAAAATAGTGTAAACGACCCAAATCCTTAATCTTGAAAGTATTGTCCAGAAAAGACTTAATAGAAGCAATTTCTGAAATGTTATTACCGGTTACCAATATGTCATCAACGTAGACAGCCAGAAAAGTAACAAGTCCATCTGATTTCTTGTAAAACAATGAGGTATCATTTTTAGAAAACTGATAAGCTTTGGATAGTAAAGAAGTACTGAGCTTAAAATGCCATTCTCGAGATGCCTGCTTGAGGCCATATAGAGATTTTCTGAGTTTACAAACAAGAGTGGAATATGAAACATTCAAACCAGGAGTAATCTTCATGTATATATCCTCATGTAAATCCCCATGTAAAAATGCGTTATTCACTTCTAATTGAGTCATTTCCCACCCCTGTTTTACAGCAGTTGCAACAAGAGCTCGAATTGTAGTCATTTTAACTACTGGAGAGAAAGTCTCCGTATAGTCTATTCCCTCTTTTTGAGTAAATCCTTTGATAACTAAACGTGCTTTGTAACGTTCAATAGAACCATCAGCATGCTTTTCGACTTCGAAAACCCATCGACAAGAAATAGGTTTCTTGCCTTTTGGTAGAGGAACAAGAGACCATGTTTCATTGGCTTCAAGTGCAGAAAACTCTGCAGCTATTGCTGCTCTCCATTCGGGAAATTGATTAGCTATTTCAAAGGATGAAGGTTCAGAAGGAGGTAACATAACAGATGAGGAAGGAGTAGCACAACAAACTGAATCAGATGAGATAGAAAAATGAGATGGTTGACAAAAAGAAGTAACTGTATAAGAACAACATGAAGCTGAACATTGAGCATGAACTGGATGAACAAAGTCTTGTAAGTAGGATGGAACCTTGATAACTCTATTAGATTTTCTAAGAACAGGATTTGAAGTGTGAGTGTCTGAAATGTCTTAGATTTGAGTGTCTGAAGTGTCTGAAGTTTGAGGAGATGAATTGTGTGAAATAGGGATTGGAACATGTATAATGTCAGAGGTATGTGATTGTATATCAGGAACATGTAAAGGAGTATAAAGGGAAGAATTATTAGATTCAACCAAAGGAAAAATGGTTTCATAAAATTTTGCATCTCTGGAAATGAGTATAGAATGGTTTTCCAGATTAAGAAACTTATAAGCTTTTTTACCAAAAGGATATCCTAATAAAACACATTTCACAGACCTGGGAGACAATTTGTCACTCTGAACTTTAGGAAAAGCAACATGATCAAGACATCCAAAAGGTTTAAGATGATTATAGTATGGTGTAGTACCAAATAATCTTTCAAAAGGAGTTTGACCATTGAGAACTTTTGATGGAAATCTGTTTATAAGATATGTTGATGTCAAAACACAATCACCCCAGCTTTGGTAGGTTATACTGAAACAAAAGAGCTCGAGATGTTTCTAATAAGTGCTTGTGTTTCCTCTCCACAACTCCATTTTGTTATGGAGAGTGAGCACAAGTGGTTTAAAACCATTTTAAACCATTTTGTTGTGAAGCTTCAACTTGTACAGCCTGAGCAAACCTTTTAGGTTTGGTAAAATTAAAATCAGTTGGGAATCCGTGTAGCTTATAGCATTTGTCAACAGTATGACCAATTTTCTTGCAAAAATTGCAAGTGAGATTAGTCCTTTTAGGATCAAAAACTGACTTCTTAACAAATTGAGAACCAGATGTCTTTGAAGAATTGACATGAAGTGAAGCAGAATCAGCCACAAACTGAACACCAGAATGAATTTCTCTCTGTGACTCCTCTTGTAAATGTATACTATACACTTGGCTAGTACTTGGCAAAGGTGTTTGCATCAAAATAGATCCTGTCATAGCAGTATAAGAATCATTCAAATCCATGAGAAACTGAAGGACACGTTGATCTTACTGAAACTTAGACAATTTTAATGAAGCACCACAAGTGCATCCACAAGTACACACACGAATAAGAGAAAGAGAATCTATGTCATCCCAAAGCATTTTAAGCTTAGTAAATTAATCAGGAATGTTACAATTTCCTTGAGACAATTAAGTTAACTCTTTGAGAAGTCCAAAAGGCCGAGTTCCACTGGGAGAACCATATCTCTTATAACACCCCCAGATCCGGGGTCAGGGATCGGGTCGTTACGGTCTCATAACTCATACATAATACTTGACTTGAGTCCAAAATAAATAAGTAGCATGCTATGACACGACAATAATATCCACTCACACACACACAGTTACAGTCCCAGCGATGAAATTGAAATAAGTCTTACATAAAAGGGTTTACGAATAAAAGTTATTACAATCCAAAAGGATAACATCATAAGTTTAAAAGTTTTGTCGTTGATTACATTAATTATACATATAGTTAAACAGGAAACAATAGCTGTCTAACTATGTTACCTCAGCAATGGTGGCTAGCATCTCAGCGGGGAGTCCGGTGGGTCGTGTAACCCGCTTGCGCCGAGTGCGCCTGACGCGAGCCATCTGTCCTAGCTGTTGTTGTGACATGATAAATAAGCAAGGGTGAGCAATAGCCCACCAATAATAATATAACAGGACAGTGATTGTATATAACAGTTCGAAATATCATTATTTCCATATGCCATGCATTAACGAAGTTAGTGCCAGTATAATATAAAGGATGAAGTTACAGGGTAACTTAAAGTATTTATTTTGTGGAAATATCTGCTAAGTCAAAATAAGCAAGATATTATCATTTATCAAATAAAGAGGAACTTGAAAGGAAAATATTGCAATACCAGTTATTAACATTTTTCGAAGTCCTACAACCTGAAAGAAGTCTCTTCGATACGTGTTGCGGAAGACACCGTCAACCAGAAAGAAGTCTCTTCGATACATGTTGCAGGGAATTCCCAATTTGGGAGATGAACCAATACTGGAGTTATCACGCGCCAGCTGTCCCACTCCCTGATGATCAGTCGGGGATGGTACAGCCCAATATAGTTTACTACCGGTAGAAGGAAGAACTGACGGCTCTACTTGTAGATTGCCTTTAAAAGCAACTCCCTGGCCAATGGTTAGGCCTTGTGATGGACCGCGCGACTCGGCCTCTTACACACGACTCCTAGTTCGAATAAATCCACCGCATTGAAACATAGAGTTTGTCCTCCCTTCCCCAAGTGAAATACTTGTTGATAAGACTCCACAAAGTAGTCGTATCTAGTTGGAAAGGAAATTCACCAACATTTTCCAAGCTTTTACTTGTTAGTGGATATCAACTTGTTCCAACAATCTTACCCCTCGAATGATGAGAAGGTACACACAGACTTAATGAGTCCATAGCAACCAAGTTGCGAGTGAAAAGGATAAATTATGACCGAGAAGTCAACAAGATAATTAACCTTTCTCAAGTGAGGTTCCCTTATAATTTAAGAGATAGATTCGAGTGAAGAATGGAATCTTGAGGACCTTTCTTAATATAATATTAATCGCATGAAGAATTTTCAGAATGATCGAAGGCCGAAGATAATATTTGAAGAAGAATAAACAACTTTGAAGTTGTTTCCAAGTATTGAATAAATATTTATAGAATATTTATTGAGTCGAAAGTATTTAATGAATGAAAGAATATTTTTAATCAGAGTATTTCTCAAAATAATCCTTGAAGGAATATTAAGAAAATATTTATTGAATAAATAATTACTTAAATGAATATTAAAAATAATATTCATTTAATAAATAATTTGAAAGGAATGTTTGGAATAATATTCGTTAAGTAAATAAGACTTCAAATTAATATTCAAAAATAATATTCATTTAATAATTAATAATTTAAATGAATATCCAAGTGATATTCATTTAATAAATCAAACCTTAAAGGAATATTCGAGAATAATATTCCCTTAATACATGATGTTCTAAATGAATGTCCGAATGATATTTATTTAATAATCGAAGATTTTACAGAAATATTTGAAATAATATTCGATAAATGGTTCGTCTTTGAATGAATATTGAAAAATAATATTCATTGAAGAGATAACGTTCAAATAAATATTTGAAGTAATGATCGTTAATTAAATAATCTCGGACGAATATTCAAATAATATTCGTCAACCAAATAATGGAAATTATTTACTTAAATATTTCCCTCGAAAGTAATTACGATATATCAAGAAGTACTGACTCCCGGTCTATATTCAACAAATAGGATTCATATGCCCTTCTCTAAGGGTCTTAACAACATCCGGCTTATAATCGATATATTATCTATCTACTTATAAGCTAAAGAACAATCAGGGAACAAGTATATCAATATGACTTGAAAGTAGGCATGCATGCTATGGCATATGTATAACAGAAAGCATATATATTCACAACAACAACCTAAAAAGGGGAAGTTGAAACTTGCCTGGTAATCGAGTACGAGTAGGGGTAGTGGTAGGGTATCCCGGGTCAGCTCGGCGATCTATAAATAGTCAAGAGATTTGAGGTTAATCGCTTAACAATTTTAAAAAGGTTAAGTATTAACTTAAGTCGAAACATGTTTTCGAATTATCTCGTTATACCCCTTTTTAGTGTAACTCTTTTTATTACTGATACGATTCGACATTTGTTCGTCATTAAGACATGTCATCGTACTCACACTTAAGTCGTATAAGTTCTAAATTCGATCAATTACGAACCAAGATTATATCTCGAGTTTTATCACTCATTTTCTAAGTTATAACCAAAGTTATACTTTTAAGGGATTCGTTCGCGTTTAACCTTGATTGTAATATTTTTATAAAATCTAAAAACGATCCGATTCACATGAGGTTTTCTCTCACACTTTCCTTTTTACCTCTATTATTTAATTACCAAGATTCGCCACTGACTTACGTATTTTACGAGGGTTCAATTTTAGTTACGAATTCTCGTTTACAGTTTCGAACTACTTTTAGTAAACCGGCCGTAACTCCTAAACCGTAAGTTCGTTTCACACGTTCTTTATATCAAAACGAAGCTTGGAACATTATCTATCCTATCATGGCAGATTACAAAGCTAGGCAGTGAGTTACATCTACTGTCGAAGTCATTTTTCTTAAGGTTAACGAAATTTCGGCATTACGACGGCTATAAATCGAATATCTACCAATTTCAAATCTTCCCATAAACATGGTATCCATTCCAAACAACATATACATGATTTATACTCATGAAATGAGGCCAAGCAATGCCTTTCCGTTCATCTAACTATTTTTAACATTTATCCAAGATTCATTCATAATCATGCTTATAATCATGCTTTAACCTTAACATACATAAAACTCAAAGTGTATCTAGGGTTTCAAGGACTTTATACCTTCTTGAGAGTGTTTACTAGACTCACTAATCTTTGTATGATCCTTAGGAGTGATTAAGCTTGCTAGATCAACCATGAAAAATAAGAAAATTCAAGGTTAGTTCATAAGAAACACTATTCACCCTCACCTTTCTTGATTTTTTTGAAAATGGAAAAAGATGAGTTTGAAGCTAAGATTTTGAGGAGATCATTTTTATGAAATGTAAGACTCACCTTAAAAATTACAAGATCAAAAAATGGTTGTAAGTTGGATTTGTGTTTTGGAATTGTTGCAAAAGTCGAATGGAAGGATACAAGGAGGGAGAGAGTTTGCCTTGTTTCTTTGCTTGGTTATGTTAAAGTGAAATATTAAGATGAGATTTAGATAGTCTCTCATCCAAAAGCCACTTTAATAAAGTGATGATGTATAGGATGATGAAAATGGATGGACAAGTGTTGAGATTTTGATGGTTCTCATGTAACTAGTAGTTTGATTTTGCTAATTGCTAGTTAATCTCTAACCATACTAGTTACTAGATATTTATCACTTGTACATGCATGTATCTTGCTTCCTCTGCTTGATTCTGTGTCCGATTATTGCTCGTTTCGATTGATCGTTCGTAGGAATATTTCACGGATTTCTAATTAGGGTTTACCGGGAATCTTCTTAATATTAATACTATCATTCTCCATCTTTCTTTCTATCTTTCCAATTTATATTCCTTAAATCCATTCGTTAAATCCTTAAGGCTATCAGTGTCCAGGGAACTCTCGGAGAAAATAAAAGTGCGTTTTTTCAGAATCCGACAGCTTTTACATACACTTATTTTCCCCCTGGATCACTAATACGAACTCGAAAATCCGTTCCGAATACTTCTATATAGTGTCGTCTCATATTATTCTTACTTCCACCAAAAATACTATTCATTCTTTATTCTTTACTTATTCTCTTAGGGTTGTACAATTGTCCGTATTCTCTTTCGATCGTTCCTTAACCTTTTTACGGAACCACTGGATTAATCGTTATCGATCTGGATGACATGAGAATATTCTCCTGCTTGGAATTGCCATATCTTATTTCCCTAGGAGATAGATTATTCTTACCTAAGTTGTCAACCATTAGCATTCTTCAAGACATAGAAATAATAAAGTCGAATTCCATTCATTCTTTCAAAATATCAACTATTACATCGTAGCCGTAACCACTATTCATTTTTACATCATTAAATAAATAAAAGTGTTAATTCTACCCAAAATCTGGGTTCTTACATCTCTCTTCCAGTTCGTTCCACATCTGATCTGCAGAGTTAGAGTAAATGACACTACGGCCAATAGTCTTTGATAAAGAACCAAGTAACTAGGAGATAACCATATTATTACATCTGGACCAACTCTTAAAGGTTGGAGAATCAACAGCTGGTTTAACTAGAGATCCTTCAACAAAACCTAGCTTATTTCTTGCAAATAATGCAATAGTCATAGAACATTTCCAGTTACTAAATCCAGTTCCATCAAAAGGATCGCTTACAAGTTTCATACCAGGACTATATGACGAATGAAGATACAAAGGATTATCCTTATCTAAAAAAGTTCTTATTTCTTGAGATATTGTAGAACTAGATGAAGGATTAGTTGACATGATTATCAAGAAAATGATATGAAACAAGCTAAACTGTAACAAGAACAGATTATAGATCGAGATCGGAAAACATATCACAGATTGAGATCAAAGAACAAATTCAACAAGTATGATATATGATTGTTGAAGAGATTTGATCAACGAAGAACACAAAACAAAAATTGATGCAAATAAGAACATAAATTGATCTTTAATCACGAATCTATGAAAACAATAACACAAATTGATCTCTAATTAACTAAAAACAGATAAGAAAACACCTATCAGGACGACGACTGAAACCGCATCGAAGATCGAAGATCGCCGCTTTGATACCATGTTATACTAGCAGTTTCATCAACAACAGAGAGATAATGAAAGAGAGACGAGAGAGATTTACAGGAGAGAGATGAGAAGAAAATTTATTGTATTTACTAATTGTGGTTTACAACTTACAGAAGAAAAGAAATGTACAGATGCTTTTATATAATGAGCTTACAATGTGTAACAGACTAACTAACTTTGGCGGAAAAACAATTCACAAATATATATGTACAAAATAGAAATTAAGTAATATGTCTAACAGAATATGTATTGTCAGGTGCTGAAGTATCGTAGAAGGGGGGTTGAATACGATACTCACTAATTTTAAAAAAAAATTCGAATCTTTTTGCGAATAAATAAATTAGTGTTCTTAAAAGGGTTCATGTTCTTGAGAGTGAAGAGTGTTTATGACATTGAAAACAAACACAAGATTTCCAAGAAATACATTCGATATATAAATCTTGAAAAGGGTTACTACACCCGGTAAATAAATTTACCTACTACCAAGAACAAATTGTTCTTGCTTCTACAAAAATATATAAGCTAATTCCTATGCAAGATTTGTATCTATAATTTTGTCAAACGGATTTAATTACCAGAGAGATTTTATAATGGCCCTTAAGATTATATAAAGTGTACAGCTGCCACTATAACATCTCTCCTGTGGAAAGTTATAGAATATTTATACGTGTATTACTTCCCTGTATCTCTCTTTTTCTTCTCTCCATTGTGTTGAAGAAGAACATAACTACTTTTTGCTTCTGCTTCAATGTGTAGTCTTTATACCACTCGAGTTACGTGGCCAAATATTATCCAGTAAAACAAATGCTTCAACAATAATATCTGTTGACTGAGGAGCGAAATTGGTTAAAGGCGAAAGCAAGAGTGAGACTATAGGCTCTTGTACTTAGAAATTCCTTACTTATATAGTTGAGCAGTGATCTCCACTGTATAGCATCCCTTTGCCCTTTGCCCTTTGTACTTTAACTTCTTTTAAAACCAAGCTGACCACCCTTACATGCCAATTCACGCTTGCACCTAGCTTGGTTTTGATTTATTAATTTAAATTATAAACTTTATTAATTTATAAAATAAATTTATTTAAAGTTTATAAAATAATTTTTAACGTTTCTAAAATAAAATTATAAAAATTTATAGATAAACTTAAATTAAAATTCATGAAACAACCTAATTTAGATTTGTAAAATAAACTTATTTAAAGTTTATAAGATGAACAAATTTAAGTTTGTAAATAAATCAATTTAAAGTTTATAAATAAATTAATTTAAGTTTATATAACCTAATTTAATAACCAAAAGGGTGGCCATTTTCTAAGTCTAGTAGTTGAGCAGCGAAAGAAGTTTTCGCCCTACAACACATTCGTGCTTGGATGGCGGCTCAAGATCAGCCTCATGCTTCTCACGATCAAATTACTCATTTGGATTGTGGTTTGAAAACTTTCACTTTTTGTACCAAATTTATACAATCTTACATCCGGCATCCTTGAACTGTTGATTTGTTCTTATCCGTATATTCAATTTTTAATTCACATGGTTGTACCCTGCATAACTTTCACTGCACTTCCATCACTATCTATACTTAATCGAATATTCACTATTCAGTTATGACTTTTGTACATCCCTCACGTTCACATCATGAGTACTTAACCAATATTTCAACCTGATAAATGTAACGATCCTTTTCATTGTGTTGACGATTTAGTGCACTGGTCTGGTTCACAAACGATTAAGATTGATCTTGATCTTCACACTTTTTTGGCATTTAGCTTTATTGCTTCAAAAATTGATTATAAATAATCAATGTAAATACACCTAAATATTCTAGTGTCACTTTATGCTGAATCTTCAATACTTCTAAAACCCTGAATGTCTTCAAACCTTATTCTTCACTAAGGCATGAACATGTTAATGAACTTCTTTCACTGACCCTTAAACAGACTTCAGAATTACTTCTCGTATTTTGATTCTTTGTATTTGCCTCATCTTAATTTCTTCTTGATTCCTGTGTAGTTGTAGTATTATTTATGTGTCATGTTCTAGTGTTGAGTTATCTCATCTTCCTATTTATACTGACTTGTAATCTCACCAACATGTATTACCATGTCTCAAGAATATAAGGCCTACAGTTCAAGTCGCAACATAATCTCTAAAGGCCTATATATTATCTCCTATATATAAGATATCAATTATTTTTAGAACTCAAAAGATCATAATCCACTGTAGTAATAGTATATTTTCGTATACAGTCCTCGTGTGATCATTAATATAAAGAATTCAAAACATTGGTTTCATTATTATTCCCAGGGAATTATCATATCTCTTCATAAAAATAAAAAAAATACTTCATTTGTTGTATACGCTAATTGAAGTAAAAAGATCACATCATCTTCCCAATAATGCTCAGCATGCCATCTCATATGAGTTGCAGTCACTGGTGATGCATAAAGCCTCTACAATCTCGGGACTAATGAAAAATAGATCATCCTTTTAACAACCACTTTCTTCTTCTCTCTGGTGGATCTATCAACTCTAGTTTTGTACCTCGACTAGGAACAAAATTTACATGACTCCATATCAATGTCTTCGCCCCAATATATCATACATTCGTTAACATAACAATCAATTTTCATTGAAGGAATACCCAATCATTTAATATGTTAATTTTTTGTATTATAAAAACCATTAAGGAATGTATTATCTGGAGGCAAGACACTTTAAGGAATCGGGATGTCTAATCATAACATGCTTCACCAATGATAATCATATTTCAAACTCAACATCCGAGTCATGGTAGACAACTGTGAAGTTTCACAATCATCATATAACTCTATCTCTCTCTAAAGAATGCAACATGTCATATATTTTTTTTACTTCTGGATTCGGCATCTCTTCTGAATACGGATCAAAATTTAGATCGGCGGCATCCATCAACATATTATACATTAGATTATTTCCATTCCTCCCCTCTGATTATTAAGATGACTTGTTGAGGATTGTCTAGCAATGTATTCCTCCTCATGTTGATCCCACTGGTAATAATTCGATTTAAATCCTTTTTTTAAGAGGTGAAATTTCACTATGTCTGCATCCTAATGTCTTCTATTATTGCAGTTAAAACAAGGACATTGTATGTTTGTCCTATTCAAAAAAGATTGTTGAGATATAACATTTTCCATAAATTCTTCTAACCCGGTAACAAAAACATTATTTAGATATCCCCTACTATGCTTTCTTACATACATCTAAGACCAGTTATTGTTATTCATGCTATTAACAATCTAGAAATATAAAATGAGCTAAAATTAACAAAATGATTGACCACAAAATATTTATCAATTTGTCAAACATTATCAACTAAATACCAATGAGATATTTTACAAAATTAATTAAAATCAATAACATATATAACTTTCAAAGTAAATGTACTAAGATTATAACTCTAAACAAATAATCATTTGATTTACACATGTAACAATGTAAACATGAATAAATAACAAATAAATAAGCTAGTAAGCTAACATTAACAACATAGATTTTTATCAAAAAATTGAAAGTACAAACATTAAATGGAGAAATTGTATGCTGGAAAGTGAGAGACAGACGAGATATAAATGAGGAAAGGAAAAATTGGAGAAAGTTTGAAACCATTTAGATTTAACAACGGATTATAAACGGAAAAGTAGTTACGGACGGCAGTCGTTCTACAATGATAACGGTTTAGCAACTGAACAATACCAACAGAATTTTGTTGCTAATTCGTTGGGAAATCTTCCAAAGATTCCGTTGTTAAATGCGGATTTTCTTGTAGTGATATAAATTTATAAATATGGTTGAATATATTGTTATATATAAAAAAAATATGAAAATTGAAAAAAATGAAGTTATATAAAAAAAAATATAAACCAGAACTTTATTTACTCTAAAATTACATTTAAAAAAAGAAAAAAAAACGTAATTAGATAACATAAATGTTAAAAGGATTTATCATGTATTGTCCGTCCTGAATTTGACTCTCATTCATTTCAAAATTTATTTAAAAAAAATTGATTTGCTTGTTAGTTACTTAGTTACATTTAAATAAAAAAAAGGAGAATATATAGATTATCTCATAACAATTTAAATTTAAAGTCAAAAATTAATGTAACATAATGATTAAGACATGAACTTGCTAGGAGGAGGTTGGTGGTTCGCTTCTTAATTATAGCATAATTCCTCTACTTTTGGATCAATAATAAAATGTGGTATTTTGTTAAATTTTTAGACATACATGATAAAATCGTAATTTCATAACAATTTTATTGGCACATTTTGCCCTTAAATAACTTTTAATATATAGAAGGAGCCGTGTTAAACATTAGAATAAAAAAAGTATAGATAGTTTACATTCCTATAATACGGAAAGTAATTATTTATTCATTCAACGATTGATATCAAAATATTAATATTTAGATTATTTACGAAAAATATCAATTTTTCTAAGTTTTATTTCGATTTTACCATTTTCTCAAAATATTTGCGAAAATACCTTTTTCAAAATAAAGCATTTTGCAAAAATACCAAGTTATTTGCAACATGGTTTGTAACCAAATCAAACAGATGCATCTTGCATCTTGTAACTGGTTGCATATATGATTTGTAGCAGGTTGCATGCCTTGCATATGTGGTTGCAAAATAGTTGAATTTGGTTGATTTGGTATTTTCCAAGGTTTTAAAAATTGCTATGCAGTTTTATTCCATGATCCTACCTTCTATCGATTAATCGGTTAGGTGGTGATTAATCGGAACATTAATTGGATGTATTAAAATATTATTTTTTGTATAATTTAATTTTAATATTTAAAGATATATTTTACATAAGTAAAAATATAAATATCTTCATTTTATTATGAGATATGATGAGTGGATTTACCCTTTCATGTGTAAAATATTTTTTTATTAAAAAAATTATATTTTTAAAGTGTTATTCTTAATTTGACCCTTTTTTTAAAATTTGACCGATTAATCCCAATTAAATCCGATTAATTCCGTCTAAATTTTTTACCGATTAATCGTCGATTTTTGGAAAAAAAATGTTTTTTGACCGATTTTCACAAAAATTAGGTGTTTTTGCACCGCCTAACGCCTAGGTAAGCGCCGATTAATCGACCGCCTAGACAGATTTTTAGAACATGGGTATTTTCACAAAAAAAAAAAAATTTGAAAACTATTTTTGCAAAAAGAATCTGGATTTGAATATTTATGAAAAAAAACTCTATTATTTGTATAATATTATAATTATTTGATGATATTTTAGAAATTATAAAATTAATTCTCATATTTTTAATTTATTTAAGAAATACTCCATCATTACTAGGCCTGCAATTGTAATAAAATTGTACCAGTAGTCCAGTACACCACCCTAGAAAAAGGCAGAACTTTTTTTTTTTGCTAATTATAAAAAAACGGCAAAACTGAAAAACATAAATGAAATAAACAAATTTATGAACCACTAGTGTCATTTGTGTAAATAATAATATACTAGCTTTATACGGAAACTTTATTAATATTTTGTAGTACAATTTTGATTTATTTTTTTCTTGAAAAATTAGTTTTATAGTAATTTGAATAATTTGTTTTTATTTTTAATGATAATAATACGTATGTTATATGGTTTGTAAGTATACATTTATTTTTGAGATAATAACCAAAATGCCTACCATAGAAAAGAAGCTACCCTTATTACCACTTTGTAATAGAAGCTGCCCTTTTTGTCTATTGATTATGCAGATGACCCATGCGTATACACCACTCTTTCTTTTTGAGAAAGACAAAGCAAGCTGCCCCCCCCCCCCTTTTTGTTATTGACCGTAACTTTTATCATGCTTTTAATAGCTTTCTTTTTTATTGCTTTGAATAGCTAATCCGCATGAAAATACTTGGTATCAAAGCCTAGTTAATAATCTTTTAAAATGAATCTTTTGAAAGAGAAAAATAAGATCTTTGAGGAGGAAACTTCTGATAATTTAGAAATTAATAAAATCTGAATTCCCTGAAGGTATAGATTCTCCAATAAAAATGGCTTTGCTGCAAATCAAATTATACCAAGAAATGACAGTATTTTAGGTGCTGCTAGAGGTAATTTAGCATACCAAAAATTCATGTTTACAGTATATCCCAAATACGCAGTTAGTTTGGATACTGAAAGATTTGATCAAATTTTATCTTTTATTCATAATTTTGAAAGAAAGATTTGATGCAAAGAGGCGATAAAGTATTTAGCATCACTTATTTAGTTGCTTATGCTTTAACTAATAGTCATCATAGTATTGACTATAAGAAAAAGGAATACATCGAATTAGACGTCGTATTCTCTGAATTAGGTTCAGTAGAAGATAAACAATTTGCAGAATTGACTCCTACAGACCATACTTGGGAAATTGACATTGCTAGAAATAAACCTTCTTTACAGGAAAAACCTAGAAGAAGCTTTAGAGCTAAAGGAAATCTAGCTATTAGAGAACCCTTAACAGAAGGAAACGATATGTTCCTTAGAAGCATGTCCCAAAGAATAAATGATCTATCAGACAAATTTGCTAGTATCATTTAAAAATGAGCCTTAAAGAGTTAATTGAGGATTTCAATAATAATGTTAAGCCCCAGCTAACAGAAATTTTAGCTTTGCTTAAGAAAAATGCAGATACTGATGTCAAAGGCAACATTGAAGCTGCTGCTGCAAAGATAATCACAGAGTTGAAGACAACAATTCAAGATTATAAAAGCAAAAAGGAAACTTTTGAAGTAATTGGTAAACAACCAAAAACCTCAGAAGAAAAACAGATTGTTCTCACATCAAAACAAGGTAACAAAGATAAAGGTAAAAGCCGTTATCGATACAGTTATCCTAACCATGATGTAGGAAACGAGGAACTCGGAACAGGTAAGAACCCGAATAGTATGACTTGGCCATTTGGTTCTATTTCTAATAAGAAAATATGAACTATATGCAAGACATAGAAAAATTCTTTTGGGAAGTACTTGAATCAAAAATTCAAGATGGCCAACAAGAAAAACAATTTACTAAAACAATGGAATTATTTGAATTTGAAGACGACGATCTAGCTAATCAACAAGTAGCAAATAATTTAGAATTACAATCATTATTTGGATTTAATTCTACTAATTATTTGAATGTCATTGAAGAATTTAGTTCACCAGAATCAGATTCTCAACAAACAGAAGATACATCAGACGAAGAATTTGTTCAACAACAAAAACAAACGTTTAGAATGTATAAACAAGAACATGAAGCACATGCCAACGAAAACCCATTTGCATCAACTTCAGGAACAAAGAAAACGCCAGTAAGAAACAAAAATGACTTCTATTCACCTACTACTGAGTTTAAAATGAGTCAAAGTCCTTTTGGTTCAAATGTCTTACATATTGATTGTGCATCAGGTAGAAAGGCATTAATTGATATATGGGAAAAGGAAATTTGTTTGATAATATAGACTAATCCTAAAGCTTATGATGATACAGACATAGTATTATTATTAGTAGATCATTAAACAACAGGAGTTGTTAACAGGTTTATTAAAGACGTCGTTTGGAATTTCTTCGATGATGAACCCATAGAAGCCTTTAATAAAATTGTAGATGCTATCTATACCATGTTTTTAGGAATAGATTATGTTTATTCTAAAGAACAGGAAAAAGATAAAATCAAACAAAATGCTAAGTTAGCTATGAGCAGAATGCAATTATGTGATATATGCCTTATTGACACATTCTTTTGTGAATATGAAAAGCATTTGGTCAATATAGGAGATCAGACAGGATATCACGTTTATGTAGAAGAATACATACGTAAGATACCCTTGATAGGTGAAAAAGCAATGACTAAGTGTTTGCAGGAAAGATCCGACCTGACAAAACATAGTTTGGCTTTTGCACAGAAAATTGTGAAAGGCGAACTCACTAGATATTGTGATGATGCAAAAACACAAAAACAACTGAAAGCTTTTGGTAAAAAATGTTGTGAAAAGCTTAACAAAGAAAATTATAATTTCGGATGCAATCCAAATTATAAGAAGAAGAAGAAGTATTTGAAAAAGAAGACATCTTCCAAAATATCGGTTTAAAAAGAAAAGGAAAACTTTTAAACCAGGAAAATATGTTAGAAAGAAAAACTTTTCTACTAACAAACAGAAACTTTGTCCGAAAGGAAAGAAAAATTGCAGGTATTGGGTCTGCAATGAAGAAGGACATTATGCAAATGAATGCCCTAACAGAAAGAAATACCCTGACAAGATCAAGGTATTAGAAGAAATCTACTACATTGGTTATGAACCAGTAGAAGACATATATGATGAAAAAGAAAACATCTTTATCATAGAAGAGATTGACCCTGGACCATCGTCCGAAGAGTCAGAAGATGAATCAACAGACGAAAGCGACTGAAGATTCATATGAAGAATTAGTAATGCCAAACATTACTAATCCATCATCGATCTATATAAAAGGTACACTCAATTTTAATGGATATAAAAAGATCGAATTGGATTGTTATGTTGATACAGGTGCGAGCCTATGCATAGCAAGTAAACACGTCATTCCACCAGAACACTGGGTAAATGCCAAAAGGCCTATTGAGGTAAAAATTGTTAATGGTAAAACCATTGTGATCGATAAGGTATGTAAAAACCTTGATATTTTGATAGCAGAAGAAATATTTCATATCCCTACTGTTTATTAACAAGAATCAGGTATAGACATTCTTTTTGGTAATAATTTTGTCTAGCCTACAAACCTTTTATACAGGTTGATGATAAAAGGATATTTTCACACTCAAAGGTGAACCATTATGGGTCAAGAAAGTTACTCAAGCAAATCGAGTAAGCTTTCCTAAGTTTTTGGAATCAAAGAAGAAAAATTCAAAAACAAAACCCGTCACACCTGTTAACATTTCCCAGAACAAAATTCAACTTTTAGAGAGGGGGAGAGATAAGTTAAATAAATATCGAGAAATGAATTTTTTGCTAACAAATTTATCTCAAGATAGTGATAGGAAATCTAAGATTGAAAAACTCTTAGACAAGGTATGCTCAGACAATCCATTGGATCCTAAGAAGACCAGGCATTGGATGAAAGCATCAATAAAGCTCAACAATCCTAAGGATATTTGCAGGGTAAAACCCATGAAGTATAGCCCTCAAGATGTTGAAGAATTTGCAGTACAAATTAATGAATTACTCGAGATGAAGGTAATCATCCCCAGTAAATCAGCCCACATGTCACTAGCATTCCTAGTGGAAAATGAAGCTGAGCGACGACGAGGTAAGAAAAGAATGGTTGTCAACTATAAAAGGATGAACGATCTTACTATAGGTGATGTTCATAATTTACCCAATAAGGATAGTTTGCTAACCCTTATAAGAGGTAAGAAAATGTTTAGTTCTTTAGACTATAAATTAGGAGTCTAGCAGGTACTGTTAGATGAAGAATCACAACTATTGACAGCATTTACATGTCCTCAAGGACATTATCAGTGGAGAGTGTTACCATTTGGTTTCAAACAGGCTCCATCAATATTTCAAAGACATATGCAGAACGCATTTAGATCCTTTGAAAAATTCTGTTGCATTGATGTAGATGATATTCTTATATTTTCTAACAATGAAAAAGAACATCTTATACATTTGGTAGCAGTACTGAAGAAATGCGAGAGTCTTGGTATAATCTTATCCAAGAAAAAGGCTCAGCTTTTCAAAACGAAGATTAATTTCTTAGGTTTAGAAATTGATCAAGGAACTCACTGTCCTCAAAGTCATATTTTGGAACATATTCATAAGTTTCCAGATCAGATTGAAGGCAGAAAACAGTTGCAAAGGTTTTTAGGTATATTAACTTATGCATATGATTATATTCTTAAGCTTGCAGTTATAAGATCTCCTTTGCAGGCTAAGCTCAAGAAGGGAATTCCATGGAAATGGATAGAATCTGACACTTCTTACATTAAGAAAATTAAGAAGCAGGGTAAGTTTCCCTAAGCTCTATCATCCAGAGCCAGGAGACAAGCTTATTGTAGAAACAGACGCATCCGATAAACATTAGGGTGGAGTTCTCAAAGCCATTAATTTTGATAATCAAGAATTAATATACAAATATACATCAGGAAGCTTTAAAGACGCAGAAACAAGATATCATTCTAATGAGAAAGAATACTTGGCGGTCAAATGAGCTATTACAAAATTCTCTATTTATCTAACCCCCTGTTGAATTTATTATCAGGACTGATAATAAGAATTTTACTTATTTCCTTAAAATAAAGATTGAAGGAGATAATAAGCAAGGAAGACTTGTGCGATGGCAGCAATGGTTTTCCAGATACAGTTCGAGGTTGAACACCTTGATGGAGTTAAGAATTGTCTTGCCGACTTCTTAACAAGGGAATATCAGCAAAAGTAAAAGGTATGGCAGATAAAACTCTACAGAGTCATGTCACATCCTATTGCATGTATCCAAGGCGTTTCAGGCCTATAAATAGAAGAGGAAATCAGCATTTGGAAACCACACCAAACATCAAACATCCTCTCTACACCAAAAGTCTTTTGCTTAGATCAAAGAGATTTGCTCTATAAAAATCTCTTTCTTTGAGATAAAGATAAGGAATTTTCCATAGAAAAATTATTAGGAGAACAAATGATTTTGCTAAAAAAATATGAATCATTGGAAACTAGACTTTCAATCCTTTGAGAAAAAATAGCATTTATAAGGAAGTACTCTCTTCCTGAACAACAAAAGGTTATCTCTGAACCTTCTTCTTCAAAGAACGAATCTGAGACTAGCCCAGAGCAAACGGCTACCGGTAAAGGCATATCAACTTCGTTGATGCCTGTGGATTTGGCAAAAATCCAACATGAAGCTTCAACTTCGTCTCAAAAGGTAATTACTTCACCTTCCTCATAAATGAGTCAAGAAGTGACTAATCCTCGCTCCAGGTAAAGATTCAACAAATTCGTTGAAGGTTGTGAATTTGCCAAAAATTCAGAATGAGGTACAGACCTTCACAACGTTAGTTAAACCCTCAGACTTAAGTTTGAGACCTAACGGGGGAATTCAAATCCCTAAAAAAACTGAAGGTCAAACTTCAGTAGTCCCTTTCGAATATAAAGGCCCTAAAGCCTACTATGTTGTGTTTAACGGTCCTAATGCATGAATATACACCACATGGGAGATTGCAGAGAAAGCTGTTAAAGGTTTCTCTAATGTCAAACACAAGAAGTATAAATCTTTCACAGAAGCAAGAGTTGCTTCAAACATTTATACTACTCAACAGTCCAAGCCACCACTTAAGTTGATAAGTCATGCAGATGCATTACAACCAACTTATGCAGATGCGGTTACTCAAAAGAAGGAATTTTCAAGCAAAACAGTGCTGGGAACAATTTTTAAGGTTCAACAAACATTATTGAGACATATAAATGAAGATACCAATGAAATTACATATTCAAGGTTCAATTATCTTTATCAGTATGGCAGGTCAGCCGCAGAATAGAAGTTCATCGATGAACATTTCTTCACCATAGATAAGAAGAATGTCAGCTACTTCAACTTCTATCCAAATGCCGATCCAGACATGGTATACGCAGCATATCAATACGGATTATTAGCACAAGTATATCCTACTGCTAGTAATCTCTTGGAAATCTCTAGATTCCCTAAGGAATTTAGAGAAGAAGTTAAGGCATACAAAACCAATTGTCTTAAAGGCCAGGAAGTTGATATCTTCATCAAAACTACTAGTACAATTATTTGTTGGGAAGATGAAGAAGAATATGACTTTCCAGCAAATCAACCAACTCATTATGTCCAGGTTGGTATTGCAAAGGAAAAAATCTACTCTCCAAGTCAAGCTATGGAATCTACCTTAGAAAGAAAGACTTAAGACAGCTTGCTGAGCAAAAATTATTGGTTTTAATCAATAAGTTATTCAGCATTAAGCCAGAAGATAAATTAAAGGTTAACCTTGTAACGTGTTATTCTTTAATGACGTCTTACTCACACAAGGGACTAAGTGAAGAAGACTATAGCAAAATTGTAGCTTTCAGAAGACATCAATTACACAAAGATGTTGCTGGTTCCTACAAAGATCACTTTTGCAAAAGAAAGCAGAATGAGATAAGAAAGTTTGGCATCCAGTTTAAATGCCAACATTGTATCCCCGCCACTAAGGAAGAAGAAGACAAGCTGTCTAAAGCAGCTGGAAAAGCAAAGGTGGAAGATTAAAGTAGAGAGAATCTACTTTCATCTAGAGAAAAAGATAGGAGAAGACATGAGGAATCTTATCTCTTCAAAAGTAAGCACAGGAAAAGACATGAGGAATATTATCTCTTCAAAAGGCAGCAATAATATACAACTTACGCATGCAGTTACGTAAGAGTTTTTGTATAGATCCTCATTCCTTAGTCTATAAAAGGATGAGTTCCATTTCATTATAATCATCTTTGACTTAGCAGAGTACACATACTGTACACTAAGCATTCAAAGAGTTCATAATGAGTGAGTAAAAACCCTACGGGGTTACGAGTGTAAACAGGCTCATAATGAGTCTATATCTGTATAATTATATGAATCAATAAAAAGTCTTTTTCTTTTGAAAATCTTGGTTATGTCTTGAGTTATTCTAGAGTCCGCTTTAAGAGCATAGGGAGAACCGCTAGGCAGGAGGCCGTTAGGGAAATGCCGCTCATAGGATTGAAGACCAGATATATTAACCTGAAGATTTAGAGAAGAAAAGGAATTTTTAAAGATCAATAATTCCATGCAGATATAGATCATTGAAGAAAGTTTGGTAAAACTCTTAACCCTGTTCTAAACAAATTTATATATACTCTTTTATATATATCTAGCAATTTTGATTATGATTAATAATAATCGTAGGTCAGTAATGTTCCCCTGGATCTTAGTCGTTAATGGTGAAACCATTAGGCTTAATGATGAAGATTTCTTCACCAGAATAAGAGATCTAGCATGTCTAGATATCAATAACAACAAACTAGACCGACTTAGAGAATTCTATATCAGTTTAGAAATGATGGATGAACAGCATGGTATGTTCTACATTAGAAACAGTCAAGAAATTGACGGTTTAAAAAACCATATCGGTAGTTTTATTGGCTTAGGAAGTAACAAACCTCAAGCTAGTAATATGTGTCATGCCTTTTGTTTTTGTAAAAAGTAGGCCCAATAGATAATTTTGTTAATTATCCAGTCCATTACGAGACAAAGTCCACTATGGGACGAAATAGGAATGGGTATTTTGGAATCCTTCCTTCCACATAAAGGTATTTTAGGCATCCAGCCTTTTTTTTTTCTTGTAAATGGTTTTTCTATAATTTATATTTCAAAGTTTAGGCAAACATATTTTTTAGTATTTCATAATTATTTTTGATTTTTTTTTATTTTATTAGATTACATATGACATACTTGAAACATATGGGTGTTGGACCGCTAGCAAGCCTTAACTCCACAATAGTATGATATTGTCCGCTTTGGGCCGAGCCCGCACGGATTTGTTTTTGGGCACATCCCAAAAGGCCTCATACTAATGGAGTTAACTGGCTGCTTATAAACTAGCAATCTGCTCCTCCCACAAACGATGTGGGACAACTCCCAACAATCTCCCCCTTCACACATCGGGCTCGACACCTGTCGAATCTGCCACAATTCT
This sequence comes from Saposhnikovia divaricata, assembly GCA_036435485.1. Taxonomy (NCBI): domain Eukaryota; kingdom Viridiplantae; phylum Streptophyta; class Magnoliopsida; order Apiales; family Apiaceae; genus Saposhnikovia; species Saposhnikovia divaricata. Next base: position 224,087,524 of record CM071597.1, read on the forward strand.
GTCTGATCTGCTCCCCTTGACCCATACTGAAAGTTCCTGGCTATCTGGCTCCCTAGGCCCATACTGGAAAGCCCACCTGCTCCCCCCTTAAGCCCAACCTGGGATAGCCCATCTGCCGCTTCCTGGATCCATTCTGGAGCCCATTGAGATCGTTATAACCTGAAGCTTTGATACCACTTATTGGGCCGCTAGCAAGCCTTAACTCCACAATAGTATGATATTGTCCGCTTTGGACCGCCCGCACGGATTTGTTTTTGGGCACATCCCAAAAGGCCTCATACTAATGGAGTTAACTGGCTGCTTATAAACTAGCAATCTGCTCCTCCCACAAACGATGTGGGACAACTCCCAACAATAGGTACTATATTCTTGTAACAATTTATTACTATTTTTTTATCTTCTTGATTATGTAATTTAATGATTATTTTAAAAATTTTAGATATTTTGTTATAGTCTTTTTTAGTTTTTAAAGGCATTTTTTAACTTTTTTGGAAATATGTGTGGTATTAAATTTTTTATTTGTTTGAATATTGATTATTTTTTCATGTTAATTTTATATTTTTAACATGTGTGGTGTTTATTATTTGTTTTTGTTTAGAGTAAGCTTAGAGGTTTTAATTTAAATTTTTTCTTTGCAAATTAAAAATTTTTTTATTTGTTGATTTGTGCTCACATTTTTTAATTTAAATTTTAGAAACATATTTATATTCAAATCTAAAAATAGAACCTTTAATGATTTTTATTAAAGTAATTTTTTCTTAAATCACTTTTATTTGGTAAAAATTTTAGACATTGTTTGATTTTTAAGTGCATTATATTAAAATTTATTGTTGATTTTAGTTTTCTACATTTAGATTTTTTTTTTTGAATTGATGTTTATTTTGTAGATTATATTTTGTTGAATTTTGGTGTCATTTATGACATATTTTTTATTACTTTTTTATTATCTTATTTTACCATATATTTTCTTAAAAACTTCTTTTTTATTTTGTAATTAAATGTACATTCTTTTTTTTAAAAAAATATTTTTTGAATTGAAATTCTGATGATATGCTTTGTTTACTTGTTTATTATATATTAAGAATGAATTTGCAAGTTATTTTTAATTATGATTTTTTGTTATTTTATCCTTATTTATTAATATTAAAAACATATTTGTTGTCAAACCTGTAAATAGAATATTTAATGATTTTAATTAAAATAATGCTTTTCTTAAAACACTTTTATTTGGTAAATGATTTTTTTAAAAATTATATTTCTAGGTTTAGCCTAACATATATATTTTAATGTCATATTTTTTTTGCCTTGCTTTCTTCTATTTATTAGAATATATATAATATACTTTAGACATGTGTATACTTTAGACATGTGGAAATTTATTGTAATTCAACATACATGTGAACACATATATATTTGTACTTTTTTTAAAGAAAGTTTATACTATCTTTTATATTTTTGTGTTGGTTTATATTTATTTTAACTGCATTATATAAATTTTATTGTTGATTTTAATTTTCTAAATTTAGATTTTTTGTTTTGAATTAGCGTTTGTTTTTTAAATTATATTTTGTTGAATTTTTGTGTCATTTCCAATTATATCAAGTTTTTTTATAACTTTTTTAATATCTTGTTTTACATATATTATCAAGTTTTTTTATAACTTTTTTAATATCTTGTTTTACATATATTTTCTTTAAAAAAATTTGGTTTGTAATTAAATGTAAATTCTTCTTTTTTTAAAAATTATTTTTTAAATTGAAGTTATGATGGTATTCTTTAAAAATTATTTTAAAAAAACTTGTTTATTTTATATAAAGAATGAATTTGTGATTTATTTTTCATTATGATTTTTTGCTATTTTATACTTGTTAATTGTGTGTAAATTTTGTGGAAAGAATGCCCAAAATGCCTAAATTTTCACTACCCACTTCCCAAAATACCCAATTTCCAAAATTCCGCCCAGCCTACCCACGGGATACGCCATTCCAGTCGGCGTATCCGAAGCACTGTTTATGCCAGAAAATTCACGAACTTGACAGAAAATGGGAGCTGTTTTTCGCCGGAGATTTTCGTCGTTTTTTTCACCTCCCTCGATCTCTCTCTATGGCCAGTCTCCACACTCCAAATCACCACCAGATGATCAGCTGCTCGTCCCCTTCATCCTCCCGTAATCAGTTTCTCTCCTCCGGCCCCGCAGGGGCGTGTACAAACAGCGACCGAAAAACTAATCGGAAATTTGATGTGAAATGGGTGTTTGTAATCCAGCAAACCAAATGTAATAAAATTGCTATGGATGTGTAGAGAATCGAATTGCGATTCGATTCGTATATAGAACGTTATTGGAAAGTTATTGGTAAGGATGGATTAATTGAAAGAAAGATGTAGCCGGAATCGTCTTCGGCGGCTAGTTTGGAGAAGATGAACAGTTCGTGAGATACGCTGTTTGGTAATGCGTATAAGATGATACGCATGTTACAAATGCGTATGCTGACGTCATAGATGACGTCAGCTACGCCGTTTCAGAATGCGCATCATCTGACACGCTGTTTGGGAAGGCGTATGTGTAAAAAATTTCAACGATGTAATAGGCGTATCCTCATCATACGTCGTTGGGGTTGGCGTGAGACCACATACGCCCATGCCAGTGGCGTATGTGGTGGGTATTTTGGGCGGTACATTCCGAATTTGGACATTTTGGTGAGAGAAAGTAAAAATGTGGGTATATAGGGCACTCACCCAATTTTGTGCTACTACAACTCTTTTTCCTATAATAATATTAGTTAATTAAGTTGATGATGAATATTTTAGGGTGAAGGCCCTATCTACCTATTATTTAATAAAATATGTCCATATTACCGTCTAGAGGGGTAGCGACCTTTTTTGTCCACTGCACATGCATTCATACAATGCGTGGGTGCTATCTCCTGGAATCCCGTCATTAGTAGAATGAAAATATATAAAGGCATATAAAGGGGGGCAAGCTACACGCATGGTCAACATGCGTGGACTCATTACACGTATTACGACCAAGCGTGGGTGACCTAAATATTTATTTATTTATTTATTTATTTTGCAAAATATTTGTTTGCAAACACTATTAAAAAAATTATAACCAAATGGTCAATTCAAATTGTGTTTTTTATTGAGTCCGGTGACCTGAGGATAAGTTAGGATTTAGAGTCTATCATAAACCCTAAGTTCGTATACGGTTTATTCGTTATTCTGAATATTTCTAAAACCCAAAATGGAAATGTTGAACCCCAAAGCTTAACTGTTGAACCCCCAGGAGAATATAGATAAAATTTAAAAATTTTAATTAAAAAATTGATTATTTTTTACTGAGTCCCTCGGCCTGATTTTTAAAAAATCAGGGACCAGTCCCGATTTTTTAAAAATAAGGATAAGTTAGGGTTTAGGGTTACAACCCTAAACTCTAAGTCCGTATACGGTTTATTTGTCGTTCTTAATATTTCTAAAACTCAAAATGGAAATGTTGAACCCCAAAAATAAATAGTTGAACCCCTAAAGCAATATAGATAAATTTAAAAAAATTAATTAATAAAGTGAAATATGTTTATTCGCCAAATATATGTTTATAACCGAATCATATTCGATTCAGTTCGAGTCATTTACTAAAAACCTTTACTTTATGATATTATTTAAAATGTAATATTCTCAAAATAAAACTACAAACTACTTAATTAGCAACAAAAAAAACAAAACAAAAAATTCAGCCCAGCCCGGCACGCCAGTACAGCACGCACATGCACAGGTTTGGTGGGTACAAACTACAGAATTAAAAAAAAAAAAAAAACAATATACACAGGACATGCATGTATGATATGCGGTGCACAGAACACGCATGTATAACATGCGTGGTTGATGGGCAGAAAAAACCACTCATCCCGCCAAACGGTAATTTGGGCCTCTTGTTATGAATGGTGGGTAGTTTGGGTAATTTTTCAATATTTTATTAGTTCTATTCTTTATTAATTGACTTTATATTTTATTGCTGATGTAATTTAATATTTTTGTAACTTTTAAATTATTATAGGATTTGATAATTATTATATTTATATTCTCTATTAATTATTTTATTTTGGATTTTCAGATTGTTTTTTAATTTATTTACAACTTTAGTATCGAATCTAGAATCTTTGAAAAATAACAAAACGTTAATTTATTAATTTGTGTTGACTTTTGTTAGTATAAATTTTAAAAACATGTTTGTTGTGAAATCTAAAAATAAATTTTTTTATGACTTTTTTAAAAATTAGATTTTCTTAAAACTCTTTTTTATGGTAAGGTTTTTTTAAATTATATTTTAAACTTTAGTCTAAATTATTATTGTATTAATTTTAGTTAACAAATAATTTTCTCAAACTTTAATTTTTATGTGTAACATAGTTTAACATTTTTTAAGAGAAGTATAATTTTAGCTTTTAAACCAAAATACTCTAGCCCAACTTGACGACCACCTAAACTTCCTTACTCCAATTATATATAGGATATAATCTATACTATTATATAAAAGCCGAAACATTGAAAGTTTTGGTACCTGTTTTTTTGTACCTATTTTTTGGTACTTCGTGAATTTACCTATTACCCATCATTATAAAGAAAAATAAATACACCTAAAATAAATAATAACATAATATAATTAATGGTAATTAGTCGAGATATTACCTTTCATAAACACCTAAAAATATTAATCGTATCATATCTTTCCATCATTAATATTTCTTTTCGAATTAAAACACGTTATAATTAATGGTAATTAGTCGATTAACATAATAAAATTAATGGTAATTAGTCGATTGCCTTTTTCACATTTACTTTTAGTTGAACATATTACCTTTTATAAACACCTAAAAACATCAATCGTATCATATCTTTCGAGCATTAATATTTTCTTTCGAATTAAAACACGTTATCTTTTTAATTTAAAACAAATCTTACAATCACTAATATATAGCCGAAAATATCACACCATAATTTTCAAGAAAAATATAACACCTAAAATAAATAACAATATAATATAATTAATGGTAATTAGTCAATTGCCTTTTTCACATTTACTTTTAGTTGAAGATATTACCTTTTATAAACACCTAAAAAGATTAATCGTATCATATATTTCAAACATTAATATTTTTTTATAATTAAAACACGTTACCTTTTTAATTTACAACAAATCTTACAATCATTAATATATACCCGAAAATATCACAACGTATTTCTCAATTATTAATAAAATATATTAAAAATCGTATACATTGTTTATAATAAGAAACATTAGTATAATCTGTAAACATGAGTATATTAAATTATTCTATACTATTATATAAAAGCCGAAACATTGAGAGTTTTGGTACCTGTTTATTGGTACTTCGTGAATTTACTTATTTACCCTTCATTATAAAGAAAAATAAATACACCTAAAATAAACAATAGCATAATATCATTAATGGTAATTAGTCGAGATATTACCTTTTATAAACACCTAAAAACATCAATCGTATCATATCATTCCATCATTAATATTTCCTTTCGAATTAAAACACATTATAATTAATGGTAATTAGTTGATTAACATAATAAAATTAATGGTAATTAGTGTTGAGTATTGAATACAGTAAAAGAATACAGAGGGGGGGGGTGAATGGATTCTTGAGTTTTTCTTCGGTTTTGAATCTTTGCAGCAAGATAAGTGATGAGTGTGTGAGATATGAAGATGCGGATAATTAAACACAAACACAACACAATATCACTTTAATCTAATATTTTATTAGATTAAGATGTTGCTACAATCTGTGAATACAAATGATAGTATTCTCAGCTTCGTTTTTCTCAGAGAGATATTTTCTGGATATATTTGAGAAACTTCAAAACCTTAACAGCTAAGGAAGTGAGGCTGTATCCTTATAGACATGGATACACCCCCTTGCTACAAATGAGGTAGGTAAAAACAAAAGCACTTTCCAGTCTGTCTATCTCATTTTAGTAAGAGTCCAAACGGCTACAGATTTGACTTTGAAAAGCCTGTTTAGATCCACTTCTTCAGCTCCTTGTCCCTTGTCTTATCTCTCCAAGCTTCTTTGTAGGCTTTCCAGCATGCTTTATAGGACAGAGTCAAATAAAGTATCCTGGCTTGTTGCAGGTCTCTGACTTGTACAATTCTTCAGTATTTTGTCCTCAAGAATGTATTCGAGAAGTGACTAAGTAAGTGATTCGAGAACTGGAGTTGACTTGATCGATAACTCTGAGTTCTCGAATAGTGTTATCTTGACATATCGAATCACTTCTCGAATAGCTCTTTTCTCTGGGACTCCTTGAGATATCGAATAGAGCATTTTGACATATCGAATCCCTGAGATATCGAATAGCATATTGAGAGATATCGAATAGTGTCTTCTGAGATATCGAACTTCAGACTTCTCGAATGCTAGACTTCTCGAATAGACAAATGTACTTCTCGAATTGGTACTTAGGCAAATTCTTCATTTCTTCAAATCCCAACTGTGATTATTTGGCAGTCTTCATTCCCTTGCTTGAGGCATGAACCTTAGAACTTCTTTCAAGCTTTATTCTTGACTTAGTAGGTACAGTTACACAGATAGAATTTGATGCCTATTACAAGTACAGAACAAATAGAAACTCTACAACTAGAGGTTCCCTCAGTTAAGAGGTCATGTAGGTAATGCATAGCATTACACATACTTAGGCTTGTTATTAGATGTATTCAGGCATGCCTCTGTGACTAACAATCTCCCCCAAATTGTGAGTAAGACCCTTAGTCACAATTTCATGTCTGATAACAAGCCTATCATACATAAAGATAAAACTTGACAGTACAGGTATGAATTTCCATCAGCAATTTGGATAGAACTACAGAGTGAGTAATCTTACAGCCTATGATGAAGAACTAGCCATTGTCTTTTGATTCCCTTTCCATAGCTTTGGCTTGAAATTCATCATATTCTTTCTCTCTTCTTTCTTTCTCCTTCCTTGTATTCTCATCCATAGCTTTTATTATTTCTGCCATAGCATCCAATTCTTCAAGCAAAATTGAGTCTTTGAAATCTTCAAGTACTGGTTCCAGAATATTTGCAGGATAGTGGTTGAGTAGATTCATTCTGATGTTGACTTGATTTCCATTCCTCCTCCTATACTTTACCATGTAGGGGTTGAACTGAACTCTACACAAACCCTTTTTCCTCAGCTTTTCTGCTTCACTTTCCAGTCTCTCAATTTCTTTCTCCCTTGCCAGCCATTTCTCAAAACACTCTTTTCTGACTTTTTCTTCATGATCTCTCTTCATTTTCACAAAATCAATTAGCTCCAGTTTCCATACTCTCTCCACTTTATCTTCTGAGCTCAACAGTGCAATGATTCTCTCTATGTCATATAGCTTGCCCCAGTGTTGACATCCTCCTTGTTTGAATTTCTCCTCCCTTCCATCCGAATATTTAATCTCAAGGCAATTATCAACAATGGCAACATGATAGATTCTTTGAGCTTGCAAAAATTGCAGTTGGTCTACATCATAATCTTCATCTAGTGGTTGGAGTTTTAGGCCTGGATAGATTGTCAGGGTTTTTGATATGGTTGGCTTTGATTTCCTTGCAGCTTGCTTGAACTTGATTCTTTTTACATGATTACTTGGCAGCAGTATGTGACCTTTGTTTGTAGACCATTGTAGTATTCCATTAGCAGTTTGCTTTTTGAAACATACAGATGGTTTCTTGACTTGAATCTTCTTCTCTTCTTGAGGTGGCAAGACAGTTGCAGAAGCCATAGATGCAAATTTTGAAAGGTCACTACTGGCAGCATTCACCCTAGACTTAGAGTCTTGTGTTGTGGTGAGGTTACTGTCAGCAATGCCTGAGGCTTGCTGTCTTCCACTTTTCCTCTCAGAGCCTTTACCTTGATCATCATCATTCTTCCTCTTCTCATCATCCTTCTTCTTCTTCTTGTCTTCATCACCCTTATTACTCCTGTGATATCTTCTCCTTCCATCACTTTTATCTTCATCCTTGTCTTGATCTTTGCTTGGGTTGAACTTAGCAGTCTCAGATACAATGCCAGTTGCAATATATGACCTGAGATAAGATATAGCTTCTAATTCTTCTGCTGTTCTAGATCCCTTCTTCTTGATCAGTTTCTCAATGATGGCTATGATGAGATTTTTATTTTGAGGAGTTAGATGCTTAGGAATGACCAGCTGCTTGATATCTTCAATTCTTGTTCCAGCCTGGTAGATAATAGTTCTAGGATCTGTGAAAACTTCAGGTAGCCTTGAAGGTTGACCATTCCTCAATTCATCATGAAGACTCTTGTTGTTCTCATTTCCCTTCTCAATTAGTCCAAGGAGCACATTCACTTCTGAGTGCTTTAGACTCTGTAGAGTATTGATGGTTAAGTGCCATATCTTGTTCTTTCCTACCATCAATATCTCCTTGAGCCATAGATCATTAAGCCTCCTTGGTACTACAGTGAGACAGTCAATCTGACTCTTCAAACTCTCATGATATAGCAGAGCATCACCAGCCTGTTCTCTAGAGACTTTTAGAAGCTCCAAGAATGCATCATCATGATAGACATTCGAGTTTGCAATTTCTTGTAGCTTGGCCTCAGTGACCACCTTCACTTCTACTGGCTTGGCACTCTTAGATATTGAGATTTGAGGCTTGTCAGATGGCATACTCCCTGCAACCACTGTGGTTGTAATAGACTGCCTTTGACCATCAGGAGTAGTGATGTGCACAGTTGGTAGAGTGACAACTGGCAGAGAAGTGGGAGGCACATCAACTTTGTCCTTTCCTTTTCCAGGCACATGAGTAGTAGATTTCAAAGTTCTCTGATGGCCACCCTCAGTGATCTTGATGCCCTTTTCTAGTGATCTCTCCCCCTTTGGATTTGAGTTCTTTGATATCCTCTTCTCCCCCTTAGGCTTGTTGACAGACACAGGGACTGTAGGATGCACCTTTGGAGTTGAAGATTCATCAGGTAGGGGAAGACCCATGTACTTCATCATTGCAGACAACATTGATTGTTGATGCAGAAGGACATCAGCTGTTGTGGTGGCTTGAGTGTTCAACTGCTCAGTCAGAGTTGTCACAGTGTCTGTAAGATGAGCATTGGACTTGTGGAGAGAGACTACCTCCTTTTCAAGAGTATCCACTTTAGTGAAGAGTTCATTGGCCTTAAAACCAGATAGGGATTGATCCTTCAGTCTCTGCACTTCGAACCTTGACATCTCATGCACAGGAACCTCAGTGACCAGCTTGTCTCCATATTGATTTGCAAAGAGGGTCCTGAGCATGGCATTGGCATCAGTTGTCTGATCTGATAAGGATTGAAATTTGTGCCCCAGACCTGTGACAGCATCCTTGAGAATAGCTAAACCATTGTCCATCCTGGTGCAAGTAGCATTGCAGGTTCGAATGTCCTTGAGCACAGTCTCCAATTGAGGGAATTTAGCATTAAAAGTCCTCTTGATCTCATGCACCTCCTTGGTTGTAGCTGAACACACTTCATTAATTTCTGTCTTTAAGCCTTTACCAAGATAGTGTGCAGCCTTGAGAATGCCTTTATAGCTGTCATTCACTGCTTCAAACACATCAGTAGGGTTGAGAGATTTGGCATTGGACCCTAGTGAAGTGATGTACTCTTCTCTGAGATACTGGAGACCTTCTGAGAGAGGGATTGAATTGGTTCCTTGCAGCCAAGCATCGATATTCCCATCTCTCTCAGTTTCATCTATGATTTTCTCCTTCTGTAGCTCTACATCCTCTTTGTGACATAGGAGAATAGCTTCATAGTCTGGATTGGGCATGTTTGCAGTGAGAAGGTGCTGAGCAATTTTTGTGAACTCAGGGATCTGATCCACAACTAAGCTTTGAAGTGCTTCAACCGTCAATTGTGGTGGAACAGACCCTGATCCTGAAGCACTGTCATGTTGCACAGGCTTCAGCCATTGAGACAAAAAGTTAGAGCTAGAGCTAGGCTTGCTAGGCTCCTCAGTTACAGATGCAACTTCTGCAACCGGATGAACAGACTCTACTACTGTTGTCTCCACAGAAGTGGGATGAGTTACAACAGTAGTTGACACAGGCACAGAGTCTCTAGTAAGAACTAGTGAATCCTCTGTGTTTGTGATGGTGTCATTAGGATATGCCCCAGCATGCATTCCCTGACCATCCAAATGTGGTACCTGGGTGGTGAGCAAGGTGTCATGCACCAAGTCACTTGAATTCATTGGCTCATCAAAGGAAAAGAATTCTTGATGATCAATGCCTTGCTCCTCAATTGCTTGAGTTGCAGGCTTCAAAGAAATATGAGTGGTAGATTCTGAAAGAGAAGTGTGTTGTAGACAAGATTTTGGCAACTCCCCCTGAGAAATAGAGGGAGTTTCTGTTATGATGTGCTCTCCACTCAGTGTTGTGCCAGCCTTATCACTCCCTTGTGCTGACTCTTTACAGATAGGTGCATTGGGGAGGATGCTTGATTCTATAGATGCATCCTGTTGAGAGGATACATCTAGTGAGCTGTGTGCCCCTGATTTTACAACTTCAGCCATTTGAGTGACTGAAGAGGTGGTTTTAGACTTCTTCTTCTTCTTTAGGCTTATGATAGGTGACTCAGGTTTCTCACTTTCTAACCCTAGTTCTACAGCCAAGGCTGCTTCAGTTAAGATTTCTAAAGGTTCAGAAGCAACCTGTTTTCTCTTCTTTTTACTAACATCACCCTTTTGAGAGGATGATGCAGTTGGCTCTTTGCTGGATAGAGTGTTTGGCTGGGGGGGTTGGTTAGCAGGCCTTGGGTTAGCACTTTGTTCTCCTTGCTTAGGCTGTGCTAACTGAGATTTAGAATCAAATATTGGCATGTTGTGGGGGTAAGACCTAAACAAACCCTCCATGTGGGGAGTTATGCTAAGTCTTACATCCACATCATTCCTAGTCTCCAAATTACCAGAAATGAGTTTGGTCATGGACCTAGGATAGCCTATTTTACTCTTATCTACTCCAGGCAATTCAATCAAAGAAGCATTTTTAAAGTTAAGCACTGATTGAATAAAGCGAGGAAAGAAAATTTCATTACCTCTCTTGGCTGTGGTCTGACCAAGTCTCCCATAGAGTTCCTGTAGGATGAGAAGTCCAACATCTATCTTTCTCCCATGAGCCAAGGCATAGGCAAGCTGCTGCACGGGTGTACTAATCTGATCAAAGCTTGACTTCCGTGCAGTGAATACATGAAGGAGTGTAGCAAATACAAAGCTCCATTCTTTCCTTAAGAACTTCCTATTCAACTTTCCCAGCTTGATAGTATCAGAGTAGTTGATGAAGTCAAAGAATTCTTCCAACTCATCATTGGAGGCCAGAGCATCATACGTCTCTTGCTGCATATCCAAGGCTTGATTCATGTCTGCAGTGGTGATAGTGATATCCTCTCCTTGAATCTTGCAGTGAACAATATAAGAAGTGATAGCATTCTCAAGAGCGATGACCTCCACAGTAGCAGTCCTCCAGAATTGTTCCAATAGATCTATGTACAGAGTTGGGTTGGCTGAGAGCGCACTCTTGATGTATGATTCAGACAACCACCGAACAAAGCACTTGAAATTGGCATTCGGTGCTTCCACATCACTGGTGATTGCGATGAAATTAGTTTGGAATGATATGGTGAGTTTAGGGTTTGCCATTTGGGTAGAGAAGAAAAGAGAATTAGGATTGAAGAAGAAATTCGCAGTTAGGGTTTTTCAGAGGTTTCAGGAGTTGAGGTGCTTGAGAAATCGAACGAAAAGAATTGAATAGTTGTGAAGTTGAATGTATATGTATGAATGTCTTGAGTTGTCGATAGATAAGTGTTCTGTAGCGACAAGTCATTCGAGAAGTATGAAACAACTATTCGAGAAGTCAAGAAAGGCTTATTCGATATCTCAGACAGTTTTTAACTCACAGCTGGCAGTGATTTAACTCAGAAGAAAATTCAAAGTTAAGAATATATTTTTATGAGTGAAATGAAGTTTTGAATATAAATCCAAAAAGCGATTAAGTGTCAGCGAAAGATCAGCCTTTTCAAATGATTCGATAACTCAAATGCAGTATTCGAGAACTCTATCATTAGAGAACTAAAATACTCTATTCGAGAACTCAAAGTGTGCTATTCGATTTCTCTAAAAGATACTATTCGAGAACTCAAGCCAAGACATAACAATGAACCATTCGAGAAGTCTGACTTATCGAACTATACTTTTCACTCATAAAATTCAATTTTCACTATCTTTTAAAATTTACCAGAAATATTCACTGAAGAATATTCTACTAAATTAAATAGTGATTTTCTCAAAATTTCACAGAAATTTCAAGCTAAAGATGTATGATTTTCAACATGTGCAGCATTGGAATATTTATACATCATACTCCAGCCAATACTTACTTTTAAAAATATTGAGCATTTGATAAGGTAAGTATTTACTGCTGCAACAATCTAGTTGATATATTCACTTAGCCAGAATTCGAAGAATTCAGCATTCCAATCTCACTGACCAGCCTAGTGAAGGTGGCTTCATCTAATGGCTTAGTGAATATGTCAGCTAGTTGTTTTTCTGTGGGAACATAATGTAACTCAATGGTTCCATTAGTTGCATGCTCCCTTATGAAATGATATCTGATGTCAATGTGCTTTGTTCTAGAATGATTGACAGGATTGGCAACTATAGAGATTGCACTTGTGTTGTCACACATGATAGGAATTCTTTCCAACACAAGTCCATAATCTCTAAGTTGGTTTCTAATCCAAAGCACTTGAGCACAGCAACTTCCAGCAGCTATGTATTCAGCTTCAGCTGTGGAAGTTGACACAGATTGTTGTTTCTTGCTGTACCAAGAGACTAACCTTTGGCCAAGAAACTGGCAGCTACCTGATGTGCTTTTCCTATCCACTCTGCATCCAGCATAATCAGCATCAGAATAACCAACCAGATTGAACCCTGTGTCCTTAGGATACCATAACCCCAAGTTTGGTGTGCCTTTCAGATATTTGAAGATCCTTTTTATAGCTATCATGTGTGATTCCTTTGGGTTTGATTGAAACCTTGCACATAAGCATGTAGCAAACATGATATCTGGCCTACTAGCAGTGAGGTAGAGTAGAGAACCGACCATGCCTCTGTAGATTGAGATATCTACCTTTTTGCCCTTAGCATCATCATCTAACTTGGTGACAGTGGCCATGGGTGTCTTCGCAGGTGAGCATTCTTCCAAATCAAATTTCTTCAGTAAATCTTTAATGTATTTGGTTTGACTTATAAAAATGCCATCCTTCCTTTGACTCACTTGCAGTCCAAGAAAGAATGTTAATTCTCCCATCATACTCATCTCATATCTGCTTTGCATGAGCTTAGAGAATTTTTCACACAGCTTCTCATTTGTAGAGCCAAATATGATATCATCCACATAGATTTGAACTAGGATAATATCATCACCATGTTTCTTGTAGAACAGTGTCTTGTCCAGTGTGCCTCTAGTGAATTGATTCTCCAGTAGAAATTGTGATAGTGTGTCATACCATGCCCTAGGAGCTTGCTTGAGTCCATACAATGCTTTAAGTAATCTGTAGACAAAGTGGGGAAACTGTGGATCCTCAAAGCCAGGTGGTTGTTGCACATATACTTCTTCTTCCAACTCCCCATTCAGGAATGCACTCTTGACATCCATTTGATAGACCTTGAAATTAGAATGTGCAGCAAATGCCAAGAAAATTCTGATGGCTTCTAGTCTAGCAACAGGGGCAAAGGTCTCATCATAGTCAATACCTTCCTGTTGAGAGTATCCTTTTGCAACCAACCTTGCTTTGTTTCTTATGACTACACCATTTTCATCCATCTTATTCCTTAGAACCCATTTAGTTCCAACAACGGTTCTATCCTTTGGTGCAGGCACTAGTTCCCATACTTTGCTCCTTTCAAATTGATTTAGCTCCTCTTGCATAGCAATTATCCAGTCAGGATCCAACAATGCATCATCAAGTTTCTTAGGCTCAACTTGGGATAGAAAGCAGCCATAGAGACATTCATTTATAGTTGCTCTTCTTGTCCTTACTCCTGCATTTGGATTTCCAATTATTTGATCTGCAGTGTGTGATCTATCCCATTTCCTTGTATGTTCAGATTGATTTCTCATCCTTGATGTTGCTTCATCATTTAGATCATGATCATCTACATTTCCTCCCCCTGTGAAGTTGTCACTCCTCACAGGTGTATCTTGGATGCTTGTTTCTTCATTGTTGGTTGACACAGGTTCTTCATTCACTTGAGTTTGTTGGATTATGAGTTCAGATTCACTTTCAATCTCCTCATCAGAATCATCTAGATTGTCAAACTTCAAGGGATCTTTATCTTCATTGTTGGCTTCTTCTAATCCAGGTAGTTTGCTGTCATCAAATGTTACATCTGTGCTCTCCATTACTTTCTTTTGACAAATGACATAAACTTTGTATGCAATTCTTTCCATAGAATAGCCAAGAAAGATTCCTTCAAATGCCTTTGTATCAAACTTACCAACATATTCTGAATTATCTTTTAGCACAAAGCACTTGCTTCCAAAAGTATGAACATACTTTAGAGTAGGCTTCTTTCCAGTCATCAAGTTGTAAGGTGTCTTTCCAGTGTTTTTGTTGATGAGGGTTCTGTTTTGGATGTAGCATGCAGTGCTCACAGCCTCAGCCCAAAAACATGTAGGCATCTTTGCATCAAGTAGCATTGTTCTAGCAGCCTCTATCAGAGTCCTATTCTTTCTCTCAACAACTCCATTTTGTTGTGGAGTCCTTGGAGCTGAGAATTGTTGAGAAATACCATTTTCTTTGCAGAATGCTCCAAGCATGGCATTTCTGAATTCTGTCCCATTATCACTTCTTAATGCAATCACACTTGCATTTATGGCCTTTGCTTCTTTGTCAACTTTCTTTATGTGCTCAATGATTACTTGTGGAGCCTCATCCTTTGATGCCAGAAATTCTACCCATGTATACCTTGTAAAATCATCAACCATCACTAGAGCATACTTCTTCCTTCCTAGTGACATAATATTGACAGGCCCAAACAAATCCATATGAATCAGTTGCAGGGGCTTGGTTATAGATGTCACTGTTTTTGACTTGTGGCTTGATCTTTTCATTTTTCCCTTTTGACACGCCTCACACACTCCTTCTTGACAGAATTCAAGTGTGGGCATGCCTCTCACTAACTCCCTTTTGACTAGGGAATTAATGGCTTTGAAGTTCAGGTGTGATAGCTTCTTGTGCCACAGCCAACTGTCTTCATTTGATGCTTTTGAGTAGAAGCAACAAATTGTGTCCTTGCTTGCAGAGTCCAAATTGGCTACAAACAGGCTTCCCTTCCTTACTCCAGACAGAGCAAAATCACCAGTCTTCTTGTGGGTGATCAAACATTCATCTTTGTCAAAGTTCACTTTGAAGCCTCTGTCAGTGAATTGACCAACACTCAGTAGATTATGCTTGAGCCCCTTGACCAGTGCTACATTCTCAATGATGACATTTCCAATTTCCAACTTGCCATATCCCAGTGTGTTGCCGATGCTGTCATCTCCAAAAGCAACCATTGGGCCAGCCTTTTCCTCATACTGTGATAGCAGGGCCATATCACCAGTCATATGATTTGAGCATCCACTGTCCAAAATCCACATGACCTTCTTTTTACTTTCTTTGCCCTGCAAACACAAAAGTATTACTTCTCCTTTGGTACCCAAACGAGTTTGGGTCCATGTGACTTAGTGACAGTTTTATCAAAATCAGCATGCTTATCAGTTTTCTTGATGTTGGTCTTCTTGTCACTGTTGGGAGTCTTAGAATCAGGGTTCTTAGACTTAGGTGACAGAGGTACCTTCCTAACTTTAGGAGGACTTGAAGACTTTGTCCTTGTGTAGTGTGTGTGAACATTATGATTGATACAGCCCTCCATGAATTGTCTTCTCAAATTAAAACAACTAGTCATCACATTCATGTTACATGGCATACAATCAAGTTTATCACAGAAAGGAGAGTCTCTATGTCTTAAAGGCACAGAGCAATCATAGAATGGTTTAGCAACACTACCAGATGGTTTCTTGCAAGCATGAGTCAAATGATTAGAGCTAAAACAGTTTTGACAAACTTTCCTAGGGGCATTTGGCACATAAGCATAGTTGTTATCTTTGTTAATCCCTAATTTGCCATTCCTGTTTGGTCTCTTATTAGTCACTTTCTTCTTAGTCTCATAATTTCCAGCTGAAACAAACTTTACAGGTTTCTCAAGTCTAGGTCTACCTCCTACTGGCTCCTTGGCTTTGGTTTTGACATTCTTACTCTCAGAGGATGCTTGTTGTTCATTTGATTGTGCCTCATCTTCATCCTCCAACATTTGCTTGATGAGTAAGGCATCCTCATCAATCTCAAGTGTTGGTGTTTTAAATATTGGATTCTCAGTCTTTTTCAAAACCTGAGGCACCTCCTCTTGAACAACAATGTCATCTTCAATGACTGCATAGCCTTTCCTCTGTTTAAGAGTGTCATAATCAAGTCCAATGGCAGCCTTAGGTCTAGCTAGATTTTTCTCATGATAAGACTGCAATAGACTAGAGGAATTCTTAAATGTTTTCAACTTAAATTCATTTTCAGCTAATTCATCCCTAAGAGCTTTCTCAACTTGACTAGCACATAGAACTTTGTTCTTTAGATACTCAATCTCTTGTTTAAGATTTTCTATTTGCACAGTAGTTAGCTCTAGTTCCTCATTTCTCTTATTTAACAGTTCATTCCTGGTAGACAGTTTAGCAATCTCTTCATTAGCAGCAGTCATACTAGTATGAATGTTAAACATCTCAACGGATAGTTGTTCAACCAAAGATTTATATTCAGAAACAGACATGTCTATGGTAGTGAGAGATGGTACCTGTGAGTCTGATGCAGATGGTTCTTCCTTGGAATTGGCCATCAAGGCATAGTTGCAGAATTCTTGTTCTTCCCCATCACTGTCAGAATCATCCCAACACTTCCCTTCAGCTATGTAAGCCTTACCTGGTGTCTGCTTCTTTAGAAGGGCCTCATACTTAGCTTCAAGTTCAAGAAACTCCTTATCCTTCTTTTTAGGCTTCTTGCATTCACTGGCAAAATGCCCTAGGTCATTGCATCTATAACATCTTACAGATGACCTATCCACATAGCTGGTTTTGAATCTGTTCTTGTTTGTTTTCATAGGTGCCTTGCCCTTGTTGAATGAATGATTTTGAGGTCTAGGCTTGAAGGGCTGATTCCTCTTGAATCTGATGTTTGGAAATTTTCTAGCCATAAAAGCATATGATGTATTTTCCATGCCATCCAGCTCTTCAAGAGTGTAGAACTCATCTTCTTCCTTGTCATCAGAAGGTTCAGTCACTACTTCCTCAGTTTCTTCATCATCTACTATCTCTTCTATTCTCAGCTGACTTGCAGATGCTTCCAGGTCTTGAATAGATTTGTTGACAATCAAGGCACAGGATGTGTTTATCATTCTGCCTTGGTTAGCTTGGATAGCCCTCTTTTGAAGCAACTCAAGCTCGTGTGTCTTTAAAACCCCATAGAGCACATCATACGTGACTTTGTTCAAATCTCTTTCTCTTAGAGATATGACCCTTTGCTCTAGATGGTTTGGTGACGATAGTAGAAACTTCATATTTAATTCCTTAGTGCTGTAAACCTTCCCATTCATTTGGAGCTCAGTCACCAGCTTGTGAAATCTTTCAAACACATCAGTGATACTTTCCTTGGGCTGTGCCATGAACGCCTCATACTGTGTGACCAGTATCTGTTTCTTATTTTCTCTTACCTCCTCTGTCCCTTCACATAACACCTCGATGTGATTCCACATGTCCTTGGCTGATCTGCATGATGCTACGTTGGCAAACATCGACATATCCAAGGAGTCTATGATTAACAACATGAGGTGGCTGTCTAGGGCAATCTTTTCCTTCTCTGAGTCCGTCCATTTGGATGGCTCTTTTGGAACATATGATCTAGGAATGACTACTGCGCCCACTGTGGATTCAGCAACTTCTTGTTGTGGTATGAATGGACCATTCTTGAGAATGTCAGGGTAGAGAGGATTGGCAGCTTTGATGAACAACAGCATTTTTATTTTCCAGAGGTTGTAATTTTCTTTGTCGAATTTAGGGACCTTTACCGTACCTGTAGTCTTTGGTGTATTCGAACTCATGATCGTTTTCTGTTTAGATTAAACAGCCTGCTCTGATACCACTTGTTGAGTATTGAATACAGTAAAAGAATACAGAGGGGGGGTGAATGGATTCTTGAGTTTTTCTTCGGTTTTGAATCTTTGCAGCAAGATAAGTGATGAGTGTGTGAGATATGAAGATGCGGATAATTAAACACAAACACAACACAATATCACTTTAATCTAATATTTTATTAGATTAAGATGTTGCTACAATCTGTGAATACAAATGATAGTATTCTCAGCTTCGTTTTTCTCAGAGAGATATTTTCTGGATATATTTGAGAAACTTCAAAACCTTAACAGCTAAGGAAGTGAGGCTGTATCCTTATAGACATGGATACACCCCCTTGCTACAAATGAGGTAGGTAAAAAACAAAAGCACTTTCCAGTCTGTCTATCTCATTTTAGTAAGAGTCCAAACGGCTACAGATTTGACTTTGAAAAGCCTGTTTAGATCCACTTCTTCAGCTCCTTGTCCCTTGTCTTATCTCTCCAAGCTTCTTTGTAGGCTTTCCAGCATGCTTTATAGGACAGAGTCAAATAAAGTATCCTGGCTTGTTGCAGGTCTCTGACTTGTACAATTCTTCAGTATTTTGTCCTCAAGAATGTATTCGAGAAGTGACTAAGTAAGTGATTCGAGAACTGGAGTTGACTTGATCGATAACTCTGAGTTCTCGAATAGTGTTATCTTGACATATCGAATCACTTCTCGAATAGCTCTTTTCTCTGGGACTCCTTGAGATATCGAATAGAGCATTTTGACATATCGAATCCCTGAGATATCGAATAGCATATTGAGAGATATCGAATAGTGTCTTCTGAGATATCGAACTTCAGACTTCTCGAATGCTAGACTTCTCGAATAGACAAATGTACTTCTCGAATTGGTACTTAGGCAAATTCTTCATTTCTTCAAATCCCAACTGTGATTATTTGGCAGTCTTCATTCCCTTGCTTGAGGCATGAACCTTAGAACTTCTTTCAAGCTTTATTCTTGACTTAGTAGGTACAGTTACACAGATAGAATTTGATGCCTATTACAAGTACAGAACAAATAGAAACTCTACAACTAGAGGTTCCCTCAGTTAAGAGGTCATGTAGGTAATGCATAGCATTACACATACTTAGGCTTGTTATTAGATGTATTCAGGCATGCCTCTGTGACTAACAATTAGTCTATTGCCTTTTTCACATTTTCTTTTATAAACACCTAAAAACATCAATCGTATCATATCTTTCGAGCATTAATATTTTCTTTCGAATTAAAATACGTTACCTTTTTAATTTAAAACAAATCTTAAAATCATTAATATATACCCGAAAATATCACACCATAATTTTCAAGAAAAATATAACACCTAAAATAAATAATAAGATAATATAATGGGCTTAATGATCCTATAGTTAACTATAGGAGAATTTCCTAAAGTTAACCAGTGAAATCAAGACACATCACATAGTTTCCTAAATAAAAAGACACATCATTAATGTCCTTGTGGGACCCTTATAAATAAATGGTAACAATCTCATGATTTTAAAGGTTAACATTAGGAAATTCTCCTAAAGTTAACTGTAGGAACATTTTTCTCTAATATAATTAATGATAATTAGTCGATTGCCTTTTTCACATTACTTTTAGTTAAAGATATTACCTTTTATAAATACCTAAAGAGATCAATCGTATCATATCTTTCAATCATTAATATTTTCTTTATAATTAAAACACGTTACCTTTTTAATTTACAACAAATCTTACATTCATTAATATATACCTGAAAATATCGCAACATATTTCTCAATAATTAATAAAATATATTAAAAATCGTATATGTTTATAATAAGGAAACATTAGTATAATTCATAAACATGAGTATATTGAATTATATTAAATTAAAATAAAAAAGAATATTAAAAATAATGATTATATAAAAACATAATTATAATATTAAATAAAATTTATAATATAATATAAGAAAGTACTCCCTCCGTCCCTCTTTAGTTGGCACATTTGCAAAAAAAAATTGTCCCTAAATAGTTGTCACATTCCTTGTTTCAATACATATTTTTACCAATTTTTCCATATATACCCCTTTATTTCTAATACCAATGTTTGACTTTATATTTATTATACACACTCATAACTCTTTATTTAATGTTAAGATTAAGGGCAAACATGGAAACAAATTACATAATTAATTCTTTCTTAATATGTGTGTTTTTTGCAAATATACCAACTAAAAAGGGACGGAGGGAGTATAACAGGAGTATAATATACGCACCATATCAATCAGTTGTATGTTCTAGTACAATCGAGTCATTCCCCACTGAAAGCAACAAACAGAGTCTGTCTTTCTGACTTGTCTGAAAACCCCCAATGGATATTGTCAATCAGTTGCAGCGACAGTACGTTGATTTCTTGTCTTCTCTTTATCGTGAGGTCAGTTTTTTTAATTACCCTTTTGCCCTTAAATATGAAATCACTGATCTGAGTTCAATTTTGATGTGGGTGTTTTGAATTTCACTTGATTAGGACACCCTTTTGGATTTTTAGTTATGGGCTGTTGTTTTCTTGATGTAAAATATAGGGACTTTTGGATGATCAGTTTTTGCAGATTCAGAAGCTTCAAGATGAGAGTAATCCTGAGTTTGTGAACGAAGTTGTTACTCTTTTCTTTGAAGATTCAGAGAAGCTTTTACATAACTTGGCTATTGCTCTGTCAGTGTTTGTATATATATTTTATTGAATGAGAAAATGTTTCAATTATGATGTATGATTTGAATTTTACTTGTGGGTTTTTGGTTTGGACAGTGACCAGCAGCATGTGGATTATAAGCAAGTTGATGCTTGTGTTCACCAATTCAAGGGGAGTAGCTCAAGGTATTATCATTCTGTTGAAGAGATAACAAGTTTCGACTTTAAAACTTGATGTAGTTTTAGAAGATTGTATTATATAATTTGTTAGCTTCATTTTGAACTGAGATTATATTGGCTGTATATTTGCAATGCCCTATGTGAGGTTGAGGATTTATACAGTAAAAATTGAAATTTATGCTAGGTGGATCATAAAGTTTTAGTCTTTCCAGTTGGATCCAACCCCAGATGATTTTTTAAATCCAGCATATATTTAGCCCTAGCTGAATTTCTAAAAATTAGTGAAATATTTTTGAACCTGTTCCAGAAATATTTGAACCCGGGATGATTTGGAATTCTGGTTTCGCCTCTATGTGTGTGTGTGGAAGAGCACCGGGGTGGTTTCAGTTTGGATAAAGAGGAGCGATGAGATATGGTATATTGGTATGGGAGCTAGATCTAGGGTTCTTTTATTAGCTTATTCTTTCCATTTCGGGTGAAATAGAGTGAGAAACTGATGTCAGAAAAAGAAATTTTGGATAACATGTTAACATGGATGATAATTTATTGCTAAATTGGTAAATATCAACTTTGGTTAGGTTCAGGCGGTCAAGATGAAATCGACCAGCATAATTGTGTTCTTTCGCAAAAGCAAAAAGCTAAATCGAACCAGTAAAGAAATTGGCTTGGCAGTTTAAATGGGTCAGTTCGGTCGGTCAAGGTTTTGTTTCCTAGTGTGTCTGCTCAACCCTATCTGTATGTGTCGGTGTGGAACAGTCAACAGCTCCTGTTGGCTGCAGCCACAGGTTTTACTTAAGTATATGTGGTCGACAATGGATAAAAACACATTGGACAAATATGTAATTAATTCAGATATTTGGCTAATTTATTTGTATATAGATCTAAAATTCTCTATATTTCTCATATATTTTGGAAAGTAAATTATTCTAAAATTGGATGGAGTGGCAAATGGGAACTTTTGACTAAAATCATGCCATCTGTTTAGGAATCATTTTAATGGTATTGATGCTTTCCCTTTAAATCAGGAGTACTTAAATTTGGTTTGATGTGCAAACTTTTGCAGTATAAGTGTCTACCTCCCTCTTGGGTTGTTTCTTGTTTTCTTTTTTAGTCACTGTTTGATGCTATGGACAATGATATTATCTGCTTTAGGATGCAATTATGTTATTGTCCACGCATCTGCATTCCGTTATATACATTCTTGTCAAGTAGTCATAATTAAGTATACAATTTTTCCAATTTTGTCTTGGCTACTAGCTATCAAGTTTGTTGGGAAGATACTTGTCGCGAACATTGTGCGTCTTTGTTTTATTGCAGTGTTTGTATTATTCATAGACCATCTTTTAGCAATTACATAGACTAACAAACTATGTATATATAGGAATTACATTGTCATAATTATCAGTTTCTTTATCATTTTACAAAGTTCTTACTAATCATGTTTTTTTTTTAAATGACAGCATCGGTGCTCAAAGAGTGAGGAACATATGTGTTTCTTTCAAAACTTGTTATGACGCCAAGAACATGGAAGGGTTAGTCTTTCTTTCCATTAATACCATATTGTTTCTCTTGCGTCAATAATTATTAACTCGTTTGTAATGCACAAAAGTTTACAAAACTCGCGTATATTGTTTATCCAACAAACTTGCACAAAATTTTTTGCTGCTATGGGAAGATCAGTTTTGCTAACTGTCATTCAGAACAGTACTACATATTGGCCAAATAGGGCACTTGTTCCCATAACGTTTAAAGGAAAATTAAACACTTGTTATTTTTTATTATCTTTCTTTCAAAATTAACAAACCTTTTCTCATTATATGTTATATATATATATACATACATCTATCTCTCTCAGGGACGGAACTAGAAATGTAATCTAGGGGGAGCGACATTTATATAGAAGAAATTTTTTAATTCATACACAATAAAGATACTTAATAAATAACATGATCAATGTTTAATACAATCCTCAAATACAATTATTAATTAACACGCGAGAGTTGACAACGCCGATTCTCCATATTCTGAAATCGTTGCAAAATAGTTTCATCATCAATAACCATAAAAACTTCTATCTCGATATAGACAACTAAACAATCATTCATCCATTCGTCTCCCATTTTGTTTCGCAACCTCATTTTCACCATATTCATTGCCACACTACTTGTAGTTATCGAACCAACACTAGGTCCGGGTATTTTAGCAAAATAACGATCAATAGCAATTCTACAAAAATTAAAAGGGATTTTTTGAAAATTACCCCAACATATAAAGTTTTTTGCAAAAATACTGTTATTTTAAAGTTATATTTGCAAAAATACCATCTTTTGAAGTTATATTTGCAAAAATACTATCTTTTGAAAACAAGTTGCTATTCAACCCAACATACACAGATAAAAACACACACACAGAAACAACACCAACACCGCTTCAACCCAAAACAAATAGCCTCCTCATACATCTCCAATAAGCAATTTATATCATCTACTAGAGATTGACATAACACACACGTAAACACGTAAGCTACTAATCCAATACACAATTAAAAACGAAACACAATTTCGAATTCAATACATTACACACTACTAATCCATTCCAATGCCTTAAAAAGATACGTCCTAACTATAAGCCTAATCCCCAAATCCATAAAGAGTCCTCCCCTGCCTCTTCAAAGCATAAACAACATTCATAGCCGTAACAGTCTTTCTCCTGGCATTAAAAACATTATGACTTAAGGTGAGCATTATGAAGGCCTGCGGCCCCGTAGAAAACAGATCGGAAGTGGAAGGTCGCCGGAAATGGGGGAGGAGGGAGTAGATCGGAGGTGGTGGAGTAGATCGGTCGTCGATGGAAGTTGGGATGTCGCCGGAGATGGGGGAGAAGGAGGCGGTCGCGGGATGGTGGAGGTGGAAGTTGGGGAAGGGTGGATCGGCGAGGAGTAGAGACAGTGCCAGTATTGATACATTGAAGTGGAAGTGGGTGGAAACCTTTCTAATGAGGACCGTATTTTTGCAAAAGTTTCTAATTTTTTATTAAAAAATAGTATAAATGCAAGAAATTTGATAAGAAGGTAAATATGCAAAAGAAGAAAGAAAAGTCCGTATTCTTGGTAATTTCTCAAATTAAAAATACTCAACTAAAAAATTAGAAGTGATACCTTAAACGATTAATTTGGTAGAAAGAAGATAGAAGAGCAATGGAGCAGCCGAGCAGCCACCGCCCAGGGAGAGGGAGACAGAAGAGGCACCGAAAGAAATTAAGAAAATGTAGTTGAATTACCTAATTACTTAGTTGAAATGTAAAAGGCCCAAAAATTAAAAAACAAGAGAAGCCCAATTCAATAATTAAGTTAAAAAACAAGATAGGCCCAAGAGTTAAAAAAAAAAAAAAAAAGACAGCCGAATTCAATATACATATATGGCGATGTATGTATTCATCTTCTTCCTCAAGGAAGATATATAGGTTATATATATCTGCGCCCCATCTTAGAACTCAGGGTGCGCGATTTTAACTGATGTTTGAAGAAGGGGTGCGCGACCGCACCCCCTGCCATGCGCTAGGTCCGTCCCTGATCTCTCTCTGTCTGAACATGCCATGCTTAATATGAAGTAGGCAATTCATTTTTTCCTCTGAAATTTGTCAGTTTTTGCTAATTGAACTGAACATGGCATACTTGAACCCTTAAGTGCAAACATCGGAAAAGACAATCCTTGCTCTAAATACTGGATGGAATTTCTATGTGTGCCTACTGCTATGTGCATTGTCTATATGGCTGTGTCACTTGTTTAAAAATGTCAGTCCTAAGCATGTTGAGATATCTTGATATAATTGGCTCAAGGGGGTTAGTTATCCAATATCTGCATGTTAAATATTGACTTAGCTTGAAAAACATTTAGGGTTCAGTTCGTAGACATGTTGATGGGGGACCAGAATTTAAGAATGAGATATTGTGATATACAAAAAGTAAAAAGGTGACATGTGTGGATTAAGTACCGAAAATTTACTATTCTGGTTTCTCACAATAGAGTGATTAGTATGGATCGCAGCCCATATTTAGAGAGATTGTCAGTATTTAATAATTCCATTGTAAGAGCTGTTGAATATGTAAGGAGCAGCTATTTTG
This sequence comes from Saposhnikovia divaricata, assembly GCA_036435485.1. Classification (NCBI taxonomy): domain Eukaryota; kingdom Viridiplantae; phylum Streptophyta; class Magnoliopsida; order Apiales; family Apiaceae; genus Saposhnikovia; species Saposhnikovia divaricata. The sequence continues at coordinate 224,112,790 of CM071597.1, forward strand.
GATTATACTTCAATAATCTAAATATGCATGATAATGAAACTATCTAGGTAGCTAGACCCACTAATTTATTAAATAAATGAAAATGAATACATTAATTTTCTCCTTAATTGATATGCTTAATTTATTTGATGAAAAATATAAAATCTTCTCATCATCTTCACTTGTATTACCTATCTTGTCCCCTGCTGAAGAAACTCGACCACGAGTTTGTAGAAGGTGATAACGATGAACGAATGAGATAGCACCAATGATTTTAGTCTACATTTGATGAATGATACATTGACATTTGACACCATACAATGAACCGCAGTCCGCGACAAATTTTAAAAGCTATACGAAGGTGGAAGAGGCTGGAGTAGATATTCTCGAAACTCAATATTTTCAACATTGGATTATAAAAAAATTGATTATTGAACTGCTTCTTTTCAAGAACTGATCCCTCTTTTACCTTTTGAACACTTTTGTCTACCTTTTCGTTGTTTATTATATAACTTCATAAACTTCTTCAGCAATATGATGAACTTGATTTACAAAATACACTAAAATTGATGCTATTCTATTCTTCTGTTTTGTCCTTATTTGCAAATACAATATGCTCTGAACAAGTAATGTTGGGGAAAACCTCCATAGTATTGCGTTCAACCTGCTCAACATTAGGAAGAAAATGAGCTTTCATAAACTTACGAAGAGATTTTCATAATTGACACATATCTTTCAACCTCGAATTCCAAAGCTAGTACTGTTACTAATCGCATGATACTTCACTTCGAACCAAATTTAAGACTTGCCAAGCGAGCAATACATGAGCAAACATCAAGTGGCAACAAATAACATAAAGTCAATTGTGTAGCGTCTTAAAGTGATTAAAACTATGCAATACTCTGTTATTGTAATTTATGTTTTGAACCAAACAATATTAGATATGTGAGGAACTTGTTGCGATTGTAGCCTTCTGTTCTCTAATCAACTGTCAAAATGGATTCTGGAAAATTAGTGTCCACATGAATCTTCATTTTTTTGAATTAGATTATTCAGAAGAAAACTGGTAAGTTTATGATTCCTTCAGGGGTTGTCTTTCTGTCAAATGCAGAATTCTACTGGCTCTACTTAGTTTTGCTAGGGAAGTAAACCTGACAAGTAGTTATAAGTGGTGACCCTAATACTAAATTGAGGGAAATGTAGGAACAATGTTCAAAATTCCTGATGTCATATATTAGTCTTACTATTGTCATTAGTGCTTGCAGCCCATTTCTTATTGATACGATTAGATGGCTATAAAATGTCTGGTGCAGATGCTTGAGGTGCCTCCAACAGGTGAAAGATGAATACTACCTGGTAAAGAACAAGCTTCAGACATTGTTCAGGGTAAGTATGCATAAGATTGAAAATTGTTTTCTTATTTTCCTTCAGGTTCATTATATCAGTTTATCAATTCTTAGCCAACATCTCACTGCGTCCTTTAATATTGTACCTGTGTACATCGTTTTAATGTTTCAAAGGTATCGATCAGTTGATAAGCATGATTACACTTTGCTAGTCTTCAAAAGAATTACGTAAATTCTGTGGTTGGATGGTATTTTTAGTAGACTTTACAAAGTTTATTGATCTGACAAATCATAAAGTAGGGAGTATTACTACTTCGTGTTTTTCATCAGAACCAGTATCCTTAGTTCCTTTTACTAAATATCTAGGTTTTCAAGAATGCAACAGTTCTAGCATTTGCAGTGTTCCGAGTTATTTCTTTGTTTCTGTTGTCCTTTTCTGCTTCCGATTTTAAACAAAAAAAATTCTTTAATATGCAGCTGGAGCAACAGATCGTAGCTGCTGGTGGAGTGATTCCGATCATGGGATAAATGAGGTGGTGATTGTTACCAGAAAAGAAAGCTAATTTAAAATCCCAGTTGTCAAATGTTATGTGAGCGCTTGCTTTAGACCATCTTCCTTTCTTTTCTTGTTGGAGATTATGTTAGATGTAGGGTCAAAACTCAAGTTTGAGATGACTTAAGTTAGGTGGATGAATAGATCGTTGCTGTTTTATGCTACCTCCCGTCCTCTTTATCGCCTTTCGTCATAATGATTGGCTTACAGTTTCTGACTTAGATATAATCGTTACTATGATCATGCAACTGTCTGATATTTCATTGCGTATTTTGATGAGTTTGAATTAATGCATTATATACTGGATCAAATTCTTGATCTGTGAGTATGTGTGTAGAAATTTGGGAAGAAACAACCCGTGTCAGATTGTTTGGGACATATTGATTGGGGGTCAAGCAAATAAAGTTTTGTACTAATTTTTCTAATGGCACAGAAAATTTATCTGGTCAGTTATGTAATTACAGAACAGGAGGTTTGTTGCTTATGAAGTTGTTCAATGTGGAGATGAATTTTGCTACAGTGATCTGTTTGGTAGGCTTATTTTTTGTGGCAAAGTTTCTTATTTATATGGGGGTTGTAAACATATGTTTGTGTCTTGTTTTCCTAGTTGAGATGGGGTTGCTGTGTTTCAGTCTGCAAGTCTTTCAGTCTTGTGTCTTCTCTGTCATGCAGTGGGATTCTGATTCTTCTCTTCCCTTCACATTGATTATATAAATTTGAGTAGGTCTCTACGTTTTCAATAAACTTATATGGTATTTAATTCAATGGCAAAATTTATTCTGCTTTAAAGTTCTGTTACTGCCTTGCTGAATGGTAGATGCCATCATACGTATCCCATGTAACAAAATCTTACTTGGTGTTCAATGTGCAGCAGGTATATTTTTATTCTGCTTTAATGTTTCATTGCTGCATGGTAATTGTCAGTCATCTCTCATTCAAAAATTTTAACATGGTGTTAGATCTGAGTCTGCTATACTTTTAATTTGCTTTAAAGGTATATTGCCGAATGGTATATATCATCATCATCATCATCTCTATCCCCCATAAAATTTTCCTACATTATATATTGTTCATTTGCATAATGGATTTGTGATGTACTGATGTGTACTCCACTTAAACAATTTCAAAACTGTCATATCAATTGGAGATGGACTAACTTTTCCTGAACAAAAGACTATCTGGCCTAAATTTAACGTGCAGTTTTGTTGCAATTTATGGTTATTAGTTTGTTATAGGTATTCAAATTAAGTTTTATAAGAGCTAGCAAAGAAAGAACTCACACAGACTCTAGTTTATGGTGATTAGGTTGTCTTAGAGTTAAAAGATATGTGGATTGTGGTCTTAGGTTGTCTTGGATGTTTAACATATGTGGATTGTGGTGATTAGAAGTTAAGAAATAAATTAACACACAGTCAACCACCACACCTTCCACACGTGACGAGTAACAGAGTCTTAAACTTGACATACTTAACGATGGAGCATTGCCTTTACCACAACATTCCCGGTGTTGGCAAGTGAAGTAAACCCTGAACCTCTTGGCTCAAGAGGGACATAATAACTGCTCGACCAGAGACTATGGTTTTAGTTTGCCTCTTTTGATGTGTGTGAAATTAGGTGTTAGGTTGGTTTGCATGAAAAATATCATCTGTGTTTTCTTCAAAACCGACTGGTACAAAAATGTTGGTGACATTTGAATGGAGGGGGTAAATGTAAATACGATCGACTCTGCCACAACTTTAGTGCTCGAGCTTTTGATTGGCATTGTCATAGTTAATGCAAAATCATGAATCAGTCACCCTTCTTACTTCTTAGTTATGGCAAGCTTTTACTATCCAGAACCCAGAGGACTGGTTGGAGTCATGAACCACAACTAGGAAAACAATTACATCAAATGACATTTTTTTCTTTCGACCATATATTTATTTCCCTCAAGTTGTAGATTTGAAAGGAATGGTTGTTCAGAAAGCCAGAAAGGTGCATACTGTGCGTGGGATGAAAGTGACCATAACTAAGTTTTATCAACACGTGTGAGAACCAACGGATAATCTCGACGAATTAGCAAATCTTTTTTGCATCCTCAACTAATCTCGACAAATCAATAAAATGTAAATACCTAATGTTTCATCCACCGAATTTCGAAATTTTGGTGCCACCACCGTTGAACATTGATAAATTCAGGGTGCATACAGATGGATTATGCACCCTGAATTTATGCAATACAATAATTGGTACCACATTTCTTTTTACGATTTTTCTAGTGTGTGTCCAAAGACACATGCTAAGAATCCGTGTTAGCTTAGTTGTCAAATTTTAACTGGTGGAGATTTCATTAATAATGATGGATCCCCCTGCATTCACATAAATATCCACCAATAAAAATTTGACAACTCATCAAACACGGATTCTTAGCATGTGCCTTGGGCACACACTAGACAAACCCTTCTTTTTATTGCATAAACAACCCTTGTGTCATTATGTGCAGTTTCATATGAAAATTTCTATTCAGCAACAGAGGAGTAATGCACCGTGTTGTCAGTATTAGCTGGCTACTTAGCTCGCTCATATTGAATTTTCAGTTTTTCACCATCTTTTGACCCCAATTTCTTTCCCTTTTGACATGCATTTTTCTGTTTATTCTGAAAATGTTATGTAAATTACTCGACACAATGGGCAAGGAAGTCAAGGAATGTGAAAAAAATAAATAACGTTGCAATCATCTGTCCTGATTGCGATTGCCAAGCCATTTTATTAAATTATGGAAAAGAACCTTTAAAGATAATAATCGAGACTAATACTAGGACACTTAATGAACATCTTTATATCTCCATAAATGCATAACTTGCAGAATGAGTAATTATCACTATTATGATCCATAAACTCGCAGTAGTTTGTTCTACCCTAATTCTTTTCAGGTACACATCAATTCGATGTTAGATGATCGAGTTTGTGACATTGATAATGTAAGGAGACGTGTGGTCGAGAATATTACAATCCGAATGACAAGAATCGAAATGTTACATTTTAAATGTTCATATTTGGTTGGATGGTTTAATTGGTCACAATCGCATGAACAAAATATTAACGAATTTCTCGTAAGACTCATCCTGTTGGATGGTAAGCCCCTAAAGTCACGGTTCAACCAAGTAGAACACCCGTGATTGATTTCAGCTCTTGGCGTACACAAGAAGGCTGAGGGCTGAGGAAGTGTGAGTGTGTATGCGAAGTGGGCAGAGATAAAAGAAAGGGGAAAGATGAGAATCAATTGACTTGACGTCCTCAGGCCACCTGCTGTGGACAGTAAACACTAGTAGTATACCATTTTCACTCACCTGTCTCCCTCCGTTTATGTTACTGACTATTTGCTGTTGCCAGCCAATTATATTACTTGGCCCCTACTTCACCTTTATTTCATACTAATTTCATATTCATTCTCTGTAAAATTTCATCTACATTACATAATCATCTAAAATTTGGTGTTAATCAACAAGTTTATGGTCATGGTAAAGTAAGAAAAGTACTGCTACTGCCGACTGCTGTAAAGTTTGGTCCATATAATAAAGTTATCTTCGTACTTTTTGGTAACAGTGTTTCTCCTTGTATAATTTCCCAGTTACCGACACAGTAAAGTAAATATTTAATTGACGAAATAAATATTGCAAGAATTTTATTTGAGGGAATTCTTTATGGTAAACATTGTTCTAAAATTTTTTGATTCTATCAATTAATTTTCGATAAGATGTTTAGTCGATTCGTTTTTTAAAATTCTCGATTAATATTTACGACCACTTTTTAATTGGAGTATTTATAATTAAGGTTTCATGTGCCTGAGGTGACCTCAGGATTCTCCCTGATGTTAAAAGCTTTTCAATACAATTTTAAGGGTATTTAGGTAAATTTACTGAGAAAAAATAAATATTTATAAAAATGACCCTACGGGACCACTTAATTTATAGAGTCTTTGTGTTATAACCTCAGGAAAAATTCCTGCCTCAGGCCCATTTTTCTACTATAATAAATTAATAGAATTAAAATAATATATAAATCAATATGAATTATTACATATTATATGATAATATAAATACATATAACTTAATAAATAACTAACAAAATCATAATAATATATTTAATAATATTATAATATTAGAATATATCCAATTTTTATTTCAATTAATTCTCAATTAATGATAATTTTTGTACGTTTTTTTTATCAATGATACACGATTTCTGTAACATAGTAAGATTGAAACTTAGAATTAGACCTAAAATTTAATCGACAAAATTAATACTAACATTAGTAAATTATGGCACTTCTGTGGGCAGGCGGCAGCAACCCTTACGAGGTCACACGTGGTCATCCTCCCAAACCACCACACAACCCATCCAAACCACTGATCTGTGACAACTGACCAGTTATACAAACCTCAATTTGCACGATCGCACTTAGGCTCCGACAACCTTTTTTAGCATCCCTAACCAACAGTACAACTACAGGAAAAAATGATAGTACACTTATATTCAACAACAGAGGGGGTTTCTTCGAAATATCTATAGACATAATTTTTTTTTGTAAAATTAGTATTTTCTTAAAAAATATTCAAAAATATCAGTTTTTATAAAAGTATTTGTAAAAATACTATTAGTGACTTTGTAGTCATATTTACAACGAATATCAACCAAAATCAATCATAAAATTTTAAAAATTTAATAATTGAAATTATTTTTGACCATATAATAGGTTATTTAGCTAGTTACATCGGTTAAATTAAATATAAACAAAATCAAATCCAAAAATAGCATTAACTTTTTTTAAAAAAAATGTAAAGCCAAATTACAAATTTTTTGAACGAAGTTAAAAAAACCAAGTTACATTTGATTTTTGTAATTTTATAAATATTTTCAGAAGATGATAAAATTATAAAAAATAACTTTGAAATTTTTGGATATTTTCGAAAATTTCTCCAACGAAAAATGAGATCATGTGTTTGCTGTTATATACAAGATGATTTTCTTAGGGGTGACAAAAAAAACCGATTCGATAAATCCCCAATTCATACCGATTCGATTAGATTTTATCGAACCCGATTTTTTGGATTTTACGTGTACCGAACCGAACTCGATCCGAAAACACGAAATCCGATCCAAACCCGAAACCCGAAAACACCCGACATATACTATATATTATATTATATTATATTATATTATATTATATATATATATATAGTATTATATAAATGTATATAATAATAATAATAATAATATTTTTAATATTTAATCTTAATAATTTATATTTCAAAACATATATATATATATATATATATATATATATTTTCTTATAGTTTTTAAATTTTATTTATAATATTCTATATTTTTTATGCATCTAAAATATTTTTATATTTTGAATTTTAAATATATTTATACTTTTATGTTTTGCTTAATGTGATTATTTTAATTTTTCAATTTTGAATTAAAAACCCGATTTCAACCCGAATCCGAACCGAAACCCGATAGTTGAGATTTGGATTTTGATTTTTAAACAAGAATCCAAACCCGAACCGATCCGAAAAATTTGGATTTGGATTTAACCAAAAACCGATCCGATCTGACCCGTTGACATCCCTAGATTTTCTACCGTTTTTTGGATCATTATGCATAAAAATAACATGAACAAAAAATAATTACGTACCCTTTAAAGTTGAAAGGGAAATTCTATAGAGCGGCTATCCGTCCTGCGATGTTATATTGTTCGGAGTGTTGGGCGGAGAAGAAGGCCCTCGTAAACAAGTTGGAATCGGCTGAAATGAAGATGTTGCGGTGGTCGTGTGGGCGCACGATGTTGGACAGAATCCCTAATTCGGTGTTTAGGAGCGAGCTTGAAGTGGCGCCTTTTTCTGCGAAACTTAGGGAAGGTAGGTTGAGATGGTTCGGCCACGTCCGTAGGAGGCGGGTTGAAGCCCCAGTGAGGAGGGTCGAGAGTCTTTCGGTTGGTGGGCCGAGGAGGAGAGGCAGGCCGAGGAGGTCGTGGGAAGAACAGCTCAGGCTGGATTTGAAGGCCTTAGACTTAAATGAGACCATGTTTGCAGATAGGACTGCTTGGAGGCGGCGTATCAGAGTGGTGGATTCTCTTTTAGGGTGCGGATCGGTGGTCGAGAGCCTACGAATTGGGTTGTCTCGGTTAGCGATTTTGTAGTAGTTCGGCTTTAGCGTTCTCACTTTGCGTTTTTAGTGTCTTCTGTTTTCTGGTCTTGCAGGTACAAGGATCCTGGCTCGGTGCTGTCTCTGTGCAGGATTTTCGTGTGGTTGGAGCGCTTCAAGTTATGAGTATCATATATCCTCGCAGATAGGTAAGCCCCATGTGGAGAATGCCATGGGCTCAGGTATGGCTTTGATCATTTCCGTAGCAGTTGGTTTCCTTTGTATTTATCACACTCCTATATGTCGTGCACTTAGCCGAGGGTCTACACGGAAACAGCCTCCCTGCTCTAAAAGTGGGGATATGGTCTGCGTACATCCTACCCTCCCCAGACCCTGCTCTGAGCGGGATATACTGGGTATGTTTGGTTTGGTTTGGTTTGGTTTGGTAATCACATAAAATAAAAATGAACAAAACGCCACAAAAGTCACAAAGCTTCGTACAGTACTAGTTCAGTTAGCACCGCTGCACCAACACCAACAACAAAGACAAGGTACCCAATAACAAAACAAAAAAGCAGCCATTTTCTTCACCCTTCTTTCACAAGCCAAACCTCACAACAATTCTACAACAAGAATCAACAACATTAACTCCTCACCTTCTTCCTCTATATATACACACACATTTGCTGTATCTGTATTTCCCTCCGCTCCAAAATATAAAAATGAGGATGATATTTTTTCTATTAATTTTTCTCCACCAAATGTTACTAGCATGCACAATGTTGCACCCCATGGATTTTCTAGCATTACAATCCATACACAAATCTTTAAAAGACATTCCCGGTTCTTTTTATTTTATTTCATGGGACTTCACTTCTGACCCATGCAACTTCGCCGGAGTTTACTGTTCCGGCGACAGAGTTGTCGCGTTAAATCTCGGTGACCCACGTGCCGGTTCACCCGGTTTATTTGGCCACATTGATCCTGCCATTGGGAAGCTCACTGCACTTGCTGAGTTCACTCTTGTTCCGGGTCGGGTCATGGGTCCTTTACCACTTACTATTTCTCAGTTGAGAAATCTCCGGTTTTTTGCAATTAGCCGGAATTTTATATCCGGCGAAATTCCGGCGAGCATTGGTCAGCTTAAGGGGTTGAGAACATTGGATTTGAGCTATAATCAACTCACCGGAAAAATTCCCTGGTCAATCGGAAGCTTGCCGGCGTTGACTAATGTGATTCTATGCCATAATAAGCTATCCGGGTCAATTCCCCGGTTCGGGTCACGGAGCTTGACCCGACTTGACTTGAAGCACAATGATTTATCCGGGCCGGTTTTGCAAGATTTTGTCTCTCCGTCAATTCGATATTTGTCATTGTCTTGGAACCGGTTGAGCGGTCCAGTGGACCGGGTTGTGGCACGTTTGAACCGGTTGAATTATTTGGACCTTAGTTTGAACCGGTTCAGTGGTAGCATACCGGGTATTTTATTCACATTCCCTTTGTCAAATCTTCAACTACAGAGGAATTTGTTTACTGGACCGGTTTTACCGGTTCATCAAGTTCGGATTGCATTTGTGGATTTAAGTTTTAACCGGTTATCGGGTCAAATATCGCCTTTGTTGGCTTCGGTTCAAGTACTTTATCTGAATAATAACCGGTTCATGGGTCAAGTTCCGAGTGTGTTTGTGGAACGGTTGTTGGAAGCTAGTTTACATGTGTTGTATTTACAACATAATTATTTAACAGGAATATCATTGAATCCAACGGTTCCGATTCCGGTTCGGTGTTCTTTGTGCTTGCAGTATAATTGCATGGTGCCTCCGGTTCAGACACCGTGTCCGTTGAAAGCCGGGAAGCAAAAAACTCGGCCTACTACACAGTGCATTGGGTGGAAAGGGTAATTTAGGTATCTAATATTTACTATTGGTTTATGATGATAATTAGTAGATTTTTTTAGTTAGGTTAATTGGTTGATTTTTGGTGTAATTCTGATAATTTAAATCTCGATGTATCGAAATAGGAGTACATTTTTGGTTATAATTTTGGTGCTACACCAAAAAACGATGGTATAATTTTTGGTGACGTACCAAAATGGTCTAACTTATAGAATTGGATTAGTTTGGATTTTTACACCAACGTTTATAGAGTCGAATCGGGGATCAAATACACATATTTTGCTTAAAGCATATTAACATTTGTTTACATTGTTTTATTTTTGTGTATATATTTTTGCTGCTTCTTGTTTTGAGTAAACTTTGATTGCCTTTCTAGAAAAAGACGGGACATGTTGAAATAGGCACGTTACTGAAAAGAAGCCATGCTTTTGGTTTGGGGTTTGAGTATGGTGTGTGAAAGGTAAAAGGAGCCAAGATTGAGGTGAGGGAAGAATCATAGATTATTAGGCGGATGAGCTTAACAACATATGGTCCAATTTATTTTACCAACATATACAATTATTAAGTAATGTGTATAGTAAATACTAGTACAAGATAGTAACTTATTTGTGGATGATATAGGAGGTTTAATTGAACCGTAGGACGAGATTCTTTAACGGAAGTCTCTATTGAACCGTAGGACGAGATTCTTGAACGGAAGTCTCTTGACTTGGCAGTATCTTCTTCGTTCCCTTTACGAGGTCGACGATTCAAATGGTGAGCGTAGAGTATGTTTGATCATTAAAGGGGAAAAAATGAATGAGATTAGTTGATACCCGACATACACAAATGTATGTTTACCGTTTCTAAACTTAACCTATATGTTACTAACAATGGAGACTAGCACGCCAAAACACCATTACACGATTTACACCAATCTGGATTTTAGTTCCGTTTTCTACACTGCTGGTCTTTGAAAAAGAGGTATCCTATGTTAATAGTAAAATAGAACATGATCCCTGTTTTCCTGTTTTTGCAAATAATGAGCACCTCACTGAGAAAATTTGTGCACATACAACAGAATAGCAACAAATAACAATAATTAAATACACAACCCAAGAGCCTTATTAGTTTAATAAATCCTTATGGTTTCAGCTATTTTAACTAACTGTTGGTCTGTTTTGACAAAAAAAACTAACTGTTTGTCTTGCAGTATTTGGCCATTGGATTTTGGATTAAGGTTAATTCCCAATCTAGTATCAGTTTATTTCAATACAAACAAATTGATAGGCCATAACCAATCCCAACCGGACTCAAATACTACAGAAAACTGCCTCTCCCTCAAATACTTTATTGAAGAATAAATCAAAAAAGGAAACATGGGGCAATATATAGCTCGGAAGACCATGGAAAAAGGGGAGGCATCCGGAGCAGGAAAGAAGCATGTTGTCAACGTAGTCATGGGAGGTTCCAATTCTCCTCCCCCTAGTCCGGACTCCGGTGATGAGGTAATGGTGATTCAATCTTTCCCTGAGCAAATAATAACTTTCAGCAACGCAGATTTCGAAGGTATTGATCCAAACCATAATGAGGCTTTGGTGGTCAGCCTAGATGTCGCTGAAAATGAGGTCAAGAGAATTCTGGTCGATAACGGATCCTCAGTCAACATCATCTTCAAACATACATTCGACAGAATGCAACTGGGCAGTATAAGAATGAACGAATGCAGAGAGGACCCACTCTTCGGGTTTAGAAACAATTTAGTCCCGATCCAAGGAACTTTATATCTACCTGTTCAGTTCGGAAACTACCCAAAGCAAGTCACTCACATGGTAAAATTTTACGTGATCAACACCCCATCCTCGTACAACATGATACTTGGCCGTCCAGCATTAACCAAACTCCGAGCGATAACCTCTACCCCGCATTTGAAGTTTAAGTTCCCCACTCCATCTGGAATTGGGGAAGTCAAAGGCGATTCGGAGACTGCCGGTCGTTGCTACGGTCAAGCTTTGATCATGGCTGAAACAGACCCAGAAAATAAAAGAAAAGCAACCTTGTACCAAAAGAACTTGAGCCGCAAGAAGCACAGAGCACACTTCAAGAAGGAACCCGGACATGAAGTTCAGAATATTGAAAGTATCGAAGCTCAAACCAAGGAAGAACTAATTGCGAAAGCCCGAAGTTATCTAGAGTCCAACACACAAGCCCGGGTTCACCAGTACATTTCAAAGAAAGATCTCGGGAAAGTAGAACCCGCGGTTGAAACCGAGATGATCGAGCTAGAGGAAGGTAGCCCGGACAGAAGAATAAAGATAGGATCCGAACTAGATCCGGAATTCAGGCAGAAACTTATACAGCTGCTCAGAGATTATGCGGACATTTTTGCGTGGAGCCCGGAGGACATGCCTGGACTCAAAGAATCTGTAGCCATGCATAGCCTTGATGTTAACCCCGACAAAAGACTAGTGAAACAAAAAAGGAGGAATTTTGCTCCGGATAGACAAAAAGCAATCGATGAGGAGGTTGAAAAACTTCTCAAAGCAGGAATAATTTGTGAGATAAAATATCCAGAATGGCTGGCCAATGTCGTCTTGGTCAAGAAACCTAATGGGAAGTGGAGAATGTGTGTGGACTACACAGACCTCAACGCGGCATGTCCTAAGGATCCCTATCCTCTCCCAAGCATTGATCAACTCATTGATGCCACGGCAGGTCACGAGATGTTCAGTTTCATGGACGCATTCTCTGGCTACAACCAGATTAAAATGAATCCGGCGGACATTGCAAAAACTGCTTTCATAACTCATAGAGCTGTCTATGCGTACAAATACATGCCTTTCGGATTGATGAACGCTGGATCAACCTACCAAAGAGCAATGGTCGAAGTGTTTAAAGATCAGTTGGGTCGGAACCTGGAATCCTACGTAGACGATATGATAGCTAAATCAAAAACAGTGCAGGAGCACATCCGGGATTTGCAAGAATGTTTTGACAATCTGAGGAAGCACGAGATGAAGCTAAATCCGGAGAAGTGCACATTCGGGGTGGAAGCATGGAAATTTCTAGGATTCATGGTTAGTCAGAGAGGAATTGAAGCAAATCCTGAAAAGATCAAAGCGATAATAGAAATGGAACCACCCCGGACTCAGAAGGAGATACAAAAATTGGCTGGCTCGCTAGCAGCTCTGAGGAGATTTATTCCTAAGCTAGCCGAGCGATGTTTACCATTCTTCGAGCTGCTAAGAGGGGCGAAGAATAAAAAAGAGATAAACTGGAGCCCGGATTGTCAAAGGTCTTTCGACTCTATAAAGGCATACCTATCGTCCCCGCCAATCCTGTCCAAAGCTGAACCCGGAGAAGCACTGTCCCTTTATCTGGCCGCAAGTCCTTCGGCTGTGGGGGCGGCACTGATCCGGGAACATGACGGTCAGCAAAAACCGGTCTACTATGTCAGCCAGGTTCTAAAAGATGCAGAAACCAGATATCCCAACTTGGAAAAATTTGCTTTTGCCCTGGTAACTGCCTCCAGGAAGCTAAGGCATTATTTTCAAGGGAGAGAAATTAAAGTTATTACTGACCAGCCCTTGAGAAGAATAATTCACAAGCCAGATGTATCTGGTAGACTCGTTAATTGGGCTGTGGAGCTCAGTCAGTTCCAACTCACATTCATACCCCGGACAGCAATAAAGGCTCAGGTGTTGGCCGATTTTATCGTGGAATGTTCTTTTCCCGAACCCCGATCTGGTCCCATGGTCATAGATAAGGGTATAGAAGGTGAATCTAATCCGGAAGTTTGGACTTTATATGTCGACGGATCTGCAACAAGTGAAAGGGCTGGAGCAGGCTTAGTTCTGAAAAGCCCCCGCGGCTTCCAGATACAACAAGCGATAACTTTCAAGTTTTTGGCTACTAACAACCAAGCGGAATATGAGGCACTTTTGGCCGGACTCCGATTGGCCAGATCATGGAAAGTCCAAGACTTGAAGGTTTATAGTGATTCTCAAATTGTGGTCAAGCAAACGAAAGGGGAATACATTGCTAAGGATCCAAGGCTGGCTCAATACCAAGCTTTGGTGAAAAGTTACTTAACTACAATTCCAAATTTCGAGATGATGCAGATTAATAGAGAAGAAAACACGGAGGCCGATTCACTATCCAAACTAGTCCGGAATTATGCAGAACTAGACAGCTCGGTCTACTTTGAAGAAATAGAGAAGCCTACCATTGAAAATAGTGAATTAATGGAGATAGATAATCAGCCCAGCTGGATGACCCCTATAATGTCATATCTAGAAAAAGGAGAGTTGCCAGAAGATAAAAACAAAGCCCAGAGACTCAAGGCCAAGGCTGCAAAATTCTTCGTTGAAGAAGGACAACTTTATCGTAGAACATTCTCTAGTCCGATCTTGAAATGTGTGGGACCTGCCGAAGCGGCATACTGTTTGCAAGAAGTTCATGAAGGGATTTGCGGGGACCACCTATCAGCAAAAGCTTTAGCATACAAAATAATAAGGCAGGGATACTATTGGCCAACGATTCACAATGATGCGGTAGAGTTTGTCAGAAAGTGCAAGAATTGTCAGACATTCAGCAATGTCCAAAGGCAGAGCCCGGTTCTACCCTCTTCGGTCCTCTCTCCCATACCATTCGCAGTTTGGGGAATCGACATCATGGGTCCTTTTCCCCGGGCTAAAGGGGATTTGAGGTACTTGTTGGTGGCAATTGATTATATGACAAAGTGGGCAGAAGCCAAAGCTATGAGAACAATAAATCAGCAGGATTGTATCCGGTTCATGGATAACATACTGATGAGATTCGGGATTCCCCAAGTGTTAGTCTCGGACAATGGACCTCAATTTGTTGGTTCAGACTTTGAAAATTACTTGAAGGAGAGGGGCATCAAACACAAGAGATCCTCGGTGGCATACCCACAAGGTAATGGACAGGTAGAGGTAACAAATCGAATCTTGCTGAGGGGAATAGAAAAAAGGCTTCAGGAAAGCAAAAACAAATGGCCCGAAGAGCTACCAAACGTGCTATGGGCTTACCGGACTAGCCCGCGGACAAGCACGGGAGAGACACCTTTCAAGCTAGCTTATGGGTCTGAAGCAATGCTACCAGTTGAAGTAGGATCACCTTCTCACAGGGTCATTAACTTTGAAGAAATTGCAAATGAAGAGGGGCTTCGAATAAACTTGGATTTGGTAGATGAGGTTCGGGATGAAGCAGTGGCAAGAATGGAAAAGTACAAAGAGAAGACAAGAGAATACTTTGGAAAGAAGGCTAGGGTCAAAAACTTTCAAGTTGGAGACCTGGTCCTTCGAGACACCGAAGCCTCCGAATCGACAAACACTGGAAAGCTAATGCCTAAATGGGAAGGACCCTCTAGGGTCAAGAAAATTCTTCGTCTTGGAACTTATAAGCTATGCAACATGGATGATTCGGAGGTTCCCAACACCTGGCACGGCCTCCGACTCTGGAAGTTCTACCAGTAAACGAAAGGCCTAGGCCCGAAGAACCAATCAAGGAGCTGCTTCTGAGCCCAAAAAGTCTTCAACAGATAGATTAGTCTCTGTAATGAAGCAAGAATAAATACTTTGTAATTTGAATATCAAGACTAATGAAATCGGACCTAGCCTCGCAATTTTCATCTGCTACTGTCAAATTAGTATATCACCAACACACACAAGTCCCCGACCGGGAGCCATAGGCAAAGTCGGAGCCGGGGCAAAAGCAATCACTCTAGTCCGGTCCACTTTCTATGAAAAGCGTCCGGACTGGGGGCAAACATGAAAAATTTCTAAGTAACCCAAAGTTTTCAAACTTTGGACTTAGCTAAAAACGATCACTCTAGTCCGGACCACTTTCTATGAAAAGAGTCCGGACTGGGGGCAAACATGAAAAATTTCTAAGTAACCCAAAGTTTTCAAACTTTGGACTTAGCTAAAAACGATCACTCTAGTCCGGACCACTTTCTATGAAAAGAGTCCGGACTGGGGGCAAACATGAAAAATTTTCTAAGTAACCCAAAGTTTGCAAACTTTGGACTTAGCTAAAAACGATCACTCTAGTCCGGACCACTTTCTATGAAAAGCGTCCGGACTTGGGGCAAACATGAAAAATTTCTAAGTAACCCAAAGTTTTCAAACTTTGGACTTAGCTAAAAATGATCACTCTAGTCCGGACCACTTTCTATGAAAAGCGTCCGGACTGGGGGCAAACATGAAAAATTTCTAAGTAACCCAAAGTTTTCAAACTTTGGACTTAGCTAAAAATGATCGCTCTAGTCCGGACCATTTTCTATGAAAAGAGTCCGGACTGGGGGCAAACATGAAAAATTTTCTAAGTAACCCAAAGTTTGCAAACTTTGGACTTAGCTAAAAACGATCACTCTAGTCCGGACCATTTTCTATGAAAAGAGTCCGGACTGGGGGCAAACATGAAAAATTTTCTAAGTAACCCAAAGTTTGCAAACTTCGGACTTAGCTAAAAACGATCACTCTAGTCCGGACCATTTTCTATGAAAAGAGTTTGGACTGGGGGCAAACATGAAAAAATTTCTAAGTAACCCAAAGTTTTCAAACTTTGGACTTAGCTAAAAACGATCACTCTAGTCCGGACCATTTTCTATGAAAAGAGTCCGGACTGGGGGCAAACATGAAAAAATTTCTAAGTAACCCAAAGTTTTCAAACTTTGGACTTAGCTAAAAATGATCACTCTAGTCCGGACCATTTTCTATGAAAAGAGTCCGGACTGGGGGCAAACATGAAAAAATTTCTAAGTAACCCAAAGTTTTCAAACTTTGAACTTAGCTAAAAACGATCACTCTAGTCCGGACCATTTTCTATGAAAAGAGTCCGGACTGGGGGCAAACATGAAAAAATTTCTAAGTAACCCAAAGTTTTCAAACTTTGGACTTAGCTAAAAACGATCACTCTAGTCCGATCCAGTTTCTATGAAAAGCGTCCGGACTGGGGGCAAACATGGAAAGATTTTTCTAAGTAACCCAAAGTTTTCAAACTTGGAACTTAGCTAAAAACGATTACTCGGGTCCGGACCACTTCCTACGAAAAGAGTCCGGACCGGGGGCAAACATGATAAATCCCCCAAAATCTAGGAATTTTGGAAAGAAAAACAATCGAAATACAAGCAACAGAAAAAGAGAAACGACACAAGAACAGCAGCAAAAAATACGACAATGGAATAACAATAAAATATTTATGGCTGTTTTTCAAGCCATTTTTATTTATAATGGTGGGGGGTACAATATCGTTACAATTAAACGGTCGTCCCTCCAGAAGCAGGACCAGGACCGCCAGAACCTTCCCCACCCTTGCCAACCTTCCCCTTAGTCTCATCGGCGACCATCTTCCGAAGTGCGAGCGCCTCCTCGATCCTTTTCATCACTACCCCAATTTCAGCCATGGTGGTTGGCCCGTCGAAGACCATACCATCCACGATAACTTTGTTGTTCTCGTAGTTGTAGACCAAGCTTTTGGGATCCATTACGCAGAAAGAAAAAACAAAGGAAGATTTCAAGTGTTTCTGAGGAGAATAGGGAAAAAGGAAACTACAAGGGCTAGTATTTATAGAGATGGGAATGAGGGGAGCCCAAGCGATTCAAATCCCCTGTCATACTTGGAAATTGGAACGGAGTTAATATCAGTTGACGACGCGAGAATCAAGATGTTTGACCGTTGAAAATACGCGTAACGAAGCGTCATAATAAATCCTGTCAAGAATCAGTTAAGGAAGGTACAAATTTCGCACCACAGTTCGAATCCAACCAATTGGAGGAGATCCGGACTAAGGGCCCAACTATATTCAAACTTCTCTAAGTAACTCAGGGACTCTCGCCTTGAACTGGAGAGAAGTTTTAAAATTTTCATCACAGTCCGGATCTACTCACTTCGAAGTACTCCGGACTGCAGAAGAGCCACATGCAAATTTCCCTAAGTAGTTCAAGAGTTTCGGCCTTGAACTTAAGGAACGCATTACAAAATTTCCTAAGTAACCAAAAGCTTCAATCTTTGGACTTAGCCGATGGCAACTGCTCTAGTCCGGATCATGGCATGGGCATAATGATCCGGACTGAGGGTAACAACAATAACAAACAAATACACAAAGGGAAAAATGCAAACAGGAACAATTAGAAAGGAACGTAGACAAGTTCAGAGCGCACATAAGGCGCAAAATTCAAAGATACAACACATAAGTTCGGAATAGCAAATGATAAAATTACGGAGCAAGAGTTGAAAGGCAGAGTGTGTAAACTTGTAACACTATAACTAATGTAACTCAAACTAAAGGAAAAGATACTTAACCAGAAGACAATCAAGAACAAGAAGTCACAAGAAATCAACACTAAATGAAGACAAGGTAATTGATACAATTCGACATGTTAACTATGATCAATCGAAGAAGAAATCATTGAGAGAAGTTCAAGTCAAAGTTGTTCATGCCTCAGTGATTCGGAAAGCCAAGAATCAAGATCATAACTATCAGTATCAATAAGACCAATTGATTTCAAGTGAACAAGAAGGAAAGCAAATATTGGAAAGCCACATTTCTAATTGGATATGGTAATTTATTCAAGAAGCAAAAACCCTATCAAGACTAGTCACTTATGAACCAGACCGTTGCATCAAGTGTCAGGACATTGATAGCAAGTTTATGTCAGTAATAAAGATCCATATTCAAGAGCTTAGTGAAGAACAAAGAAGACATGAAGATATCACAAGTTCAAGATGTGCATTGAAGTTTCAAGTTGAAGAACAGAATATTTTCTAAGTACTAAATATTCTAGATGACCAAGTAGAAGTTTCTAAGTAGAAGTTCTACTTAGAAATTCGAGATGGCTAAGTAGAAATTCTCAAGTAGAAGTTCTACTTAGAGTGCAGCTTCAACATGACACATGGCATCTTCTGATTTGCAGATTTCCAAGCTTTCAAGATAAGGCAAGATTTATGTGGACATCATTGGGCCACGTACATCTTAGTCTTTGAAGACTACAGGACATAGATTACATGTAGTATAAATAGAAGTACTTGTGTAATGTTTTAGTTAGAGAACAATAGTTTAGAAAAACACAAGAAAAAGAGAGAGAGTGCATTCACAGAGCTTAGTATCATTCACTTCTCTCTGAACTTCTGTTATACTTTGTAATGAATGTTGTAGCAACCCTTTCAAGTTATATATAAGACATATATTCCTTGAATTTGTGTGTTCATTTATTGCATCGTATTTATTGCTTCTCATATTCGAAAAGTTGTATTCACCCCCCCTCTACAACACATTTGGACCTAACAATTGGTATCAGAGCTAAATGTTTAACATACAAAACATAGATCCTTGTGTTGAGTAGAAGAATCGTGAGTTTTCATTTTCTAGATCTACTTTTCATTTTCTTAAAAAGTGTGCCTTAAATTGTTTGTATTGAAAACTCATCTGAAAAAATTATTTAAATGCTCCAGGTGTGATTATTTAGCTTGGATGTATTTTAATTAATTTTTGTGAATTAATCTGGGTACTTTCATATTTGGTGTTCTTGAGTGTTCACCATCTGTTCTTATCAAAGAAGACTACCCAACAACTTTTTGATCTCCTTTTCAATAGTAAAAGAATAAAAAAAGGTGTTTTTGGACTTTGTGATTTGCATTATTCACGGCCGAAAGTGAAACAAAATATATTCATTACCTAGCACGTGGGTTAGGTGGGTTAGGTGAGTAAAGCATTCAAAGTCAAAAGGTGTTAAAGAGATAATATTGTTTATTCAATATTAAAGTAATCTGCAGAAAAATTATTCTAAGGACAAAAGTTCTACATAGAATTTCTACTTGAAAATTTCTACATAGAATTTCGACTTGGACAATTTCTACTTGGTGATTTCGACTTGAGCAAAATTTCTACTTAGAGAAATTTCGACTTAGGCAAAATTTCTACATATAAATTCTATATAGCCTAGTCTTGGGTACTTAGAAACTTTTAGTGACCAGAATTGAGATGGCTCCTAAAAATGCATTCAAGATCCCAATGTTCAACAAAGATCACTATGAAGAATGGGTTTTCAGAATGAGACTATATCTAGAGACTGTTAACCCTGAATATCTGGAAGTCCTTGACAAGGGTAAATTTGTTCCTATGGTGGTTATTCCTGCACATACGGAAGGAGGGGTGGTTATAGCACCTCGGTCTGAGCCCAAAAAGGCAGCGGACTTTTCGGATGCTGACTAGGAGCAAATAGCTTGTGATACTGCCGTACGACAAACCTTGATGGAATCTCTTGATCATGAAATGTTCAACATAGTCAAAGGTTTGACTACAGCAAAGAAGATTTGGGACAAGATAGAAGTTGTCATGGAAGGATTTGCAGAGGTCAGAAGCAACAAGACACTCATACTCAAGATGGAGTATGACACCTTTAGAATAAGGAAAGGAGAAGGCATAACAGATGTCTACCTACGATTCAGTCAGTTGGTATTGGATTTGAATCTGAGAGGTGTAACTCTCCCCATGGTTGAGACTAATACGAGATATCTGAGGAACCAGCCAAAAAGCATTGAACATAAGGTCTACGCAATAAGAGAAACCAGAGATTCACATACAACTTCTCTGGAAGAATATTATGGAATATTAAAGACCTATGAGCTGGAAACACTTCAAGATCAAGCATGGGACAATGATTCAAAGGGAAAAGAAAGTGCATCAGGATTAGTTGCTGATGAGGAAGAGTCTAAGAAGGCAATGGTTGCAGCAAAGCCTAAATCATCACTTGCACCACATCAAGTTGATAATGATGACGAGTGCGCATCTGACAGTGATGATGACTACTACACCCAAGAAGAGCTGGACAACATGGACGATAGTGTCGTGGCATACATGGCAAGGAAGTTCAGCAACATGAGATTTAGAAAGAGCAACCGACCACAGAGAAAATCTTCATCTTATTATCGGGCTGCTAGGGGTGGTGGTAGTTCGTCAGGCTACAAAGGAAAAGGCAAGAATACCAGCTACAAATCTCCTTTGGATTTCAAAATGAAGTTCAAATGCTATAATTGTGGTGAAGCTGGACACTTTGCCTCGGACTGCAAAAAGCCTAAACAGACTTATCCAAAAGAGACATTTGAAGCTCTCAAAAGCAACTATGAAGTACTGTTGAAGGAAAGACATGGAAAACGAGCTTTATTGGTGACAGAAGGAAGAGCTTGGGATGATTCAGATGAGGAAGATGTTACTCATGTAGCAAACTTTGCCCTCATGGCTGAGACATCAGAGGAACCAGAGGTACCAGTTCTGACTCTTAAAGTAGAAATGTCTATTGATGATTATAAGGAACAGAACGGGGCTCTTAGTGAAGAGATCTATATGTTGTGCAAAAGCCTAGACTCTTCTCAAAAGGAACAGAAAACACTTGTTGCCAAATGCAGAATGCTTGAGGCAAAAGTGGAAGAGCTAGAGGCTGCTTGCACTGTAGATACTTCCCTAAGAGACTTTATTACATCTCTGGAACACAAGCTCGTCCTTAAGGAAGAAGTAGAAGCATGTCTTAGGAACAATCTAGCTGAGTTAGAAACAAAATGCGAAGCTTACAAACTAGCTGCTAGTAAAGTGTATGTAGATAATGACACATTTAAGAAAATAACTGGAGTAGGTATAGGACTTGATTATTCTGACCTTCCTAAGAAAGAAGGAAAGAAACCTATTGATCCTAGTTCCAGTGACCTTAAAAAAGAAACACCTAGAATTCTTAAATCGGCTGTCAAACCTATCTACAAACATCTTGTTCCTAGAATAGAAGAAGAAGAGACTGAATTGATAGCTAGATATGATATTGAGATGGAAGATCGCCAGAAAGAACAACCTACAACTCCTATCAAACAAGTGAAAATCAATTTCCCTAGAGATGAATCTAGACTGGGATTAGGAGCTAAGGCTGTTAAACAACAAGGAAAGAGAGAGAAAGGCATAAAAGAGGTTAAGGCTGAACGAACAAAGAAAGCATGTTATCATTGTAAATATACTGAACATCTTTCTTATGCATGCAAAGCTAACATGAATGTTCCTGTTGCACATGCCATGCCTACCACACATACAATGAATAATCTGCATCAGAATCATGCACAGTGTGGTCAACCTAATTGTATGCCATGCACTTTTAACATCATGCAAACTTTTGTGCATTTAATGAATGCATCTAGCCAGTCATGCTCAAATACTATTGCTAGTTCAAATATCAAGAAAAAGTATGGGAGAGCCAAGACTGTCAGTCCTCCTAAAGTTAGGAGTGACAAACCTTCTCCTAAGACTGACAAATCTGTCAAGTCTGAGAAAGGAAAGGAGATAGTCGAAAGCTCTAGTAATGTGAAGAAAAGTGCATCTCCTGTTGTTAAATCTGTTGATTCTCGATCTTATCGAAAAGCCGGGCCCAATCAAAGTTGGGTTCCGAAGAATGTCTAACCAATCTATCATTGCAGGGCGTTAAGCAGAATAGAAATAAAGTCATATGGGTGCTAGACAGTGGAGCATCGAGGCATATGACTGGAAACAAGTCCCTGCTTACAGAGTTGGTTATGAAGGCTGGCCCTTATGTTACCTTTGGAGATGACAGCATAGGTGTGACTAAGGGATATGGCAAACTGAAAACTGGCAATGTCATCATTGAAGATATTTCCTATGTTGAGGGACTAAAGCACAATCTGTTGAGTATAAGTCAATTCTGTGACAAAGGTTACGAAATTGTCTTCAACAAGAAAGGTGTATCAATCACTCACATCAAGGAAGGCTCACTAGCTTTGAGAGGAGTTCGAAAGGCAGATCTTTTTGTTGCAGATATGGATTCAGCAAATCAGAATGAGGTCACCTGTTTCTACAGCAAAGCCTCGGATGATGAAAGCTGGTTATGGCACAAAAAGTTATCTCACTTAAACTTCAAAACGATGAATGCTCTCGCGAGGCGAGAATTGGTGAGAGATCTACCTCAAATGGAGTTCGCTCCGAAAGGACTCTGTGAAGCTTGTGAAATGGGAAAGTCGAAGCGAGCATCGCATAAAAGCAAAGAAATTTCTAGTATTACTGAGCCTCTGCAACTTCTTCATATGGATTTGTTTGGCCCAGTGAATGTCCTATCGTTGTCTAGGAAAAGATATGCTTTGGTAATCGTGGATGACTTCTCCAAGTATACATGGGTATTGTTCGCAATGACGAAAGACGAAGTACCTTTCTTAATCATTGATCATATCACTCAAATTGAGAATGTTTCAACACTTACTGTGAAGACGATTAGATCAGACAATGGCAGTGCTGAATGACTTCTGTGTATCTAAGGGAATACGTCGTCAGTATTCAGCCCCGAGGACTCCACAACAAAATGGAGTAGTTTGTTGAAGCAGCAAGAACTTTGTTGTATGATTCAAAACTTCCTTTGTATTTCTGGGCCCAAGCAGTGAGTACCGCTTATTACACTCAAAATAGAACCTTGATCATAAAAGATAAAGAAAAGACACCATGTGAGCTAATGAACAACAGAAGACCAACAATCAAATACTTTCATGTCTTCGGAGCAAAATGCTATGTGCTTATAGATGATGAAAATCTAGGCAAGTTTGCAGCAAAAGCTCGTGAAGGAATCTTTGTTGGTTACTCTACAGACGTGGTGGCAGCTTATAGAGTGTTCTTGGTGAATGATCGAAAAGTGACTGAAAGTTACAACGTCAGATTCGACGATACCAAACTCTCATCAATTTCAAGAGATTCTAGTGAACCTGAGTCCCTAAAATTTCAGAATCTGGACTTCGAAGATCTTGAAGATGAACCTGAGTTGGTTGTTCCATTAAATGTTCCAAGCGTACATGAAGAACCTGAGTCTAGTGAACAAGCTAATTCTACAAGATCAGGAGAGACTTCTTCAGTACCAACCGGCAACAACTCAGGGGGAGTAAATAGCAGCTCAAGGACTACGGTTCAAGGCTCGAGTCGAGTTGACTCTAGTTCTGTAGGAGCTGGCACTAACTCAGGGGGAGTTAGTGAAAATAATCAAAGTAGTCAGCACCCCAACTCAGAAAGTCAAGCTGAATCATCAAGACAATTTCCAGGTGAACCGGTATGGAATAGAGACCATCCGTTTGAGTTAATTATTGGTGATCCAGATGCTGGTGTGACTACTAGAAGAACTGCAAGAGCTGACATGGCAAATATCTCCTTATATTCTGGGTTCTTATCCAAGCTTGAACCTAAAGAAATAGAAGAAGCTCTTGGCGATGCTGATTGGGTGATTGCAATGCAAGAGGAACTCAATCAGTTTGAAAGGCAGAAAGTTTGGAAACTGGTACCCCGACCAAAGAACATATCCGTAATTGGAGCTAGGTGGGTATTCAGAAATAAACTGGATGAAAACGGACTTGTAACACGAAACAAGGCTCGTTTGGTTGCAAAAGGTTATTCTCAGCGAGAAGGAATTGATTATGATGAAACCTATGCACCAGTTGCAAGACTTGAGGCAGTCAGAATGTTCTTGGCATTTGCAGCACATAAGAACTTCAAGGTTTTCCAGATGGACGTGAAAAGTGCCTTCCTGAACGGAGAGTTAGAAGAAGAAGTGTATCTGGAACAGTCGCCTGGCTTCGTTGATCCAGAACATGTAGATTTTGTGTATCTACTCTTCAAATCTGTCTATGGCCTCAGGCAATCCCCAAGGCGATGGTATGAAACCCTATCCTTATTCTTAATTGAAAATGGTTTTGTTAGGGGAGTAATTGATAAAACATTGTTCTATAAAGTTGTGAGAAATGACTTAATACTTGTTCAAGTATATGTGGACGATATTATTTTTGGGTCATCAAATGAGCGCTTGTGCGAGAAATTTGCCAAGCTAATGCAGGAAAAATATGAGATGAGCATGATGGGAGAGTTGTCCTTCTTCCTTGGATTACAGATCAGTCAGAGAAAAGATGGTATCTTTATCTGTCAATCCAAATACGTCAGAGATTTACTCAAGAAGTATAATCTAGAAGATGCATCAGCAGCTAAGACTCCCATGGCAACAGCCACGAAGCTTGATGAAGACAAATCAGGTAAATCAGTTGACATCACAAGCTATCGAGGTATGATTGGCTCACTCCTCTATTTAACTGCAAGTAAACCCGATATAATGTTCGCAACTTGTTTATGTGCAAGGTTCCAAGCGGATCCTAGAGAATCACATCTCGTAGCTGTCAAAAGAATTTTTAGGTATCTCAAGGGCACACCAAATCTAGGGATTTGGTACCCAAGAGATACAGGTTTTAATCTTATTGGCTATTCGGATTCAGCAGGTTGCAGGATTGATAGGAAAAGCACATCTGGTGCTTGCCAATTTCTTGGCAGAAGATTGGTGTCCTGGCAAAGCAAAAAGCAACATACAGTATCTACTTCTACTGCTGAAGCTGAGTACATTGCTGCTGGAAGCTGTGTAGCTCAAATACTGTGGATGAGGAACCAATTGAAGGATTATGGCATGGAGCACAAGAAAATTCCAATCATGTGTGACAACACAAGTGCCATTGCCATAACCAACAATCCTGTAGATCACTCAAGAACCAAGCATATTGACATCAGGTATCATTTCATAAGAGAACATGTCGAGGAGGGGACTGTGGAGCTACATTTTGTGCCCACAATGCAACAAATTGCAGATATATTCACCAAACCTCTTGATGAAGTAACATTCAATAGGTTGGTTGGTGAATTGGGAATGCTTAACACAAGTTAGTAAAGCCTTCTATCTGTAAAATCCATGTTTATGTTTGTATGTGCAAGCTACTCAATCATTATGTGCTTAGACTTTAAAATGCCTAATTAATGATTGTTATAGGTTGCATATAGTGTGTTTTTGCATAAATTCCTTGTGTTTTAAGTGTCTTTTATAGCACAAATCTGTGAATTTATGCTTGTTTGATTGCATGATCATAGGGGGAGTTAAATTCATAATATTCTAAATATTGCATGATTTTTAGATGAATTTACCTATGAGTTTCATGTAATTAGAGGCCTTAGAATTAAAAAACTTCAAAATTTTGAGTTAGGTTCTATCTCGAAACTCATCTAGAAATTCGACTTGAATTTCGACTTAAGCTGTCAGAGTGAAGTTTTGAAAATTCTAAGTCTGGGAAGAATTTCGAGTTGGCTATCTCGAAATTCATCTCGAAATTCGACTTCGAGTTCGAGTTCGAGTTACCAGTGTGCCTAGTTCTATCTTCAAAATATTCGAGATACAGTCTATCTCGAATTTTATCTCAAAAGTTGAGATGAGGTTTCCATCAAGGGAATATTTTGAAAAGAACTGAGAATTAACTTCGAGTTAGTCTATCTCGAAACTTAACTCGAATTTCGACTTGATGTTCGAGATAGAGTTCTTAGTCTATCTCGAAACTCAACTCGAATTTCGACTTGATGTTCGAGATAGAGTTCTCAGTTAAGCTAAAAGGAATTTTTCGAGTTACACTCCTAACTCGAAACATATCTTGAATTACCCTGTACTTTTTGCTTCAAGGGGGTATTTTGGAAAGAATGAGATTAACTTCGAGTTAGTCTATCTCGAAACTCAACTCGAATTTCGACTTGATGTTCGAGATAGAGTTCTTAGTCTATCTCGAAACTCAACTCGAATTTCGACTTGATGTTCGAGATAGACTTCTAACTCGAAAAGTATCTTGAATTTCTCTGTTTTTCTTAAGAGGGGAATTTTCCAAGTTTACTACAAGTTAATAATGTTCGAGATAGGATTTCCCTATAGTTTCTGCTGTAAAATTGGTTAAAGTGTTGATTTGTGCTTAATTGTTCGAGTTAACTTCTATCTCGAACTTTATCTCGAAGTTCGACTTGATGTTCGAGATAGAGATGTTCGAGATAGAAATGTTCGAGATAGAGTTCGACTTAGATGTTCCCTGTATGGACTTAGTAATTTTCACTCTTTTTAACAGGGACATTTTTGTCATTTCACATTCATCTATATATACATCTCTAACTCGATGCCTAATTCACTTTACCTAATTTCATTTTCACAGCAGCCGTTTCACAAAAACAGTGCGATTTCACAGACTTCATACAATTAACCCGTGTTTTTGTGATTAAACTCATACTAATCACGAATTACTGCCAAATTTTTGACTGTTAATCACTGTGTTATCATTAATCATTGTGATACTGTGTTTTTGTAACCGCATATACACGCGCATATACATACACACAAACATCAAGTTTTGTGTATCTGTTCAAAAACACGAATTCATATTCTCCACATATACACACGATTTCACTGATAAACACACGAATATTCATCTTTGTTGAATATTCAGATCTAGTAATTGGCTGTTCATATTCCGTAGTTTAAATTTTCAGACTATCTTTTGATATTCTCGAAAAATTAAAAGGAATAAAACTTAGTAATTCGTAAATTATTTGTTTTTCAAAATTAAACAAAAATCACATCTTTTTAAAGAAAAACATTTAAATAAAAAAAAAATGGCTCACCAATTTTCACTTGCTAAAAACAATTTTTATAATATTTCTACGGAAATTGGTGATCAACTCCCGCGGTTTAAGTTTTGGATACGATTTCTCAATTTGTACTCCAAAGCTAGCCATGCTTTTACTGCTAAACCTACACTAGTACATGATGCTTTACAGCAATTATGGACTAGTGCGGTTACTTTTGGGAGCAAATCAACCCCCTACGGTTTCAGGTTTACCTTAGCGGGTCAGGAATATGAGGTGACTGAAGAGATTGTCAACAGAGTTCTGGGATTCCCAATTAAAGATGCCTATGATCCAGAACCTACTGCTGCAGAACGCCTCAGATTATTTGAAGAAATTGGATGTTATCCTCCAAAAGGCCCAATCACGGAAAATATCCAAAAACAATTCTTCCATGTGGAATGGAATTACTTTTTCGAGGCCATCACACGATGTTTTCGGGCACGCGAAAAAGATTTTCATCAAATTCCAATTCCAATGCAAACCTTTGCAGTTGCCCTAGCAAGAGAACTGGATATAAATTATGGACGCATCGTTCTCTCTGAGATAGTGGCCTCAATGGGATCTCTTGCAAGCAGAGACCTCACTATAGCTGATGTTGTCTGTTGGTTTCCTCGGTTCCTACAAATGCTCATTAATGACCTAATACCGAAGGATGCTCTTGCTGTTAGACAGAGATTTGCCGGAAGCCCAACATCTGCATCGCTAGGGATGGGCACTAAGTCACTTTCAACCATTGCTAATCAGGATAAACATCAAGGTAAACCAATGTCTACTCCTGAAAATATTCAAATGTGGCTTAGATATGATGCAGGAGTTACCAATTTGGAGGCATCATCACAAGTTTCATCACATGCTCAAAATCCATCTGTTCATGCTGAGGCATTTGATGAGATTCCTGATGAGGAAAGCGATGATGCACAAGGTAATCAATCAGGTAATCTCTCCATGCATACTATTCATTCCTCCTCCTATGTATCTGATTCCGTGACCCAAGAGACTGCTAACCCGCAGGATCTATCCCAGGGTGAGAGCCATATTTCTGACTCTGAGTCTGATACACATTCCTATTCTCTATCACCCCTGTTAACGGAAGTCAGAAAACCAGCACGTGTATATGTACAAGATGATGAGGAGAGTGAAACCGAAGAGCAGCAACTTATTCGAAAGAAAGCCAAACTTTTCCACGCTGCTACTTCACAACCACAGTCAAACCCTAGCGTGTCACACGCAACCACTCCACCTCACGCGAGTGGTTCACCCCTTGAACAATCTGCACATAGGGATTTTGATTTTGGTGAGGATGATGTACCTCTTGAAGATATTGTTGCTTCAAGAGGACATGAAATCTTAAGAACTTCAGCCGTACCTTCACCGGTACGTACTGATGCTGCAAAGAGGATCGGTTCTGATGTTGTACAAGAACACTTTGCAGCCTCTCAGCCTGAGATTCCAACTCAGGAACAAACAGAATTTGATCCCATAACTGTCAACAACATTTCTTATCAATTTTCTGTAGGTACTGCTTCATTATTTGGATCAATCATTGAAGACATACACGAGCGTGAGACAGGGAGTGTGTGTGAGAGGTTAGGGAGAGAGGGACCTTCATTTTCAAGGCCCGAAACCGAGCGTCAAATACCAACAGAACGAGTATTAGAGCGAGGTCACCTAAACCAAACACCGTCCCTTAACATTGAAAATCTTGATACGCGTATGACTTCTATGGAAAATCAGATGAAGCAGTTCGGACAGACGATGGGGCAGTTCGGGATGAACATTGGAAACAACCAAAGGGCTCTAGACGACTACGCAGCAAGAATGGCAAGTCAAGCTACAGCTTTTGATGATTTGACAAATAAGGTCAATGACTTGGGCCATGCTGGTGGTGTCTTGGGAAGCACTCTCAATGAGAGGATGGGGGCATTGGAGTCTACAATGCATACAATGGCTGTGGAGATCAGTAGAATGATGTTCGCAGTCAGGAGTTTTGTGCCCCCGGAGTGCTTCGAGTAGCAACAACCTCCCCCCGATGCTGGTGCAGGTGGTGCTAGTGGAGCGGGAGCCTCTGGTTCTGGTTTTAGAGGTTCTTATGCAGCTGGTGGATCTGAAGACCAAGGTGGAGCTCAGGATAACTCACCTAAGGGGGAGAGTGGAAAGGAGACGAGACAGCAGGCAGTTCACATCGAAGAAATTGAAGAACCCGCTGATCTTGTCAAGGAACCAGAAGTTGAGCCGTCTGTTGATGAAGAGGCTCTGAGGATGAGAAAGGGTAAGGCAGTAATGGTTGATGAACTATTTATTGACCTGAGTCATCAGGAAACAGTACAGGAGGTACTTGACTCAGATTCTGACATGGAAGACGTACCGTTGGCACACGCTATAAAAAGATCTTTGAAGGAACAAGGTGGAGGTGCTGGGATGTCTTCCGGAATGCCTGAAGAATTTCCTGTTGATGAGGAAACCCTTAAAGCTCAACAGTTAGCCTTGGAACAAGCTCAGTTCCATAAAATGAAGATGATGCAAGAACATGCTGCGTTCCTAGAAAAGAAGGTGGAGTTACAAGGGAAGCAGTATGATCATGAGCTTGCAAGGCTAGCTGATCCTCAAGTTGATCTGGACAAACGAAGGATAGGGCAGAAATGGGATGAAGCAAGGAAGATAATGATGGGACCCTGTGCGAAAGGAGTTCATAACAAGGATGCAGATGATCTGTTCTACAACTTGAATTTGCAGAATCCAATGACTGGGGACTATATAAATGCTTTGAAGAGACTAATTTCTAAAGTCAGGGTTGGATACAATGCAAATCTTAAGGAGTGGCAGGTTATCTTGTCTTTGGTAGAAGGAGTCCCAACATCTTTCTTATATGTGGATGACCAATTCATAACGAGAAGATCTGCGTCAGAGTTGTTCTTGCTAGCGACAAAAATTCAATACTCTCATTCTGAGGAGCTAAGCATTCTGTATAGGGATCAGTTAATGCAGCTAGCAGAGGACAAGGGTCCAGAATTCTCAGCTTATCCAAATTTTGTCTGGATGGTAGTTGACGGAAAGATGAAGAGGGTTAGCATGGAGGAAAATGATCTAATGGAGTTTTCAGTGGAATCTCTCAAAGCTGTCTGTAGACAAATGATGAGTAAGGGATTCGCTTCTGAGCTTAAAGATAAATCCGTGAAGATCATTGAAAGAGTTATATTCAAGAAGAGCAATGAGGTGTGGAAGTGTGATGTCATTGCTCCAAACCCTCTGGATAACGTGAAGATTGAGCCGGAGCTGATAGAGAAGAAATGGAATATTCTTCAAGCCATGAAGAATGTAGATGAAGCTCTGACTCTTCCTTCTGGAGCACTAGAACAAGGAGAAATAAGGGAGGCTATTGGTGTTCCAGGAAGTGATAGTGTATACTGGATACATGCTTATGTTGAAGATACAGCTGATGCCTTAGTATTCATAGATGCAGACCAGAATCAAACAATCTTGCATATGAGTAGACAATGGCTGCTACGGACTCAAGATGCTGCATTTCTGGAGAGAGTATTATATGTATTCAAATGGGGCGAAGTGGAAGATAAGTTTGTTGAAGAAAAGCAGAGACTCATGAGTTACCTGTCTGAAGTAGTGGTGGAAAAGAAGCGAATGGAGCGAGATGCGGCCAGTGTCCACAATACTGACCGTGTCAAGGGCTACCCCAAGATGATCTATTGTCAGTTTAAATCTGATAAATCTCACTGGAAACCTCAGCTCATCATGAAGAACTTTGAGGATATTCCAAAGATCAGGACTACTCAGGAGGTGGACAAACTCAGAAGGCTTTTCAAACATCCTTATCCAGAGCCCAAGAACCCTCTAGAAATGGAAGCTATAAGTCTATTGAATGCTAGGTGGAAGCAGCTTAAAGATCCAGTGTACAAGAAAGAACAGCAGCAGAAGGAGAAGCGCAAAAGGCAGAAAGAAGAGAGAGTCCAAGCTGCTGAAGCTAGAAAGAGGAAACGGAATTAGGGTTAAAGGTCAGAGTGGTGTGAACTTGAAGTTGGAAAAACTTCATGTCTTTCAGTTGCTTTAACTCACTTGAGGAAAATTCACCTTAGAGTGAATCCAATAAGGTGATACAAGTTTGACTAAAAGATATGAAATAATCCAGGTGATAGGAATCACTCAAATGATCTTTAATTCAAAATTCGAATTCTGTTTCTAGTTTAAGTTCTTTGTATTGTTTTCATGTAAATTTCAATTGTAAATTATTCAAGACTGTAATGTTAATTATCTTTTCTCGTCTCATTGTTTAGTTGAGTTATCCTTCATTAATTTGAATGTCATTGTTAGACAATCAAATTGGGGGAGATTGAAAGGCAGAGTGTGTAAACTTGTAACACTATAACTAATGTAACTCAAACTAAAGGAAAAGATACTTAACCAGAAGACAATCAAGAACAAGAAGTCACAAGAAATCAACACTAAATGAAGACAAGGTAATTGATACAATTCAACATGTTAACTATGATCAATCGAAGAAGAAATCATTGAGAGAAGTTCAAGTCAAAGTTGTTCATGCCTCAGTGATTCGGAAAGCCAAGAATCAAGATCATAACTATCAGTATCAATAAGACCAATTGATTTCAAGTGAACAAGAAGGAAAGCAAATATTGGAAAGCCACATTTCTAATTGGATATGGTAATTTATTCAAGAAGCAAAAACCCTATCAAG
Organism: Saposhnikovia divaricata; assembly: GCA_036435485.1. Lineage (NCBI taxonomy): Eukaryota > Viridiplantae > Streptophyta > Magnoliopsida > Apiales > Apiaceae > Saposhnikovia > Saposhnikovia divaricata. The sequence continues at coordinate 224,144,894 of CM071597.1, forward strand.
ACTAGTCACTTATGAACCAGACCGTTGCATCAAGTGTCAGGACATTGATAGCAAGTTTATGTCAGTAATAAAGATCCATATTCAAGAGCTAAGTGAAGAACAAAGAAGACATGAAGATATCACAAGTTCAAGATGTGCATTGAAGTTTCAAGTTGAAGAACAGAATATTTTCTAAGTACTAAATATTCTAGATGAACAAGTAGAAGTTTCTAAGTAGAAGTTCTACTTAGAAATTCGAGATGGCTAAGTAGAAATTCTCAAGTAGAAGTTCTACTTAGAGTGCAGCTTCAACATGACACATGGCATCTTCTGATTGGCAGATTTCCAAGCTTTCAAGATAAGGCAAGATTTATGTGGACATCATTGGGCCACGTACATCTTAGTCTTTGAAGACTACAGGACATAGATTACATGTAGTATAAATAGAAGTACTTGTGTAATGTTTTAGTTAGAGAGCAATAGTTTAGAAAAACACAAGAAAAAGAGAGAGAGTGCATTCACAGAGCTTAGTATCATTCACTTCTCTCTGAACTTCTGTTATACTTTGTAATGAATGTTGTAGCAACCCTTTCAAGTTATATATAAGACATATATTCCTTGAATCTGTGTGTTCATTTATTGCATCGTATTTATTGCTTCTCATATTCGAAAAGTTGTATTCACCCCCCCTCTACAACACATTTGGACCTAACAAGAGTTCAAAAGATTGAAAGTTCAAGCTGTGCGACCATCCGGATTCTCGAGGGCAAGAGAAGGATTTGCAAGAGTTGGATCCGTAGGAGGGATGGCAGGGATGATCGGATTGGGACCAGCATAAGGTTCTGGTTCTGAACCGTCCCGGTCATGGTAGGGATGATCGGATTGGGACCACAGTTCGAATCCAACCAATTGGAGGAGATCCGGACTAAGGGCCCAACTATATTCAAACTTCTCTAAGTAACTCAGGGACTCTCGCCTTGAACTGGAGAGAAGTTTTAAAATTTTCATCACAGTCCGGATCTACTCACTTCGAAGTACTCCGGACTGCAGAAGAGCCACATGCAAATTTCCCTAAGTAGTTCAAGAGTTTCGGCCTTGAACTTAAGGAACGCATTACAAAATTTCCTAAGTAACCCAAAGCTTCAATCTTTGGACTTAGCCGATGGCAACTGCTCTAGTCCGGATCATGGCATGGGCATAATGATCCGGACTGAGGGTAACAACAATAACAAACAAATACACAAAGAGAAATATGCAAACAGGAACAATTAGAAAGGAACGTAGACAAGTTCAGAGCGCACATAAGGCGCAAAATTCAAAGATACAACACATAAGTTTGGAATAGCAAATGATAAAATTACGGAGCAAGAGTTCAAAAGATTGAAAGTTCAAGCAGTGCGACCATCCGGATTCTCGAGGGCAAGAGAAGGATTTGCAAGAGTTGGATCCGTAGGAGGGATGGCAGGGATGATCGGATTGGGACCAGCATAAGGTTCTGGTTCTGAACCGTCCCGGTCATGAGCTTCTTCGGCGGCGACATAGAGATCAGTAAACTTGTCCCAAGAAGACTCGGGATCAGTTTTTATTAGCCTCTCTGAAACAAGCCAACACCGGTACAGTTTCTCCGCAAAAGATTCAGCAACCGCGTCAGTATAGCTTTCGGAATTCTTGTACTCAGTAATAACTTCCTCCGCCGGCTTACGAACACTCAGTTCGGCCTCCAATTCGGTTACCCGTTTCCTCAACTCCCCGGATTCAATCTCAGCTTTGCTAGCCCGATCTGTAGCAGACTTAAACCCAGCCTCCAAATCAGAAACCTTTCCCTCCAACTCGCTGATCCTCAAATCTTTCCTGGAGCTCTCAGCCAAAGACCGCTCCAGATCAGTAATCTTTGAATCCTTTTCGGTGCACTCTTTCTTTGCAGCATCTAGCTTCTCAGCCAACTCTTGGATCTTTTCCTCCTCAACATGGGCGTTGGCCGCAGCTCCGGCAAGCATGATCCCGGACTGAGTAACATATCAAAGATTAGTAAAAATTTACAGCAGGAAGTGGAAGTGGTTCAAGGAGCAAAACAAGTTACCTGAGCCCAAGTAACAAAGTTCCTCTTCAAAATGTCGGTCTTGGAAAGCCGCTCCATGACTCTCCAGTCTTTTTCCTCAGCAATAGAACCAGCCATTTCAGCTATCTGCCTTATGCTAAAGTTACCAACTTTGAAACCCTTTTTCTTACTAGTCCCAGCCTCTTCTGGGGGGTGGCATCCGTGCCTGCAGAAGGAACAGCCCCAACATTCACACCTTGAAGAGATCCAGGCTCAAAATCGTCATCTGCTTGGAATAACCTCGCTCTTTTGGCAGGAGGTGAATGAGTTTGGGCTTGGTCGGGTGGAGATTGACCGCCCACCGTACCCTGGACCAGAGACTCGCCACCCACTTCCTTGGGAATATTAGAACCACCACCAGTACCGGTTTCAGAATCGGCGGGAACCCGATTGCTGGGGACCTTGGTTTGGTGAATACCAGCTATCTTTCTCAGCTTGGAGGCAAGAGCTTTTGTAGCATCATTCTTAGACATTCTTTCGACTAGTCTGGGGTCGTAGAAAGGTAAACCTGAAGGAAGAAAAGGAAAATAGAGTCAGTACACAAAACAAAAATAGTACGAAATAATGAAAGGGAACAACTTACATCCAAGTTGGTACATTTTCTCGTGGTCCATGAAAGTGTCCCGGGTCATTTGATACCCGACACACTCACAGAACCGGTGCATTTTATCGAAAGCAGCTCCATCGAATTCGAACGTTTCTTTCGCGGGAATAGTTTTTACACGTTCAACAAAGAGGGGCATAAACTCAAGGTCCACACCCTTTAAATAGATCCATTCCCGGTTCCAGCCCTTCAGAGAAGATTGGTGGATGACCGGCTTCGCGGACCCGGACGAATAGCCGCACTCATCACCCCGGAACCTAAACTCATAGAAAGGATTTTTGCTCGAATGGATAAGGGTGAAAATGTTGTGGAACAGCTTGAAGCTAGGAAAGAACCCACTCTGATTACAAGCAGCCAGAAACCATGATATCCATTTCACGGCGTTGGGAGTTAATTGCATCAGTGGTATCTCGTATTCATATTTACAGAGGTGTTTAATAAAGATATGGCACTCCGGATTCCAACCAGATCGGAGATGCTCTAGCCAGACTCCTACATACCCATCTCCCTGTCTGTGGTAAATCCTCTCGCCATGCCGGGGCCACCTCCATTCAATTTTAGGCCCAAGATGGAACACGGACCGGATTGCATCGTCCATATCGGACTTAGAGTATTCAGCATAGATCGGAGTTAGGGGATAGGGGGCCTCACTTACCACAGTCCCAGAAAAGGTCGCATCTAATCGGGCTTTGTCGTAGGGGCCGGACACCCCACATGGTTGCCTATGTTTATATTGGAAGCTAAGATCTTTGTAAAAGAGAGCCTTTTCCACCTCATACTTCCGAACAAAGAAGTACTTACTGTCTACCCAGAATCCCTCGGGAGTCATACAAGCCTGCCCGGGACCCCGATCCTTAATGCAGAGCTGGGACAGTACTGGTTTGCCACTCTTCCTCTTCCTGGCCATCAGACACCACTCTAAATCTAATAGTGGAGAAGGTTGATTTACAGAACTAGTGCTACCGGTGCTACTGTCAGAGCTAATAACCAAAATATCCGAAGGAGGCTTCGATTTCCTTGCCCGGCTTTTGTAACGAACCATAAAACCTGAGGAAATTACCAAAGTTAAGTCTTTTTCTTTTAACCCTATTACAAATTTATCTACAAATTTTCGTTCTACAATATTTTATTATACCTAATCCGGTCAAGGATTTACTCTAACAAGTCAATCTAGTCCGGGTTAGCGTGATTCTCTCCTTATATATAGTCCAAAACACATTATACTCCTAGTCCGGATCTAGTGAACCGTCCCGCATCAAACAGAAAGCCCAGTCCGGACTAGGCACATACATGAAACCTAAAAACACGATACAAAGGGCAAACACATCTTACCAAGATCTAAACACATACATACACGCCCACATACAGGTACAAAAACCAAGAACGCAGAGAGTAACAAGTAAAAAACCCCTTAACCCAGATCTAACAGGAACACAAAAAACCTCAATTATGAAAAGGTGGGCAAGCAAAATCGAATCGTCAACAAAAGACATTGTGAACTCGCACTCAATAACAAGAAGCCAAGGAGTACATGAAGAACACAAAATCAAGAAGATGAACAGTCGCAAGTGAAAAAGAGACGGGTCACGAATACATGCAAAAGAAAGGAAAATAATAAAGACAAAGGAAAAGAGGAGAACACTTACAAATAAAAGCTTTCCCAAGAGGACCAAACGGAGATCAAAGAGAATAGAAAACGATGCCCAGGGGTGATGGATTCCGGTGAAGAGAGCACAAAGTCTGATAAAGAGAAGAAAGGGGGTTTTTTCGCCTTTTTGGTTTGTAAGAATGGAAGTACAATTGCAACTCAAAAGGAGTTATATATAACTTCTGAAAGGAAACGGCAGAGTGGGCCACGCGGCACGTTCTGATAGGCTGGGGAATAATTAAAAAGGGTGAAAAGACAACCGCTTTAATGACACGCAGCTGTCGCACGTCTTTTTAGGAAAAATGGAGTGGGGTGATTTTGAAATGGATAGATCAAAAAACCCCCAAATTCGCTTGAATTGCTGCGGTACACTCCAATCCGAACTGCCTCTTTATATAAGCTACTTCAATCCGAATTATCTCAACTTAGAAACAATTCGGATTAGGAGGCAACATTCAACCAAAAAACTTTTTCTTCAAGCTACTTCAATCCGAATTGTCTCAACCTAAAAACAATTCGGATTAGGAGGCAACATTCAACCAAAAAACTTTTTCTTCAAGCTACTTCAATCCGAATTGTCTCAACCTAAAAACAATTCGGATTAGGAGGCAACATTCAACCAAAAATCTTTTTCTTCAAACTACTTCAATCCGAATTATCTCAACCTAAAAACAATTCGGATTAGGAGGCAACATTCAACCAAAAAACTTTTTCTTCAAGCTACTTCAATCCGAATTGTCTCAACCTAAAAACAATTCGGATTAGGAGGCAACATTCAACGAAAAAACTTTTTCTTCAACCTACTTCAATCCGAATTGTCTCAACCTAAAAACAATTCGGATTAGGAGGCAACATTCAACCAAAAAACTTTTTCTTCAAGCTACTTCAATCCGAATTGTCTCAACCTAAAAACAATTCGGAGACAATTCGGATTAGGAGGCAACATTTAACCAAAAATTCTATATCACAAACGATCGACTAAGAAAACATCTCCACTGCTACTCCTGAACTCTCACTCCCCCATACGGAAAATCCGTATAAGGGAGTGGGGGCAAATGATAGGCCATAACCAATCCCAACTGGACTCGGCCCAAGGTACCATGAGTCCGGCCCATAGGAAGCCCGGACTGGGCCCGAGCCAGTCTAGTGGGCAACCCAGCCACAGGGAGCGTAAGAGCACGGGAGACACGAGTCATGACTAGGGTCCTACATGACAGTGACAGATAAGGGAATCCTAGTATTGGCACAATCATGTCCCCATCAGACCACGTGCTGACACGCCCAGGGCACACGCCGCCACAGATATTACCTGGACAGGTGGGAATTATCAGAGAAGGACAAGTGTCCCACCTACCTAGGATCCGACGCTCATGATTGCAGGTACCAACCCCTAAACCCTAATCCTTGGCCTATAAATAGACAAGGAGAAAAAGGTGAAGGGGTTACATTCTCTTTTACATACACACTCATATACACACACCCTCTATAATTAGATACTCTAGTCCTTATCTTTTACTCTCCAAAGCCGTCACTTATTCTCACGCCGGAGGCGCCGCGGGGCTCAAACCCCCCTCCGGTGTTGTTTTGCAGTTGCCCAACCACCAGCTTCACCTCTTACCGGGCGTGGGAATGGCGGAGGAGGCACTAGATCGGGTCTTGGAGTTATCATTGGCGCTAGAAGGAGGGGGTGGCTCTGTCCTTTGGTCTCGGTGCCACTGGACTCGACTCCATCAACAAGCTCTTGAAAAAGAGTCCTAGTCAAAATCAGTAAGATCTAATGCAACCTTAAAACCTTTACCAAAGATGTCACCTTTGCACATTTCTTTGCTGTGTGTATGCGTCTTCAGCATTATTTAGCCCTGCTAGCCTAGATATTGGTAAAGTTGTGATCTTTGGCCTATAGATATAGCTGACGTACAGATTTGTGCTCTTAGTCACCTGCTTGTCTGTCTATACCTGTTTACCTGTGTTTATATCTGAACATTTAGCTCATACACACACTGCTTTACTCGAAACTTAACCCCATTCTGTTACAATCAATATTTTGTGAAATATTTTGTGAGCTTGAAATCATGCCGAGAGGGAGCAAATCTACTCAAAGAAACAATAATCGAGACCAGGATCCGAATCCCGTCCCGGACCTGCCCTTGGTTCCGGCGGAAATAGCTCCAGCTTTGGGAAGGGTAGGGATTGGTCCTGGAGATGCCCGAATTGACATCGAGCTCAACCAATACAAATATACAGATGTACCTCTAGCCGCGGCACACATGCAAGATCTTACTCGGGACGAATTGGCGGATGCAATCCAAGCATATCGAGCAAGCCGGATAGCACCTCCTCCCGAACCAGAACAAGCTGAAAATTCACAAGGCTCTGAACACTCTCACCGATCAAGAAGGTCAGTCTTCGACCGAATCGGCAACCAAGGAAAACAAACCGCCAACAAAGCCCAAAGCAAAAATCATGAAGCAGAAAAACTCAAAAAACTGGCTGAACTCAAAGAAAAGATCAGGCAAGAGGAGGAAGCAAAGCTCGAACTCAAAATCCAGAAAAGGATCCAGGAGGAAGAGGACCGAGTATTGAGGCGGTCCGGATCTAAGAGGGCTATGAGAGAAATCAGTCCTGAACTTATCTCAGATGAAGAAGAGCCTGAAGACAATCTCATGCAAATGATTCACGAGTTACAGAAAAAAGTAGGCCAAGACTCTGGACTTGAAATCGAGGGCACTTTGACGCCCTTCAGCCGTTCCTTGGAAGCTATTCCGAGGCAGAAGAACTTGAAACACTACAATTTTGATTCATTTGACGGACTGGGAGACCCGGAAGAACACATCAATTACTTCGAGCAGATTGCCCTGATCTACTACTATAATGACATCACCAAATGCAGATTCTTTGCATCAACCTTGAAGGGAGGAGCACAGAGATGGTTCAGCAGCATCCCCTCCCGAAGCATTCACTCCTGGAAGCTGTTTCGAGAATCTTTCCTGAAAAGATTCAAAGCAAACAGGACACACGAGTTACACATGTGTCATTTGGAAACCATTCGTCAGTATGGTAATGAATCCCTTTCGGATTTCATGAAACGCTTCCAGGAGGCAATCAACAAAATCTCACGATTGGATGAGCGCGAAGCTCTCAGTATTTTCCGGAGAAACCTAGACCCCGACCAAAATGAAAGATATGTTTATGAGCTAATCAACAAAGAGCCCGAAAGTTTGGCTACAGCGTACTCCATGGCTGCTCGATTCATTAAAGAAAGCGATGTTCTCCAGGCCATGAGGATGACTCGACAAGGGAATGTTTTTTCCCGGATTACTCAAGATGACCGCTCTCGGGGAGGGTACAAGTCTGAAAAAAGGTTCAAACCGAATAGACAGGCTAATTACATTCAAACTTCCCAACCCCCCGCCTCGGGAAGAGCTTCCGATCCGGTAACGGTGACGATCAAATCAGACTCAAAACTGCCCAAACCCGATCCAAAACCTGAACCTCAGTGGACTCCACTCAGCCGAACTCGCTCTGATATACTGAAAGAGGTTCGGGATAAGCCATACTTCTACCCACCTAAACCAATGATTACTGCCCCGGAAAATCGACCTACTCACAAACAATGTGACTACCACGGCACACACGGTCATACCTCAGAAAACTGCCTCTCCCTCAAATACTTTATTGAAGAATAAATCAAAAAAGGAAACATGGGGCAATATATAGCTCGGAAGACCATGGAAAAAGGGGAGGCATCCGGAGCAGGAAAGAAGCATGTTGTCAACGTAGTCATGGGAGGTTCCAATTCTCCTCCCCCTATTCCGGACTCCGGTGATGAGGTAATGGTGATTCAATCTTTCCCTGAGCAAATAATAACTTTTAGCAACGCAGATTTCGAAGGTATTGATCCAAACCATAATGAGGCTTTGGTGGTCAGCCTAGATGTCGCTGAAAACGAGGTCAAGAGAATTCTGGTCGATAACGGATCCTCAGTCAACATCATCTTCAAACATACATTCGACAGAATGCAACTGGGCAGTATAAGAATGAACGAATGCAGAGAGGACCCACTCTTCGGGTTTGGAAACAATTTAGTCCCGATCCAAGGAACTTTATATCTACCTGTTCAGTTCGGAAACTACCCAAAGCAAGTCACTCACATGGTAAAATTTTACGTGATCAACACCCCATCCTCGTACAACATGATACTTGGCCGTCTAGCATTAACCAAGCTCCGAGCGATAACCTCTACCCCGCGTTTGAAGTTTAAGTTCCCCACTCCATCTGGAATTGGGGAAGTCAAAGGCGATTCGGAGACTGCCGGTCGTTGCTACGGTCAAGCTTTGATCATGGCTGAAACAGACCCAGAAAATAAAAGAAAAACAACCTTGTACCAAAAGAACTTGAGCCACAAGAAGCACAGAGCACACTTCAAGAAGGAACCCGGACATGAAGTTCAGAATATTGAAAGTATCGAAGCTCAAACCAAGGAAGAACTAATTGCGAAAGCCCGAAGTTATCTAGAGTCCAACACACAAGCCCGGGTTCACCAGTACATTTCAAAGAAAGATCTCGGGAAAGTAGAACCCGCAGTTGAAACCGAGATGATCGAGCTAGAGGAAGGTAGCCCGGACAGAAGAATAAAGATAGGATCCGAACTAGATCCGAAATTCAGGCAGAAACTTATACAGCTGCTCAGAGATTATGCGGACGTTTTTGCGTGGAGCCCGGAGGACATGCCTAGACTCAAAGAATCTGTAGCCATGCATAGCCTTGATGTTAACCCCGACAAAAGACCAGTGAAACAAAAAAGGAGGAATTTTGCTCCGGATAGACAAAAAGCAATCGATGAGGAGGTTGAAAAACTTCTCAAAGCAGGAATAATTTGTGAGATAAAATATCTAGAATGGCTGGCCAATGTCGTCTTGGTCAAGAAACCTAATGGGAAGTGGAGAATGTGTGTGGACTACACAGACCTCAACGCAGCATGTCCTAAGGATCCCTATCCTCTCCCAAGCATTGATCAACTCATTGATGCCACAGCAGGTCACGAGATGTTCAGTTTCATGGACGCATTCTCTAGCTACAACCAGATTAAAATGAATCCGGCGGACATTGCAAAAACTGCTTTCATAACTCATAGAGCTGTCTATGCGTACAAATACATGCCTTTCGGATTGATGAACGCTGGATCAACCTACCAAAGAGCAATGGTCGAAGTGTTTAAAGATCAGTTGGGTCGGAACCTGGAATCCTACGTAGACGATATGATAGCTAAATCAAAAACAGTGCAGGAGCACATCCGGGATTTGCAAGAATGTTTTGACAATCTAAGCAAGCACGGGATGAAGCTAAATCCGGAGAAGTGCACATTCGGGGTGGAAGCAGGGAAATTTCTAGGATTCATGGTTAGTCAGAGAGGAATTGAAGCAAATCCTGAAAAGATCAAAACGATAATAGAAATGGAACCACCCCGGACTCAGAAGGAGATACAAAAATTGGCTGGCTCGCTAGCAGCTCTGAGGAGATTTATTCCTAAGCTAGCCGAGCGATGTTTACCATTCTTCGAGCTGCTAAGAGGGGCGAAGAATAAAAAAGAGATAAACTGGAGCCCGGATTGTCAAAGGTCTTTCGACTCTATAAAGGCATACCTATCGTCCCCGCCAATCCTGTCCAAAGCTGAACCCGGAGAAGCACTGTCCCTTTATCTGGCCGCAAGTCCTTCGACTGTGGGGGCGGCACTGATCCGGGAACATGACGGTCAGCAAAAACCGGTCTACTATGTCAGCCAGGTTCTAAAAGATGCAGAAACCAGATATCCCAACTTGGAAAAATTTGCTTTTGCCCTGGTAACTGCCTCCAGGAAGCTAAGGCATTATTTTCAAGGGAGAGAAATTAAAGTTATTACTGACCAGCCCTTGAGAAGAATAATTCACAAGCCAGATGTATCTGGTAGACTCGTTAATTGGGCTGTGGAGCTCAGTCAGTTCCAACTCACATTCATACCCCGGACAGCAATAAAGGCTCAGGTGTTGGCCGATTTTGTCGTGGAATGTTCTTTTCCCGAACCCCGATCTGGTCCCATGGTCATAGATAAGGGTATAGAAGGTGAATCTAATCCGGAAGTTTGGACTTTATATGTCGACGGATCTGCAACAAGTGAAAGGGCTGGAGCAGGCTTAGTTCTGAAAAGCCCCCGCGGCTTCCAGATACAACAAGCGATAACTTTCAAGTTTTTGGCTACTAACAACCAAGCGGAATATGAGGCACTTTTGGCCGGACTCCGATTGGCCAGATCATTGAAAGTCCAAGACTTGAAGGTTTATAGTGATTCTTAAATTGTGGTCAAGCAAACGAAAGGGGAATACATTGCTAAGGATCCAAGGCTGGCTCAATACCAAGCTTTGGTGAAAAGTTACTTAACTACAATTCCAAATTTCGAGATGATGCAGATTAATAGAGAAGAAAACACGGAGGCCGATTCACTATCCAAACTAGTCCGGAATGATGCAGAACTAGACAGCTCGGTCTACTTTGAAGAAATAGAGAAGCCTACCATTGAAAATAGTGAATTAATGGAGATAGATAATCAGCCCAGCTGGATGACCCCTATAATATCATATCTAGAAAAAGGAGAGTTTCCAAAAGATAAAAACAAAGCCCAGAGACTCAAGGCCAAGGCTGCAAAATTCTTCGTTGAAGAAGGACAACTTTATCGTAGAACATTCTCTAGTCCGATCTTGAAATGTGTGGGACCTGCCGAAGCGGCATACTGTTTGCAAGAAGTTCATGAAGGGATTTGCGGGGACCACCTATCAGCAAAAGCTTTAGCATACAAAATAATAAGGCAGGGATACTATTGGCCAACGATTCACAATGATGCGGTAGAGTTTGTCAGAAAGTGCAAGAATTGTCAGACATTCAGCAATGTCCAAAGGCAGAGCCCGGTTCTACCCTCTTCGGTCCTCTCTCCCATACCATTCGCAGTCTGGGGAATCGACATCATGGGTCCTTTTCCCCGGGCTAAAGGGGATTTGAGGTACTTGTTGGTGGCAATTGATTATATGACAAAGTGGGCAGAAGCCAAAGCTATGAGAACAATAAATCAGCAGGATTGTATCCGGTTCATGGATAACATACTGATGAGATTCGGGATTCCCCAAGTGTTAGTCTCGGACAATGGACCTCAATTTGTTGGTTCAGACTTTGAAAATTACTTGAAGGAGAGGGGCATCAAACACAAGAGATCCTCGGTGGCATACCCACAAGGTAATGGACAGGTAGAGGTAACAAATTGAATCTTGCTGAGGGGAATAGAAAAAAGGCTTCAGGAAAGCAAAAACAAATGGCCCGAAGAGCTACCAAACGTGCTATGGGCTTACCGGACTAGCCCGCGGACAAGCACGGGAGAGACACCTTTCAAGCTAGCTTATGGGTCTGAAGCAATGCTACCAGTTGAAGTAGGATCACCTTCTCACAGGGTCATTAACTTTGAAGAAATTGCAAATGAAGAGGGGCTTCGAATAAACTTGGATTTGGTAGATGAGGTTCGGGATGAAGCAGTGGCAAGAATGGAAAAGTACAAAGAGAAGACAAGAGAATACTTTGGAAAGAAGGCTAGGGTCAAAAACTTTCAAGTTGGAGACCTGGTCCTTCGAGACACCGAAGCCTCCGAACCGACAAACACTGGAAAGCTAATGCCTAAATGGGAAGGACCCTATGGGGTCAAGGAAATTCTTCGTCTTGGAACTTATAAGCTATGCAACATGGATGATTCGGAGGTTCCCAACACCTGGCACGGCCTCCGACTCCGGAAGTTCTACCAGTAAACGAAAGGCCTAGGCCCGAAGAACCAATCAAGGAGCTGCTTCTGAGCCCAAAAAGTCTTCAACAGATAGATTAGTCTCTGTAATGAAGCAAGAATAAATACTTTGTAATTTGAATATCAAGACTAATGAAATCGGACCTAGCCTCGCAATTTTCATCTGCTACTGTCAAATTAGTATATCACCAACACACACAAGTCCCCGATCGGGAGCCATAGGCAAAGTCGGAGCCGGGGCAAAAGCAATCACTCTAGTCCGGTCCACTTTCTATGAAAAGCATCCGGACTGGGGGCAAACATGAAAAATTTCTAAGTAACCCAAAGTTTTCAAACTTTGGACTTAGCTAAAAACGATCACTCTAGTCCGGACCACTTTCTATGAAAAGAGTCCGGACTGGGGGCAAACATGAAAAATTTCTAAGTAACCCAAAGTTTTCAAACTTTGGACTTAGCTAAAAACGATCACTCTAGTCCGGACCACTTTCTATGAAAAGAGTCCGGACTGGGGGCAAACATGAAAAATTTTCTAAGTAACCCAAAGTTTGCAAACTTTGGACTTAGCTAAAAATGATCACTCTAGTCCGGACCACTTTCTATGAAAAGCGTCCGGACTGGGGGCAAACATGAAAAATTTCTAAGTAACCCAAAGTTTTCAAACTTTGGACTTAGCTAAAAACGATCACTCTAGTCCGGACCACTTTCTATGAAAAGCGTCCGGACTGGGGGCAAACATGAAAAATTTTTAAGTAATCCAAAGTTTTCAAACTTTGGACTTAGCTAAAAACGATCGCTCTAGTCCGGACCATTTTCTATGAAAAGAGTCCGGACTGGGGGCAAACATGAAAAATTTTCTAAGTAACCCAAAGTTTGCAAACTTTGGACTTAGCTAAAAACGATCACTCTAGTCCGGACCATTTTCTATGAAAAGAGTCCGGACTGGGGGCAAACATGAAAAATTTTCTAAGTAACCCAAAGTTTGCAAACTTCGGACTTAGCTAAAAACGATCACTCTAGTCCGGACCATTTTCTATGAAAAGAGTCCGGACTGGGGGCAAACATGAAAAAATTTCTAAGTAACCCAAAGTTTTCAAACTTTGGACTTAGCTAAAAACGATCACTCTAGTCCGGACCATTTTCTATGAAAAGAGTCCGGACTGGGGGCAAACATGAAAAAATTTCTAAGTAACCCAAATTTTTCAAACTTTGGACTTAGCTAAAAACGATCACTCTAGTCCGGACCATTTTCTATGAAAATAGTCCGGACTGGGGGCAAACATGAAAAAATTTCTAAGTAACCCAAAGTTTTTAAACTTTGGACTTAGCTAAAAACGATCACTCTAGTCCGGACCATTTTCTATGAAAAGAGTCCGGACTGGGGGCAAACATGAAAAAATTTCTAAGTAACCCAAAGTTTTCAAACTTTGGACTTAGCTAAAAACGATCACTCTAGTCCGATCCACTTTCTATGAAAAGCGTCCGGACTGGGGGCAAACATGGAAAGATTTTTCTAAGTAACCCAAAGTTTTCAAACTTGGAACTTAGCTAAAAACGATTACTCGGGTCCGGACCACTTCCTACGAAAAGAGTCCGGACCGGGGGCAAACATGATAAATCCCCCAAAATCTAGGAATTTTGGAAAGAAAAACAATCGAAATACAAGCAACAGAAAAAGAGAAACGACACAAGAACAGCAGCAAAAAATACGACAATGGAATAACAATAAAATATTTATGGCTGTTTTTCAAGCCATTTTTATTTATAATGGTGGGGGGTACAATATCGTTACAATTAAACGGCCGTCCCTCCAGAAGCAGGACCAGGACCGCCAGAACCTTCCCCACCCTTGCCAACCTTCCCCTTAGTCTCATCGGCGACCATCTTCCGAAGTGCGAGCGCCTCCTCGATCCTTTTCATCACTACCCCAATTTCAGCCATGGTGGTTGGCCCGTCGAAGACCATACCATCCACGATAACTTTGTTGTTCTCGTAGTCGTAGACCAAGCTTTTGGGATCCATTACGCAGAAAGAAAAAACAAAGGAAGATTTCAAGTGTTTCTGAGGAGAATAGGGAAAAAGGAAACTACAAGGGCTAGTATTTATAGAGATGGGAATGAGGGGAGCCCAAGCGATTCAAATCCCCTGTCATACTTGGAAATTGGAACGGAGTTAATATCAGTTGACGACGCGAGAATCAAGACGTTTGACCGTTGAAAATACGCGTAACGAAGCGTCATAATAAATCCTGTCAAGAATCAGTTAAGGAAGGTACAAATTTCGCACCACAGTTCGAATCCAACCAATTGGAGGAGATCCGGACTAAGGGCCCAACTATATTCAAACTTCTCTAAGTAACTCAGGGACTCTCGCCTTGAACTGGAGAGAAGTTTTAAAATTTTCATCACAGTCCGGATCTACTCACTTCGAAGTACTCTGGACTGCAGAAGAGCCACATGCAAATTTCCCTAAGTAGTTCAAGAGTTTCGGCCTTGAACTTAAGGAACGCATTACAAAATTTCCTAAGTAACCCAAAGCTTCAATCTTTGGACTTAGCCGATGGCAACTGCTCTAGTCCGGATCATGGCATGGGCATAATGATCCGGACTGAGGGTAACAACAATAACAAACAAATACACAAAGAGAAATATGCAAACAGGAACAATTAGAAAGGAACGTAGACAAGTTCAGAGCGCACATAAGGCGCAAAATTCAAAGATACAACACATAAGTTCGGAATAGCAAATGATAAAATTACGGAGCAAGAGTTCAAAAGATTGAAAGTTCAAGCAGTGCGACCATCCGGATTCTCGAGGGCAAGAGAAGGATTTGCAAGAGTTGGATCCGTAGGAGGGATGGCAGGGATGATCGGATTGGGACCAGCATAAGGTTCTGGTTCTGAACCGTCCCGGTCATGAGCTTCTTCGGCGGCGACATAGAGATCAGTAAACTTGTCCCAAGAAGACTCGGGATCAGTTTTTATTAGCCTCTCTGAAACAAGCCAACACCGGTACAGTTTCTCCGCAAAAGATTCAGCAACCGCGTCAGTATAGCTTTCGGAATTCTTGTACTCAGTAATAACTTCCTCCGCCGGCTTACGAACACTCAGTTCGGCCTCCAATTCGGTTACCCGTTTCCTCAACTCCCCGGATTCAATCTCAGCTTTGCTAGCCCGATCTGTAGCAAACTTAAACCCAGCCTCCAAATCAGAAACCTTTCCCTCCAACTCGCTGATCCTCAAATCTTTCCTGGAGCTCTCAGCCAAAGACCGCTCCAGATCAGTAATCTTTGAATCCTTTTCGGTGCACTCTTTCTTTGCAGCATCTAGCTTCTCAGCCAACTCTTGGATCTTTTCCTCCTCAACATGGGCGTTGGCCGCAGCTCCGGCAAGCATGATCCCGGACTGAGTAACATATCAAAGATTAGTAAAAATTTACAGCAGGAAGTGGAAGTGGTTCAAGGAGCAAAACAAGTTACCTGAGCCCAAGTAACAAAGTTCCTCTTCAAAATGTCGGTCTTGGAAAGCCGCTCCATGACTCTCCAGTCTTTTTCCTCAGCAATAGAACCAGCCATTTCAGCTATCTGCCTTATGCTAAAGTTACCAACTTTGAAACCCTTTTTCTTACTAGTCCCAGCCTCTTCTGGGGGGGTGGCATCCGTGCCTGCAGAAGGAACAGCCCCAACATTCACACCTTGAAGAGATCCAGGCTCAAAATCGTCATCTGCTTGGAATAACCTCGCTCTTTTGGCAGGAGGTGAATGAGTTTGGGCTTGGTCGGGTGGAGATTGACCGCCCACCGTACCCTGGACCAGAGACTCGCCACCCACTTCCTTGGGAATATTAGAACCACCACCAGTACCGGTTTCAGAATCGGCGGGAACCCGATTGCTGGGGACCTTGGTTTGGTGAATACCAGCTATCTTTTTCAGCTTGGAGGCAAGAGCTTTTGTAGCATCATTCTTAGACATTCTTTCGACTAGTCTGGGGTCGTAGAAAGGTAAACCTGAAGGAAGAAAAGGAAAATAGAGTCAGTACACAAAACAAAAATAGTACGAAATAATGAAAGGGAACAACTTACATCCAAGTTGGTACATTTTCTCGTGGTCCATGAAAGTGTCCCGGGTCATTTGATACCCGACACACTCACAGAACCGGTGCATTTTATCGAAAGCAGCTCCATCGAATTCGAACGTCTCTTTCGCGGGAATAGTTTTTACACGTTCAACAAAGAGGGGCATAAACTCAAGGTCCACACCCTTTAAATAGATCCATTCCCGGTTCCAGCCCTTCAGAGAAGATTGGTGGATGACCGGCTTGGCGGACCCGGACGAATAGCCGCACTCATCACCCCGGAACCTAAACTCATAGAAAGGATTTTTGCTCGAATGGATAAGGGTGAAAATGTTGTGGAACAGCTTGAAGCTAGGAAAGAACCCACTCTGATTACAAGCAGCCAGAAACCATGATATCCATTTCACGGCGTTGGGAGTTAATTGCATCAGTGGTATCTCGTATTCATATTTACAGAGGTGTTTAATAAAGATATGGCACTCCGGATTCCAACCAGATCGGAGATGCTCTAGCCAGACTCCTACATACCCATCTCCCTGTCTGTGGTAAATCCTCTCGCCATGCCGGGGCCACCTCCATTCAATTTTAGGCCCAAGATGGAACACGGACCGGATTGCATCGTCCATATCGGACTTAGAGTATTCAGCATAGATCGGAGATAGGGGATAGGGGGCCTCACTTACCACAGTCCCAGAAAAGGTCGCATCTAAACGGGCTTTGTCGTAGGGGCCGGACACCCCACATGGTTGCCTATGTTTATATTGGAAGCTAAGATCTTTGTAAAAGAGAGCCTTTTCCACCTCATACTTCCGAACAAAGAAGTACTTACTGTCTACCCAGAATCCCTCGGGAGTCATACAAGCCTGCCCGGGACCCCGATCCTTAATGCAGAGCTGGGACAGTACTGGTTTGCCACTCTTCCTCTTCCTGGCCATCAGACACCACTCTAAATCTAATAGTGGAGAAGGTTGATTTACAGAACTAGTGCTACCGGTGCTACTGTCAGAGCTAATAACCAAAATATCCGAAGGAGGCTTCGATTTCCTTGCCCGGCTTTTGTAACGAACCATAAAACCTGAGGAAATTACCAAAGTTAAGTCTTTTTCTTTTAACCCTATTACAAATTTATCTACAAATTTTCGTTCTACAATATTTTATTACACCTAATTCGGGCAAGGATTTACTCTAACAAGTCAATCTAGTCCGGGTTAGCGTGATTCTCTCCCTATATATAGTCCAAAACACATTATACTCCTAGTCCGGATCTAGTGAACCGTCCCGCATCAAACAGAAAGCCCAGTCCGGACTAGGCACATACATGAAACCTAAAAACATGATACAAAGGGCAAACACATCTTACCAAGATCTAAACACATACATACACGCCCACATACAGGTACAAAATCCAAGAACGCAGAGAGTAACAAGTAAAAAACCCCTTAACCCAGATCTAACAGGAACACAAAAAACCTCAATTATGAAAAGGTGGGCAAGCAAAATCGAATCGTCAACAAAAGACATTGTGAACTCGCACTCAATAACAAGAAGCCAAGGAGTACATGAAGAACACAAAATCAAGAAGATGAACAGTCGCAAGTGAAAAAGAGACGGGTCACGAATACATGCAAAAGAAAGGAAAATAACAAAGACAAAGGAAAAGAGGAGAACACTTACAAATAAAAGCTTTCCCAAGAGGACCAAACGGAGATCAAAGAGAATAGAAAACGATGCCCAGGGGTGATGGATTCCGGTGAAGAGAGCACAAAGTCTGATAAAGAGAAGAAAGGGGGTTTTTTCACCTTTTTGGTTTGTAAGAATGGAAGTACAATTGCAACTCAAAAGGAGTTATATATAACTTCTGAAAGGAAACGGCAGAGTGGGCCACGCGGCACGTTCTGATAGGCTGGGGAATAATTAAAAAGGGTGAAAAGACAACCGCTTTAATGACACGCAGCTGTCGCACGTCTTTTTAGGAAAAATGGAGTGGGGTGATTTTGAAATGGATAGATCAAAAAACCCCCAAATTCGCTTGAATTGCTGCGGTACACTCCAATCCGAACTGCCTCTTTATATAAGCTACTTCAATCCGAATTGTCTCAACTTAGAAACAATTCGGATTAGGAGGCAACATTCAACCAAAAAACTTTTTCTTCAAGCTACTTCAATCCGAATTGTCTCAACCTAAAAACAATTCGGATTAGGAGGCAACATTCAACCAAAAAACTTTTTCTTCAAGCTACTTCAATCCGAATTGTCTCAACCTAAAAACAATTCGGATTAGGAGGCAACATTCAACCAAAAAGCTTTTTCTTCAAACTACTTCAATCCGAATTATCTCAACCTAAAAACAATTCGGATTAGGAGGCAACATTCAACCAAAAAACTTTTTCTTCAAGCTACTTCAATCCGAATTGTCTCAACATAAAAACAATTCGGATTAGGAGGCAACATTCAACCAAAAAACTTTTTCTTCAACCTACTTCAATCCGAATTGTCTCAACCTAAAAACAATTCGGATTAGGAGGCAACATTCAACCAAAAAACTTTTTCTTCAAGCTACTTCAATCCGAATTGTCTCAACCTAAAAACAATTCGGATTAGGAGGCAACATTTAACCAAAAATTCTCTATCACAAACGATCGACTAAGAAAACATCTCCACTGCTACTCCTGAACTCTCACTCCCCCATACGGAAAATCCGTATAAGGGAGTGGGGGCAAATGATAGGCCATAACCAATCCCAACTGGACTCGGCCCAAGGTACCATGAGTCCGGCCCATAGGAAGCCCGGACTGGGCCCGAGCCAGTCTAGTGGGCAACCCATCCACAGGGAGCGTAAGAGCACGGGAGACACGAGTCATGACTAGGGTCCTACATGACAGCGACAGATAAGGGAATCCTAGTATTGGCAAAATCATGTCCCCATCAGACCACGTGCTGACACGCCCAGGGCACACGCCGCCACAGATATTACCTGGACAGGTGGGAATTATCAGAGAAGGACAAGTGTCCCACCTACCTAGGATCCGACGCTCATGATTGCAGGTACCAACCCCTAAACCCTAATCCTTGGCCTATAAATAGACAAGGAGAAAAAGGTGAAGGGGTTACATTCTCTTTTACATACACACTCATATACACACACCCTCTATAATTAGATACTCTAGTCCTTATCTTTTACTCTCCAAAGCCGTCACATATTCTCACGCCGGAGGCGCCGCGGGGCTCAAACCCCCCTCCGGTGTTGTTTTGCAGTCGCCCAACCACCAGCTTCACCTCTTACCGGGCATGGGAACGGCGGAGGAGGCACTAGATCGGGTCTTGGAGTTATCACAAGTCATATGCTAAGCATAAGCTTCTTTTCTCTGTCAATTATAATGACTACTTGATCAGTGCCATGTTAACTCGTATAACTTGATTCTTATGGTTTATCATGACAAATGAGTTGTGAGTTACTGAGGGGTTCATCCTGTAAATCTGGAATCTTCATTCTGTCTTCTAATCACTTGAAAGCGAATGTGACAATACTACAAATGACTTTACCACTTTCAAAACTATTACTGAATAATTGTAAGTATGCATTAAGTTAAAACTAGTAAACTACTATGATATTTAATTATCATATGACAGATTTATGCAACAAACTCATCCTGTTTAGTGTAGGACGGTTTGGAATTATAATACTGGAGCTCTACTGTGCTTTTCTCGGATGGCCTTCACGGCTTCATCGTTGTTAGATCACATAGTTTTATCTGTTTATGTTTTTTCAGTCTGCTTGCATTTTTGCTGCTCCTCCTAGCATTATGGTCGTATTTGTAATCAATTGTTTGCATTGTTAGGGATATTTGTATGCGCATACTCATATATGCAATCAGAGGCTAGTCACAAGAACAAAGAGTGTTACATGCTGTTTCCATTGTCCTTCCTCACACTCTACGCGATCATATCGATTTTTGTGGCCTTGTAGTGAAGGATTGTTTTGTGGAAGAAAGTTTTACATGTGGATATTGGTCTAGCTACTTGATTTAACACAAGAAAAAGGTTAGTACTTGCATTTGTGAAAGTAAGTTTTACACAAAAATTAATAAAGCTGTTCGATGCCAAAAATCGTCAAAGTCACGTCAAGAATCTAGCAATGGTAAGCGTTTATAAATTGAAAGTTTGTGTGAGCATTTGCTTTGAAACATTTCGCTTTCTTTGCCTGTTTAAGATTATGTCAGATTTAGGGTCAATATTAAAGTTTGAGATGACATAATTGTTAGGAATCTGCCTGATTCCCGGCGAATGCGGAAGCGATTTGGTAAATATGTGTGCTTAGATCCCACAAATATACGTGATAGTAATAAAGCAACAAACCAACAATACAGTAAAAGAGACAAGAGATTTAACGTGGTTCGGCCCAGCCTACATCCACAAGAGTAACAACTTTACACTAGATAAAAGAGATTACAATATCCGGGTATCCGACCCCTGAATTTTATACACAAATTCAGCCCTACGATACCTATTATGTATATCCCCAACTCACTGAAGTGTTTATCTCAAAACCTCCCCCTATCACTGTTTCCCGACAACCTTTCCTTCTCTCCCTCTCCCAACCCGGACAGTGCCACACAACCTGATAGAAAGACCCCTGCAGCGGGACCACCTCCGATGGCTGCAGTCAGACTAAAGTACCCTAAGGAATAGTTTAGGCACGAGGACCTTCTATCCCGACACTTCCTGAAAGCGGGCTAAACCGGCTTTCCTACTAGACGGACTATCTAGCAGCTATATAGAGAGAAAAGAGAGAATTTGGTGTAGTTTTAGTAATGAAGGGGATAGGGGTATTTATAAGAGAAGGGTTGTAGTAGATGGAGGGGGTTGGTGAAGAGTTGTTGAAAGTTTGGCAAAGAATGGCTGCCTAACAAAGAAATGTAGGCTGCTTAACAATCTCCCCCTCTTTCCAAACTTAAAGCTCTTCACTTGCACTCCATACCTGCGCCCTGTTGGCACAACTCCAACTTTTCCTTCTATCCGTATCATTCTCTACGACAAAACTCCCCCCGAGTCCAAGACTCCAAACTATACCCTAGTTTGCACATTCATTCTCGAATGCCCACTTGCTATACGCACAAGTGTACCATTGACCTCTATTTGTCCAACTACATACATGTGAAGCAATCTGTTGTATACACACATACTCACTTGATTCACGTCGGCCAATCCTATATGTAGTACATCACACACGCAAGTGTGACCATCACACACACAAGTGTGACCATCGATCTTTCATTTACTCCCCAACTGTATATCAAACAAATCAATTTGTTGCATGGTTCACTGCTCACTTGATTCGTGTTGATCGATGCCCATATGCAGCTGCAACACACTAACTACTCGTTGATGTCGTGGAAGCCCTTTGACCAAGCATCCATCCCAACAGTCTTTGCACCATCGTCTAGACTGGAAGGCAATATAACCGCAGCAGTATCCTTCAAGTCACTCTTCCCTCGTGCACGAGATAACCAGATTTTCGAAGTTCCAGTACGTTTTGGCCACGTACTAATCAGACGATATATTCCCCCACGTAGCTCTCCCTTCATCCGAACCACACGGCCTCTTTTGATATTCATAGCTCCCCCTACTACAGAGCATCTGTAGCCTTCTGAAGCTAACCGACCGATAGATATTAGATTCTTCCTCAGCTTAGGCACATATCTTACCCCGTTCAAGCTGCGAACTATTCCATCAAACATTTTGATTTTCACAATTCCAAACCCCTTGATCTCACAAGTAGATCCATCAGCCAAAGAAACTGTTTCATTCTTTGTATCTTGGAATTTGTCAAAATGCCCCCTCTCGGAACATACATGGTAAGATGACCCTGAGTTTAATATCCATTCTCCTGGAGAACTAGTGCCTCGATTGAAGACGGTGCAAACATCTTCACAATCGAGAGTAACCACAGCCAATGATGCATCTGGATCCTTCTTATTAAGCGGACAATTCGGCCTAATATGACCCCACTCCTTGCAACCAAAGCACTGCATGCCCTTTTCACTGTATCTGGATTTACCCCTGCTATTGGTAGATCCTCTCACAGCACCCCTTCCTCTATTATTTTGACTACGCAAAGCCAAAACTGTCATTCCGTCCTTGTCACCAACCTGGTTCTTCCTTCCAGCATTTGACAAAAGTGCTGACTGAACCTCCTCCATTTTTAACGTGTCCTTTCCGTACAAAATGGTTGTGACCAAATGATCGAATGACTCCGGAAGCGAAGTAAGAAGAATAAGGGCCTTATCTTCTTCCTCCAATTTTACATCAACCTTTTCAAGTTGATCAACAATACCATTAAACACATTCATGTGCTCAATAACATTGCCTTGAGCTGCCATCTTCAGCTTGTATAACTCGCGCTTCAGATTTAACTTTGTAGTCAAGTTCTTCCCGAGATACAATGTCTCCAACTTTGACCATAATTCCTTCGGCGTGCTTTCGTCAACAATATTATTGATAATATTATCTGCAATGCATAGTCTGATGGTACTCATGCATTGCGACTCAACATCCTCCCAATCTTCAGCGCTCATTGTTGTTGGCTTTCCCTCCTTCCCCTTCAAAGCCCTTGCTAGCTTCTGTTGGGTTAGGATATCCTTTACCCTTCTCTGCCAAAGAGTAAAACTTCCTTTACCATCATATGGAGTCACATTGAATCCTCTAATACTTGTCATGATCTCCGTTTGTACACACAAACCAATCCAAACAACTAAATCAATTGGCCAGGTAAGTGTAAGAAACAATGGGAGCACTTCCGTCAAAACGGCGCCTTATTAGACAACCACTTTTCTTAACGACTTTCCTTCGGCACCAATAATTTAGACACAACTAGCTCTGATGCCAACTGTTAGGAATCTGCCTGATTCCCGGCAAATGCGGAAGCGATTTGGTAAATATGTGTGCTTAGATCCCACAAATATACGTGATAGTAATAAAGCAACAAACCAACAATACAGTAAAAGAGACAAGAGATTTAACGTGGTTCGGCCCAGCCTACATCCACAAGAGTAACAACTTCACACTAGATAAAAGAGATTACAATATCCGGGTATCCGACCCCTGAATTTTATACACAAATTCAGCCCTACGATACCTATTATGTATATCCCCAACTCACTGAAGTGTTTATCTCAAAACCTCCCCCTATCACTGTTTCCCGACAATCTTTCCTTCTCTCCCTCTCCCAACCCGGACAGTGCCACACAACCTGATAGAAAGACCCCTGCAGCGGGACCACCTCCGATGGCTGCAGTCAGACCAAAGTACCCTAAGGAATAGTTTAGGCACGAGGACCTTCTATCCCGATACTTCCTGAAAGCGGGCTAAACCGGCTTTCCTACTAGACGGACTATCTAGCAGCTATATAGAGAGAGAGAAGAGAGAATTTGGTGTAGTTTTAGTAATGAAGGGGATAGGGGTATTTATAAGAGAAGGGTTGTAGTAGATGGAGGGGGTTGGTGAAGAGTTGTTGAAAGTTTGGCAAAGAATGGCTACCTAACAAAGAAATGTAGGCTGCTTAACAATAATTTGGTGGGGGAATAGATCTTTGATATTTCATGCTACCTCTTGACCTCTATATTGCCTTCCGGCATGAATGAATTATGTTACTGTCTAATTTCCTTTCCATAGTTCGATGATTGTTTATTAATTATATTATCCTTGACGACTTTATCGAATTTGTGGTGGAATAAATATGAATCAGCTTGTTTTAGATGTATGGACATATTGATTTGGGGTTAGTCAAATGAAATTTTCTACTTCGTTTTCTTCTAATCTATAAATTGCGGTTTGGTTAGAAAAGAAACCTGATGAAATGGTGCACAGAGATCATCCGGTTGGCTCTGAAACTACAGAAAGGGAGGTTCTACCAGCTTATAAAGTTGTTGATTGTGGAGATGAATTTTGCTATTGTGATCTGTTAAATAGAGTTGTTTGTAGCAAAATCTATCACTTATGTCCGGGGTGTAAATTAATCTTTGGGTGTGTTTTGTTGGCTTGAGATCATTGTCCTGCCTTGGGATTCTGATTTTCCTTACTTTTCCCCATCCTGGGCTACAAATATCAAAATTTGTTGATTCACATGTTAGTTGGTTCCTACATTTTCAATCAACGTACATGATGTTCAATGGAGCCTATGAAGTAGGGTGCGGGTGCGGGTACGGGAGTGCGCGATACGGGGATTCTGCAATTCGGCAAATTCAAAAATATTGGGATACCTATGGCAAAATAAAAAAAATAATAAAAATTATATATATATATATATATATATATATATATATATATCTTGTCCGAAAAAAATAAATAAAGATAATATAAAATATAATTTCATAATTTATACAACAATTATATTTCTTAAGATTGAATAATTTTATATTATCATTCAAAAAATGCATTTATAAATATTTGTTTATTTTATTGAAGAAACTGAACTGCAGTTGTAAATATATCATTCAAAAAAATGCTTTTATTGGACAGATTTTTCAAAATAATTTCTGTACAATTAAGCATTAATTTACTTTGGTCAAAGTATAAAGACTCACTACAGAAAGATAAGGATTCAAATAAAATATTATAAATAAGTACAAATGTACATCAGGGACTTCAATTAATATATACATACATGTATACATATACATACAGTTATTTTTCTTTTAACAAATACCGAGGCATCGTCTTCTTCCTTCTCTTCTCTTCTGTCTTCTTCCTTCTCTTCTTTTATCTCTCTTGCTTCTCTACAAGTTGCATCTCTCAATCTTTCCTTCCTTTCTATCATGATTCAAGTCTGTTTTTCTTCTTTTTCTTCGTTTTCCTTGATTTTTTTTCTTAAACACCTATGTCACAAACGGTCGCCAGACGTCGACTGAAGATCGGAGATGACAACGGAGGTTTGAAAATCGGGTACAAAATTAAAATTTCTACCCTTCCCGCATCCCCAACCGCACCCCATCCGCACCCCCGTGTATCCCATGGTAGAAAAGCGGGGATACGCCACGTGCCGCACTCCGTGCGCACCCCGGCGCACTCCCGCACCCCCGAAGTAAGGGATACGCGATTCTTCACCTAAGTGAAGAATCCCTGCTACATCGAAATGGAGCAAACAAGCTTTTCATCTTGTTCAATGTAGGAGGGTTGGGAGTTATAATATTCAAGCTCCGCCATGCTGATCTCCATTCTCCAATAGACTTCAATCACTGTTTCATCGTTGTCAGATAACTTAAATAGATCGCTTCTGTTTTTTCTGTTTGTTTTAGTTTTTGTTAATATGTTCTTGTTTCAGTTCTTACTGTTCCTCTTAGCATTAGGGTTGTACGTGTAATCAATTTTTTTGTATGCACAAAGTGATGAACAGGATTCTTAGAGTTCTTAATAGATCGATCAGCCTTGAGCATTGAAAATGTATATAACTCGTATCTAAGTAATCAAATCCACCCGGTTCCAATGGTCTTAATGTTCTTAAGGTCAAACTATGTTGATCAACCACGTGTAAGTCCCGTTTGGGAAATCTTATTTTTCATAAATAAATTATTTGTTTTGGAAAAAAGTACGTAAATATATGTACTTTTTTATTTGAAATAAGTAACTTATTTTGCAGGATAACGAATACTAAACTTTCCATATACATTTTTCTCTAAAAAAAATATGTGAATACAAAATTTTTTCCGAAATAAGTAATGAATAAGTTACAATTAAGATTTGGCAAACGGGTCTATCTATACTATACTATTATAAGCGGAATAGGGTATATTTGGTTGTCGGTTTGGTACTCTTCTTTTGGTCACTCTTTTTTTGGTCATACAACACACACTAAAACACGACTGTTAGTCATAGTCGAATTAGGCTTGCAGTCCGACTAGATGTCCAAGACCTTCAAGGCCCAATTATATCATAATATTTTCCAAGCCAAGTTCTTTTAATTTTTTTAAGTGGTTTATCTAACAAAATTATTGAATATTAAACCCCATCTTCTTTTTTATTTAAAAATTTTAAACTCAATACAATGCAAGGTACGCCAAGTTTTCTAGCCATATTCATAAATTTTATTAGCATTCTGATAAAACTTGCTTTTGCAATAAAAGTTTGTCGGTTTTGTTTTCGGTTTGGTTATCCTAATTATTAAAATAAATAATAACATAATATAATTAATGATAATTAACTGATTGTCTTTTTCACGTTTACTTTTAGTTGCAATCATTAATATGTATTCCAAAATATCATACCATATCTTTCAATCACTAATAAAATATATTAAAAATAAGTATACATTATTTATAATAAGAAAACATATATATAATCCTTAAATATGAATATATCAAATTATATTAAATTAAAATTTAAAAAAAAAATTATTGAATATAATGTTTATATAAAAATATAATATAACTTTCAACAAAATTATTTTAAATTTAAAAAATTATATTATCTATTTTTAATATATAAGAAAAACACTATCATTTTTTGTCACTCTTTTTTTGGTCATACAACACACCAAAACACGACTGTTAGTCATAGTCGAATTAGGCCTGCTAAATCAAAGTCCGACTAGAAGTCCAAGACCTTCAAGGCCCAATTATATTTTTTTTATTTTCCAAATCCAATTCTTTAAATTTTTTTAGTGGTTTATTTAACAAAATTATTGAATCTCAAATCCCATCTTCTTTTTTATTTAAAAATTTTAAACTCGCGTAAAATTCATGCAATGCAAAGTACGCCAAGTTTTCTAGCAATATTCACAAATTTTATTAGCATTCTGATAAAACTTGCATTTGTAATGAAAGTTTGTCGA
Organism: Saposhnikovia divaricata; assembly: GCA_036435485.1. Lineage (NCBI taxonomy): Eukaryota > Viridiplantae > Streptophyta > Magnoliopsida > Apiales > Apiaceae > Saposhnikovia > Saposhnikovia divaricata. The sequence goes on from CM071597.1 coordinate 224,171,930, forward strand.
TTTGGTTTTTGGTTTTCAGTTTGGTTATCCTAATTAGTAAAATAAATAATAACATAATATGACTAATGATAATTAACTGATCACTTTTTTCACGTTTTTAATTTTAGCTGCAATCATTAATATATATTCAAAAATATCACACCATATCTTTCAATCATTAATAAAATATATAAAAAATCAGTATACAGTGTTTATAATAAGAACATAAGTATAATCCTTAAATATGAATATATCAAATTATATTAAATTAAAATTAAAAAAATGTATTGAAAATAATGTTTATATAAAAATATAATATAAATTTCATAAAATTATATTAAATTTAAAAAGTTATATTATCTATTTTTAATATAGAAGAAAAGCATTATCATTTAGAATACTTATAGAATATGTATTATTATATTTTAGTATCTTCTATAATTTATTTTTCTACTAATTGAAAAATATATATTAAAATTATTAATAATAATATAAAAATTATCCGTGCATCGCACGGGTTATAGGCTAGTAATTATAATATAGCAAAGTGTGATATGGACAAATACTGTGTTACGCTTTCTATGCCAAACCAGATATGAAGCAGCAAAAAAATATGAAATCTGTCCCTGTCAATTTAATTCCTATTTTGTTGGGTGATTTGAGTTAATAAAATTACCTATTTGCGTCAAAAAAAGATATGAAGCAGCAAATAGCAGAGTAGCACGGCCCACCAAGACCAAGGCTAACATAACAGTTAGGGGTGAGCAAAAAACCGAATTGAAACCGAAACCAAACTGAAACCGATCAAAACCGAACCGTAAAAACCGAAATCGAAACCGAACCGGCGGTTGCGATTTTTGATTTTTAAAAACCGAGACTTTCGGTTCCGGTTCCGGTTATAGGTTAAAACCGAACTGGCTAAAATTGAACCGAACCGATTATTAAAATAAATAAATATATAATTCATATAAATTTATATAACTTATATGTATTCCTAAAATTAATAAATATATTATATCTTGAAATATAATTAAGCTTTAAAACGATGTCGGATGAGGAAATGGGAGATGTCGGAGCTGAATATATACTAGTGGTTTTCCTTTTGGTTTAGTCAGGTTCAGACATGTTGATCATATGTGTTGAACATCTTGTGTATATATGATGAATTAGTTAGACATGATAGATACGATGTTTGTTTAATATATTTCTACAATAAGGTTTTTTTTTTTGTTTTCATCATGTTTACTAGTCACAACAACGTAAGAGAAAGTAACTTTCTTGATTCATATTCTAATTCACCAAGCAATGAAGAGTTCAAGCTATGATGATTTATATTGGAGAACATGTCTGTGAAGTTCACTTGAACTCTGATTATTCAGTTTAAAAAATGACAACATTCAGTAAGCTACTCAAGCAATTAATCGGCTCAGAATGACAACATTCAGTAGGCTACTCGAGCAATTAATCAGTTCTGAGCCTTTAAAGCACAAACGTCCCCTGTGGCCAGATTAGCTTGTGCAAATAGCTTCCTGGAAGCACTGAATTTAACATTGTTAGTGTAAACATTGCATTTATCTGACCAATCTCTTCCTTCTAGAAGTTCGAGGATAAGATAAATTTGCATTTATCAGTCACTTTGTTTAAAAGTCTAGATCCTTATAATTTATAAATTTAAAATCTTGTAATATATTTATGTTTTTTTCGTTTGGTTTTATAACCGAAACCGAATCGTTAAAAATCGAACCGAGCTTTTTAAAATCGAAACCGACGTTTCGGTTGCGGTTTTCAATTTTTAAAATCGAAGACATGCGGTTTCGGGTTCGGTTTCGGGGAAAAACCGCCCCGAACCGAACCGTGCTCTCCCCTAATAACAGCATTGCAAGTGAAGCAATCTCCTTCGGCCTACCAGGCCCTCTCTTTGGTATTCAAATTCCAAAAATACTCACCTTATTCATTTATTATTGAATTGTTCTATGATAAAACTCCTCTAAAATGATAACATCTCTTTAAAATTATGTAATTCTAATTAAGTAATACATCATTGCTATCAAAGTAATAATAATAAATTGGTGATTCGATTAAGTCTTTTATAAATAATGTTCCATGTAATATAATTCGATTAACCTTGATATTATAGATTAAACTCGAGGCATGTAATGTGTCATCGTCTTCATAATTTAATCTTAATTTTCTTTGTCGATGAGTAGACTATTAAATCAAATCAATATTTAAACACGATCGTGCATTTCATAATCTCACTCAAACAAGAGGCCAATAATTACTCATATAATTAGGAGGGTTAAATCTCATCTAGATCATTCATATTTCTCATACGATTCATAATATACCCAATGTCCAATTTTATCATCACCCGGTCAAATGTAACTTTTAATGTAATCAAAGTATATTAATTCTCGTATAGAAATATAATGATTACAGGTCTAAGGATCATTACACCATTATCACTGTGAGAATTACTTATGACACTTATATCATGTGGGAAGGTGATACAGTCACTTGTAGTTGTAAAAATTATGAATTTTGGGATATTATTTGTCGTCACATATTAAGTGTGTTTCTCCATATAGATCGTTTTCAAGTTCCAGGCACATATTTGCCATTGCGTTGGTGTCGTGATGAATATCAAGGGAACAAATCTAGGATAATATTGGTGTTCATAAGGAACAAGTTGTTGTATAGTGCCCACCTGCTTCAGTGACAAAAGGGATGATGAAAGGTGAAAAAGAATTGGCCAAGCAGATCAAAAGACGCAATTGTTGCAATTCTAGTGGGTTGAGGTGGCCAACCGTGCGGTTCGGCTCGGACCGTATGGGATCGGACAGGCAAATTAACCGTATTTATTCGGCCCGTAAAGAACCGACACGAACCCGATAAAATCCCTGGTTCGAATACGGGTTCAGTAGAGCAAAATCGGGACCGGAACCGGCCCGCCCTGTAACCGGACGAACCGGCCCGCACGACACAGCTCGCGAGTGACAGTCAATCCGCCTAACTTTTGGTTTGTTCTCAATTCATTTGCAATTCAGTTTCTTCATTTACTGATTCTTTTACTATTTCTTTTGTTTTTAAACAAAATTCTACAACAACTTTGTTTGTTTTATCCTTTTTATCTTTTGCAATTCAGTTGTTTAAATATTTAAAACAACCGATTGTTTTGCTCTTTAACTGCTTAATCAGCTGAGTTTGCTTTTTCTTTTTATTCAATTTTTAATTTAATTTGGCACCTCAACAAGCGAACAACAATTATAATGATAGTTTATTTAATTTGTATAAATAGTGGATAGTTTATTTAATTTGTATAAATAGTGGATAGTTTATTTAATTTGTATTGTATTATTGTATGTTAATACGGTTTGTTCCGTTTTTTTAGAGAGGTACTATCATCTTTAACTACATTTACAAAATTAATTTTCGAAAGTTATAGTACTAATAATAAAAATAAAATAGTTTCAAAAAAAAAATAAAGCAGAGCCCGGGAACCGGCACGGCACGGTCAACCGGCCCGCACGTACATAAACCGCGTGTCGGGTGCGAATCGCACAGCAATGAACCGGGACCGGCCCGAGCCCGGCCCGAATATCCTACGTGTCGACTACGGTTTGCCGACTATGGTTTGACCAACCATAAACCGGGAACCATAAACCGGGACCGTGCAAAGCCCGGCCCGGCTCATACGGTCCACACGGTTGGCCAGGTCTACTAGTGGGCACAATGTTACAACTTGTTCACAAAAAAAAAAATATCGGTATGAATCATGCTGCTAAAAGGAAGAAGTATAATATTACAATTTGTTCACAAGAAGAAAATATAAATGTGAATCATGTTGCTAAAAGGAAGAAGACTGAAACCTACAGAAGTATGAATCCTGTGTTGTCTTTAAAATTTTGAAGATATACCGGTTATAGGGCATTTTTTATGTGTGATACATTTTAAACTTTTGTTGTGATTTTGCCGGGCTAAATTTAGATTTTTTTGTCTATTATCATACATTAGTTGTTTGATTTCCTATTATTTAATTTTTGTTTTCACTAATTATTATGGGTTGATTATATTAAGATTAGCTTTGTTAATGATTTTAAATATAAAATCAAAGATTTCATTATTCTAGAAATTTAAAAAGTTTTAGGGTAAAAATATTAATATGGATCAAACGTATTTATAGTTTCAAGTATATAAAATTTGTATTTAGGTTGGTTAAAAATATAAACAATGTAAAACTATAAATAAAAGCTATTTTTATTTTATAAAAGAAATTAAATTAAATCTTTTTTGTTTGATAAAAATAGTTAAATAAATTTTTATAAATATTTGCTATTTTATTTCAAAATAATATTTTTATTTCGTATGATTTGTTTTTAAAAAATTTTAAAGTATATTTAGTTGGGTGAAATAAACAAGAGTAAAAAAGTAACAAAAAAATAGTTGAAAGACGATAAAAAAAGAAAATTAAATACTAATTTGGTTAAATGTAAAAAGTAATAAGTATTCTACTTCCACATAAGCTGTAAACAAGAAATAAGGTATAATATAATAAATCTACATTGACCTGTGATTGCCGGCCCGAATCCAACGGGCAATAGCCTAGCGGATACCCCCTGGTCCTAGGCTAAGCCTGGTCAGGGGTTCGAATCCACCGCGGAGCAAATGAAAACTTCGGAGTGGAAGGTCTGTGTTAGGTCCAAATGTGTTGTAGACGGGGGGTGAATACAACTTTTCGAATATGAGAAGCAATAAAAACGATGCAATAAATGAACACACAGATTCAAGGAATATATTTCTTTATATATAACTTGAAAGGGTTGCTACAACATTCATTACAAAGTATAACAGAAGTTGAGAGAGAAGTGAATGATACTAAGCTCTGTGAATGCACTCTCTCTTTTTCTCTTGTGTTTTTCCCTAGAATTGCTCACTCTATTCTCAATAAAACATTACACAAGTACTTCTATTTATACTACATGTAGTCTATGTCCTGTAGTCTTCAACAGCTAAGATGTACGTGGCCCAGTGGTGTCCAAATAAATCTTGCCTTAACTTGAAAGCTTGGAAATCTGCCAATCAAAAGATGCCATGTGTCATGTTGAAGCTGCACCTAAGTAGAACTTCTACTTGAGAATTTCTACTTGGCTATCTCGAAATTCCTAAGTGGAACTTCTACTTGGCTATCTCGAAATTCCTAAGTAGAACTTCTACTTGAGAATTTCTACTTAGCCATCCAGAACATTTAGTACTTAGAAAATATTCTGGTCTTCAACTTGAAACTTCAATGCACATCTTGAACTTGTGATATCTTCATGTCTTCTTTATTCTTCAACAAGCTCTTGAACATGGTTCTTTATTACTGACATAAACTTGCTATCAATGTCCTGACACTTGATGCACTGGTCTGGTTTATAAGTGACTAGTCTTGATAGTGTTTCTGCTTCTTGAATAAATTACCATATTCACTGAATAACTTGGCTTTCCAATATTTGCTTTCCTTCTTGTTTACTTGAAATCAATTGGTCTTATTGATACTGATAGTTATGATCTTGATCTTTGGCTTTCCAAATCACTGAGGCATGAACAACTTTGACTTGAACTTCTCTCAATGATTTCTTCTTGGATTGATCATAGTTAACATGTTGAATTGTATCAATTACCTTGTCTTCATTTAGTGTTGATTTCTTGTGACTTCTTGTTCTTGATTGTCTTCTGGTTAAGTATCTTTTCCTTTAGTTTGAGTTACATTAGTTATAGTGTTACAAGTTTATACACTCTGCCTTTCAATCTCCCCCAATTTGATTGTCTAACAATGACATTCAAATTAATGAAGGATAACTCAACTAAACAATGAGACGAGAAAAGATAATTAACATTACAGTCTTGAATAATTTACAATTGAAATTTACATGAAAACAATACAAAGAACTTAAACTAGAAATAGAATTCGAACTTCGAATTAAAGATCATTTGAGTGATTCCTATCACCTGGATTATTTCATACCTTTTAGTCAAACTTGTATCACCTTATTGGATTCACTCTAAGGTGAATTTTCCTCAAGTGAGTTAAAGCAACCGAAAGACATGAAGTTTTTCCAACTTCAAGTTCACACCACTCTGACCTTTAACCCTAATTCCGTTTCCTCTTTCTAGCTTCAGCAGCTTGGTCTCTCTCTTCTTTCTGCCTTTTGCGCTTCTCCTTCTGCTGCTGTTCTTTCTTGTACACTGGATCGTGAAGCTGCTTCCACCTAGCATTCAACAGACTTACAGCTTCCATTTCTAGAGGGTTCCTGGGCTCTGGGTTAGGATGTTTGAAAAGCCTTCTGAGTTTATCAACCTCCTGAGTAGTCCTGATCTTTGGAATTTCCTCAAAGTTCTTCATTATGAGCTGAGGTTTCCAATGAGATTTAGTGGCTTTGAGATAACGATATATCATCTTGGGGTAGCCCTTGACACGGTCAGTATTATAGACATTAGCCGCATCTCGCTCCATTCGCTTCTTCTCCACAATTACTTCAGACAGGTAACTCATGAGTCTCTGCTTTTCTTCAACAAACTTGTCTTCCACTTCGCCCCATTTGAACACATATAACACTTTCTCTAGAAATGCAGCATCTTGAGTCTGTAGCAACCATTGTCTACTCATATGCAAGAGTGTTTGTTTCTGGTCTGCATCTATGTATGCTAAGGCATCAGCTGTATCATCAGCATAAGAGTGTATCCAGTATACACTATCTTTCCCTGGAACGCCAACTGTCTCCCTTATTTCTCCTTGTTCCAGTTCTCCAGAAGGAAGAGTCAAAGCTTCATCTACATTCTTCATTGCTTGAAGAATATTCCATTTCTTTTCTATCAGCTCCGGCTCAATCTTCACGTTGTCGAGAGGGTTTGGAGCAATGACATCACACTTCCACACCTCATTGCTCTTCAAGAATATGACTCTTTCAATGATCCTCACGGATTTATCTTTAAGCTCAGAGGCGAATCCCTTACCCATCATTTGTCTACATACAGCTTTAAGAGATTCCACTGAAAGTTCCATTAAGTCCTTTTCCTCCATGCTCACCCTCTTCATCTTTCCTTGAACCACCATCCGGACAAAATTTGGATAAGCTGAGAATTCTGGACCCTTGTCCTCTGCTAGCTGCATTAACTGATCCCTGTACAGAATGCTTAGCTCCTCAGATTGAGAGTACTGAATTTTAGTCGCTAGCAAGAACAACTCTGACGCAGATCTTCTCATTATGAATTGGTCATCCACATATAGGAAAGATGTTGGGACTCCTTCTACCAAAGACAAGATAACCTGCCACTCCTTAAGATTTGCATTGTATCCAACCCTGACTTTAGAAATTAATCTCTTCAAAGCATTTATATAGTCCCCAGTCATTGGATTCTGCAAATTCAAGTTGTAGAACAGATCATCTGCATCCTTGTTATGAACTCCTTTTGCACATGGTCCCATCATTATCTTCCTTGCTTCATCCCATTTCTGCCCTATCCTTCTTTTGTCCAGATCAACTTGAGGATTAGCTAGCCTTGCAAGCTCATACTCATACTGCTTCCCTTGTAGCTCCACATTCTGTTCTAGGAACGCAGCATGTTCTTGCATCATCTTCATTTTATGGAACTGAGCTTGTTCCAAGGCTAACTGTTGAGCTTTAAGGGTTTCCTCATCAACAGGAAATTCTTCAGGCAGTCCGGAAGACATCCCAGCACCTCCACCTTGTTCCTTCAAAGATCTTTTTATTGCATGTGCCAGCGGTACGTCTTTCATGTCAGAATCTGAGTCAAGTACCTCCTGTACTGTTTCCTGATGACTCAGATCAACAAATGGTTCATCAACCATTACTGCCTTACCCTTTCTCATCCTCAGAGCCTCTTCATCAACAGACGGCTCAACTTCTGGTTCCTTGACAAGATCAGCGGGTTCTTCAATTTCTTCGATGTAAACTGCCTGCTGTCTCGTCTCCATTCCACTCTCCCCCTTAGGTGAGTTATCCTGAGCTCCACCTTGGTGTGCAGATCCACCAGCTGCATAAGAACCTCCAAAACCAGAACCAGAGGCTCCCGCTCCACTAGCACCACCTGCTCCAACTGCACCACTATCGGGGGGAGGTTGCTGGGACTCGAAACACTCAGGGGGCACAAAACTTCTGAATACGAACATCAATCTACTGATCTCCACAGCCATAGCATGCATTGTAGACTCCATTGCCCCCATCCTCTCATTGAGAGTGTTTCCTTATACACCACCAGCATGGCCCAAGTCATTGACCTGATTTGTCAAAGTTTTAAAAGCATCAGCTTGACTTGACATTCTTGCTGCGTAGTCGTCTAGAGCCCGTTGATTGTTTCCAACATTAATCCCCAACTGCCCCATCGACTGCCCGAACTGCTCCATTTTATTCTCCATTGAAGTCATACGCGTTTCCAGATTTTCAATGTTAAGGGACGGTGTTTGGTTTGGGTGACCTCGCTCTAATACTCGTTCTGTTAGTATTTGACGCTCGGTTTCGGGCCTTAAAAATGAAGGTCCCTCTCTCCCTAACCTCTCACACACACTCCCTGTCTCACGCTCGTATATGTCTTCAATGATTGATCCAAATAATGAAGCTGTACCTGCAGACATTTGATTAGAAATGTTGTTGACAGTTATGGGATCAATTACTGTTTGTTCCTGAGTTGGAATCTCAGGCTGAGAGGCTGCAAAGTGTTCTTGTACAACATCAGAACCGATCCTCTTTGCAGCATCAGTACGTACCGGTGAAGGTACGGCTGAAGTTCTTAAAACTTCATGACCCCTTGAAGCAATAGTATCTTTAAGGGGTACATCATCCTCACCAAAATCAAAATCCCTATGTGCAGATTGTTCATGGGGTGAACCACTCTCGTGAGGTGGAGTGGTTGTGTGTGACACGCTAGGGTTTGACTGAGGTTTTGAAGTAGCAGCATGAGAAAATTTGGCTTTCTTGCGAATAAGAGGCTGCTCTTCGGGGTCACTCTCCTCATCATTTCCTACATCTAGATGTGAAGGCTTTCTGACTTCCGTTATCAGGGGTGAAAGAGAATATGAATGTGTGTCAGACTCAGAGTCAGAAATATGGCTCTCACCCTGGGATAGATCCTGCGGGCTAGCAGAATCTTGGGTCTCGGAATCAGATATGTAGGAAGAGGAGTGAGTAGTATGCAGAGAGAGATTACCTGATTCATTACCTTGTTCGTCATCGCTTCCCTCATCAGGAATCCCTTCAAATGCCTCAGCATGAGCAGAAGGATTCTGAGCATGTGATGAAACTTGCGATGATGCTTCCAAATTGGTAACCCCTGCATCATATGTAAGCCACGTCTGTAGGGTATCAGGAATTGACATTGGTTTCCCGTGATGTTTATCCTGATTGTTAATTGTGGACAGTGACTTAGTGCCCATCCCTAGCGGTTGAGATGTTGGGCTTCTGGCAAATCTCTGTCTAACCTCAAGAGCTTCCTTTGGTATTAGATCATTAATGAGCAATTGTAGGAATCGAGGAAACCAGCAGACAACGTCAGTTGTGGAGAGGTCTCTGCTTGCAGGAGATCCCATTGAAGCCACTATCTCACCGAGAACTATGCGTCCATAATTTATGTCCAGTTCTCGTGCTAGGGCTATTCTAAAGGTTTGTATGGGAATGGAAATTTGATGGAAATCTTTTTCTCGTGCCCGAAAACATCTTGTGATGGCCTCGAAAAAGTAATTCCATTCCACATGGAAGAATTGTTTCTGGATGTGTCCTGAGATAGGTACTAACTCGAAATTCTTCCCAGACTTAGAATTTTCAAAACTTCACCCTGGAAGCTCAAGTCGAAATTCAAGTCGAATTTCTACATGAGTTTCGAGATAGAGACTAACTCGAAATTTTGAAGATACTTAGATTTTTCAACAATTAAATTGCCAAATAAATATAAATATCAATTCAAGGATTTTTAATATATGACATAATTAAAACATTCCTTGATAATTCTAAGGCCTTTAATTACATGAAAATCATAGGTAAATTCATCTAAAAATCATGCAATATTTAGAATATTATGAATTTAACTCCCCCTATGATCATGCAATCTAACAAGCATAAATTCAAAGATTTGTGCTATAAAAGACACTTAAACCACAATGAATTCATGCAAAAACACACTATATGCAACCTATAACAATCATTAATTAGGCATATTAAAGTCTAAGCACATAATGATTGAGTAGCTTGCACATATAAACATAAACATGGATTTTACAGATAGAAGGCTTTACTAACTTGTGTTAAGCATTCCCAATTCACCAACCAACCTATTGAATGTTACTTCATCAAGAGGTTTGGTGAATATATCTGCAATTTGTTGCATTGTGGGCACAAAATGTAGCTCCACAGTCCCCTCCTCGACATGTTCTCTTATGAAGTGATACCTTATGTCGATGTGCTTTGTTCTTGAGTGATCTACAGGATTGTTGGTTATGGCAATGGCACTTGTGTTGTCACACATGATTGGAATTTTCTTGTGCTCCATGCCATAATCCTTCAATTGGTTCCTCATCCACAGTATTTGAGCTACACAGCTTCCAGCAGCAATGTACTCAGCTTCAGCAGTAGAAGTAGATACTGTATGTTGCTTTTTACTTTGCCAGGACACCAATCTTCTGCCAAGAAATTGGCAAGCACCAGATGTGCTTTTCCTATCAATCCTGCAACCTGCATAGTCTGAATCCGAATAGCCAATAAGATTAAAACCTGTATCTTTTGGGTACCAAATCCCTAGATTTGGTGTGCCCTTGAGATACCTAAAAATTCTTTTGACGGCTACGAGATGTGATTCTCTAGGATCCGCTTGGAACCTTGCACATAAACAAGTTGCGAACATTATATCTGGTCTACTTGCAGTTAAATAGAGGAGTGAGCCAATCATACCTCGATAGCTTGTGATGTCAACTGATTTACCTGATTTGTCTTCATCAAGCTTCGTGGCTGTTGCCATGGGAGTCTTAGCTGCTGATGCATCTTCTAGATTATACTTCTTGAGTAAATCTCTGACGTACTTGGATTGACAGATAAAGATACCATCTTTTCTCTGACTGATCTGTAATCCAAGGAAGAAGGACAGCTCTCCCATCATGCTCATCTCATATTTTTCCTGCATTAGCTTGGCAAATTTCTCGCACAAGCGCTCATTTGATGACCTAAAAATAATATCGTCCACATATACTTGAACAAGTATTAAGTCATTTCTCACAACTTTATAGAACAATGTTTTATCAATTACTCCCCTAACAAAACCATTTTCAATTAAGAATAGAGATAGGGTTTTATTCCATCGCCTTGGGGATTGCCTGAGGCCATAGACAGATTTGAAGAGTAGATACACAAAATCTGCATATTCTGGATCAACGAAGCCGGGCGGCTGTTCCAGATACACTTCTTCTTCTAACTCTCCGTTCAGGAAGGCACTTTTCACGTCCATCTGGAATACCTTGAAGTTCTTATGTGCTGCAAATGCCAAGAACATCCTGACTGCCTCAAGTCTTGCAACCGGTGCATAGGTTTCATCATAATCAATTCCTTCTCGCTGAAAATAACCTTTTGCAACCAAACGAGCCTTGTTTCGTGTTACAAGTCCGTTTTCATCCAGTTTATTTCTGAATACCCACCTAGCTCCAATTACGGATTTGTTCTTTGGTCGGGGTACCAGTTTCCAAACTTTCTGCCTTTCAAACTGATTGAGTTCCTCTTGCATTGCAATCACCCAATCAGCATCGCCAAGAGCTTCTTCTATTTCTTTAGGTTCAAGCTTGGATAAGAACCCAGAATATAAGGAGATATTAGCCATGTCAGCTCTTGCAGTTCTTCTAGTAGTCACACCAGCATCTGGATCACCAATAATTAACTCAAACGGATGGTCTCTATTCCATACTCGTTCACCTGGAAATTGTCTTGATGATTCAGCTTGACTTTCTGAGTTGGGGTGCTGACTACTTAGATTATTTTCACTAACTCCCCCTGAGTTAGTGCCAGCTCCTACAGAACTAGAGTCAACTCGACTCGAGCCTTGAACAATAGTCCTTGAGCTGCTATTTACTCCCCCAGAGTTGTTGCCGGTTGGTACTGAAGAAGTCTCTCCTGATCTTGTAGAATTAGCTTGTTCACTAGACTCAGGTTCTTCATGTACGCTTGGAACATTTAATGGAACAACCAACTCAGGTTCATCTTCAAGATCTTCTAAGTCCAGATTCTGAAATTTTAGGGACTCAGGTTCACTAGAATCTCTTGAAATTGATGAGAGTTTGGTATCGTCGAATCTGACGTTGTAACTTTCAGTCACTTTTCGATCATTCACCAAGAACACTCTATAAGCTGCCACCACGTCTGTAGAGTAACCAACAAAGATTCCTTCACGAGCTTTTGCTGCAAACTTGCCTAGATTTTCATCATCTATAAGCACATAGCATTTTGCTCCGAAGACATGAAAGTATTTGATTGTTGGTCGTCTGTTGTTCATTAGCTCACATGGTGTCTTTTCTTTATCTTTTATGATCAAGGTTCTATTTTGAGTGTAACAAGCGGTACTCACTGCTTCGGCCCAGAAATACAAAGGAAGTTTTGAATCATACAACAAAGTTCTTGCTGCTTCAACCAAAGTTCTATTCTTCCTTTCAACTACTCCATTTTGCTGTGGAGTTCTCGGGGCTGAATACTGACGACGTATTCCCTTAGATACACAGAAGTCATTTAGCACTGCGTTTTTGAATTCAGTGCCATTGTCTGATCTAATCGTCTTCACAGTAAGTGTTGAAACATTCTCAATTTGAGTGATGTGATCAATGATTAAGAAAGGTACTTCGTCTTTCGTCATTGCGAACAATACCCATGTATACTTGGAGAAGTCATCCACGATTACCAAAGCATATCTTTTCCTAGACAAAGATAGGACATTCACTGGGCCAAACAAATCCATATGAAGAAGTTGCAGAGGCTCAGTAATACTAGACATTTCTTTGCTTTTATGCGATGCTCGCTTCGACTTTCCCATTTCACAAGCTTCACAGAGTCCTATCGGAGCGAACTCCATTTGAGGTAGATCTCTCACCAATTCTCGCCTCGCGAGAGCATTCATCGTTTTGAAGTTTAAGTGAGATAGCTTTTTGTGCCATAACCAGCTTTCATCATCCGAGGCTTTGCTGTAGAAACAGGTGACCTCATCCTGATTTGCTGAATCCATATCTGCAACAAAAAGATCTGCCTTTCGGACTCCTCTCAAAGCTAGTGAGCCTTCCTTGATGTGAGTGATTGAGACACCTTTCTTGTTGAAGACAATTTCGTAACCTTTGTCACAGAATTGACTTATACTCAACAGATTGTGCTTTAGTCCCTCAACATAGGAAATATCTTCAATGATGACATTGCCAGTTTTCAGTTTGCCATATCCCTTAGTCACACCTATGCTGTCATCTCCAAAGGTAACATAAGGGCCAGCCTTCATAACCAACTCTGTAAGCAGGGACTTGTTTCCAGTCATATGCCTCGATGCTCCACTGTCTAGCACCCATATAACTTTATTTCTATTCTGCTTAATGCCCTGCAATGACAGATTGATTAGACATTCTTCGGAACCCAACTTTGATTGGGCCCGGCTTTTCGATAAGATCGAGAATCAACAGATTTAACAACAGGAGATGCACTTTTCTTCACATTACTAGAGCTTTCGACTATCTCCTTTCCTTTCTCAGACTTGACAGATTTGTCAGTCTTAGGAGAAGGTTTGCCACTCCTAACTTTAGGAGGACTGACAGTCTTGGCTCTACCATACTTTTTCTTGATATTTGGACTAGCAACAGTATTTGAGCATGACTGGCTAGATGCATTCATTAAATGCACAAAAGTTTGCATGATATTAAAAGTGCATGGCATACAATTAGGTTGACCACACTGTGCATGATTCTGATGCAGATTATTCATTGTTTGTGTGGTAGGCATGGCATGTGCAGCAGGAACATTCATGTTAGCTTTGCATGCATAAGAAAGATGCTCAGTAGATTTACAATGATAACATGCTTTCTTTATTCGTTCAGCCTTAACCTCTTTTATGCCTTTTTCTTTCTTTCCTTGTTGTTTAACAGCCTTAGCTCCTAATCCCAGTCTAGATTCATCTCTAGGGAAATTGATTTTCACTTGTTTAATAGGAGTTACAGGTTGTTCTTTCTGGCGATCTTCCATCTCAATCTCATATCTAGCTATCAATTCAGTCTCTTCTTCTTCTATTCTAGGAACAAGATGTTTGTAGATAGGTTTGACAGCCGATTTAAGAATTCTAGGTGTTTCCTGTTTAAGATCACTGGAACTAGGATCAATAGGTCTCTTTCCTTCTTTCTTAGGAAGGTCAGAATAATCAAGTCCTATACCTACTCCAGTTATTTTCTTAAATGTGTCATTATCTACATACACTTTACTAGCCGCTAGTTTGTAAGCTTCGCATTTTGTTTCTAACTCAGCTAGATTGTTCCTAAGACATGCTTCTACTTCTTCCTTAAGGACGAGCTTGTGTTCCAGAGATTTAATAAAGTCTCTTAGAGAAGTATCTACAGTGCAAGCAGCCTCTAGCTCTTCCACTTTTGCCTCAAGCATTCTGCATTTGGCAACAAGTGTTTTCTGTTCCTTTTGAGAAGAGTCTAGGCTTTTGCACAACATATAGATCTCTTCACTAAGAGCCCCGTTCTGTTCTTTATAATCATCAATAGACATTTCTACTTTAAGAGTCAGAACTGGTACCTCTGGTTCCTCTGATGTCTCAGCCATGAGGTCAAAGTTTGCTACATGAGTAACATCTTCCTCATCTGAATCATCCCAAGCTCTTCCTTCTGTCACCAATAAAGCTCGTTTTCCATGTCTTTCCTTCAACAGTGCTTCATAGTTGCTTTTGAGAGCTTCAAATGTTTCTTTTGGATAAGTCTGTTTAGGCTTTTTGCAGTCCGAGGCAAAGTGTCCAGCTTCACCACAATTATAGCATTTGAACTTCATTTTGAAATCCAAAGGAGATTTGTAGCTGGTATTCTTGCCTTTTCCTTTGTAGCCTGACGAACTACCACCACCCTTAGCAGCCCGATAATAAGATGAAGATTTTCTCTGTGGTCGGTTGCTCTTTCTAAATCTCATGTTGCTGAACTTCCTTGCCATGTATGCCACGACACTATCGTCCATGTTGTCCAGCTCTTCTTGGGTGTAGTAGTCATCATCACTGTCAGATGCGCACTCGTCATCATTATCAACTTGATGTGGTGCAAGTGATGATTTAGGCTTTGCTGCAACCATTGCCTTCTTAGACTCTTCCTCATCAGCAACTAATCCTGATGCACTTTCTTTTCCCTTTGAATCATTGTCCCATGCTTGATCTTGAAGAGTTTCCAGCTCATAGGTCTTTAATATTCCATAATACTCTTCCAGAGAAGTTGTATGCAAATCTCTGGTTTCTCTGATTGCGTAGACCCTATGCTCAATGCTTTTTGGCTGGTTCCTCAGATATCTCGTATTTGTTTCAACCATGGGGAGAGTCACACCTCTCAGATTCAAATCCAATACCAACTGACTGAATCGTAGATAGACTTCTGTAATGCCTTCTCCTTTCCGTATTCTAAAGGTGTCATACTCCATCTTGAGTATGAGTGTTTTGTTGCTTCTGACCTCTGCAGATCCTTCCATGACAACTTCTATCTTGTCCCAAATCTTCTTTGCTGTAGTCAGACCTTTGACTATGTTAAACATTTCATGATCAAGAGATTCCATCAAGGTTTGTCGTATGGCAGTATCATAAGCTATTTGTTCCTTGTTAGCATCCGAAAACTCCGAGACCTTTTTAGGCTCAGACCGAGGTGGTATAACCACTCCTCCTTCCGTATGTGAAGGAATAACTACCATTGGGACAAATTTACCCTTGTCAAGGACTTCCAGATATTCAGGGTTAACAGTCTCTAGATATAGTCTCATTCTGAAAACCCATTCTTCATAGTGATCTTTGTTGAACATTGGGATCTTGAATGCATTTTTAGGAGCCATCTCAATTCTGGTCACTAAAAGTTTCTAAGTACCCAAGACTAGGCTATGTAGAATATTTATGTAGAACTTTTGCCTAAGTCGAAATTTCTCTAAGTAGAAACTTTGCTCAAGTCGAAATCACCAAGTAGAAATTGTCCAAGTCGAAATTCTATGTAGAAATTCTCAAGTAGAAATTCTATGTAGAAATTTTTGCCTTAGAATAATTTTTCTGCAGAATACTTTAATATTGAATAAACAATATTATCTCTTTAACACCTTTTGACTTTGAATGCTTTACTCACCAAACCCACCTAACCCACTTGCTAGGTACTGAGTATGTCTTTTACTTTCGGCCGAATAAAGTAAATCAAAAAGTCCAAAAACCACCTTTTTATTCTTTTACTATTGAAAAGGAGATCAAAAAGTTGTTGGGTTGTATTCTTTGATAAGAACAGATGATGAACACTCAAGAACACCAAATATGAACTAACCCAGATAAATTCACAAAAATTAATTAAAATACACCCAAGCTAAATAATCACACCTGGAGTATTTAAATAATTTTTCAGATGAGTTTTCACTACCAACGAATTAAAACACACTTTTCGAGAAAATGAAAAGTAGATCTGAAAAATGAAAACTCACGATTCTTCTACTCAACACAAGGATCTATGTTTTGTATATTAAACATATAGCTCTGATACCAATTGTTAGGTCCAAATGTGTTGTAGAGGGGGGTGAATACAACTTTTCGAATATGAGAAGCAATAAAAACGATGCAATAAATGAACACACAGATTCAATGAATATATTTCTTTATATATAACTTGAAAGGGTTGCTACAACATTCATTACAAAGTATAACAGAAGTTGAGAGAGAAGTGAATGATACTAAGCTCTGTGAATGCACTCTCTCTTTTTCTCTTGTGTTTTTCCCTAGAATTGCTCACTCTATTCTCAATAAAACATTACACAAGTACTTCTATTTATACTACATGTAGTCTATGTCCTGTAGTCTTCAACAGCTAAGATGTACGTGGCCCAGTGGTGTCCACATAAATCTTGCCTTAACTTGAAAGCTTGGAAATCTGCCAATCAGAAGATGCCATGTGTCATGTTGAAGCTGCACCTAAGTAGAACTTCTACTTGAGAATTTCTACTTGGCTATCTCGAAATTCCTAAGTGGAACTTCTACTTGAGAATTTCTACTTAGCCATCCAGAACATTTAGTACTTAGAAAATATTCTGGTCTTCAACTTGAAACTTCAATGCACATCTTGAACTTGTGATATCTTCATGTCTTCTTTATTCTTCAACAAGCTCTTGAACATGGTTCTTTATTACTGACATAAACTTGCTATCAATGTCCTGACACTTGATGCACTGGTCTGGTTCATAAGTGACTAGTCTTGATAGTGTTTCTGCTTCTTGAATAAATTACCATATTCACTGAATAACTTGGCTTTCCAATATTTGCTTTCCTTCTTGTTTACTTGAAATCAATTGGTCTTATTGATACTGATAGTTATGATCTTGATCTTTGGCTTTCCAAATCACTGAGGCATGAACAACTTTGACTTGAACTTCTCTCAATGATTTCTTCTTGGATTGATCATAGTTAACATGTTGAATTGTATCAATTACCTTGTCTTCATTTAGTGTTGATTTCTTGTGACTTCTTGTTCTTGATTGTCTTCTGGTTAAGTATCTTTTCCTTTAGTTTGAGTTACATTAGTTATAGTGTTACAAGTTTATACACTCTGCCTTTCAGTCTGGGTGGTGGAGCTCAGCTAGTCCTCCTCTGGGATTAGTCGCTCATAATTGTGAGTCGGATACCCAAATAAATTCAAAAAAAAAAATATTAGAAGAGTAATTTAAGTAAAAGTACATCAAAATCATCATCCTCCTACCATACTCATCTTCTCCCCTAACTCTAACTTTCCCATTTCTCACTCTCTCACCATAGCTCTTCCCTATATACATAATATTATGAGTGGTTTTTTTAGTGTGTGCCCAAGAATACATGCTAAGAATCCGTGTTCGCTTAGTTGTCAAATTTTGATTGGTAGTAATTTCATTAATAATGATGGAATCCCCTGCATGCATAAAAATCTCCACCAATCAAAATTTTCCAACTCATCAAACACGAATTCTAAACATGTACCCTTGGGCACACACTCAATTTAAGTAAAAGTATATCAAAATCATCACCCTCCTAGCACACTCATTTCTCTCCTCCAACCAGGGACGGAACTAGAAAATCAAGTTTGCGGGGGTGAAATTTTTTATTCATCTTAATAATTAATATATTAAAAAATTTGTTATTAAATAAAATAAAAAAATATAATTAAAATTTTTAATTTATGAAAATACTTAAATTAAGTATTAACATTCAAAATTATGATAAATATCGAAAATTTTATCACTATATTCATAAAATTTTGTATAAATTTGAGGGTGCAAAATCAAAATATTATAATATTTTAACATTAAACATATGAATTTCTTAATTTTTTTCATAAATTTTAATACAACTCTCTCTCTCTCTCTCGTTTTGTTAGGAATCTGCCCGATTCCCGGCGAATGCGGAAGCGATTTGGTAAATATGTGTGCTTAGTTCCCACAAATATACGTGATAGTAATGAAGCAACAAACCAGCAATACAGTAAAAGAGACAAGAGATTTAACGTGGTTCAGCCCAGCCTACATACACAAGAGCAACAACTTCACACTAGATAAAAGAGATTACAATATCCGGTCCCTGAATTTTATACACAAATTCAGCCCTACAATACCTATTATGTATATCCCCAACTCACTGAAGTGTTTATCTCAAAACCTCCCCCTATCGCTGTTTCCCGACAACCTTTCCTTCTCTCTCTCCCAACTCGGACAGTGCCACACAACCTGATAGAAAGACCCCTACAGCGTGACCTCCTCCGATGGCTGCAGTCAGACCCAAGTACCCTAATGGAATAGTTTAGGCACGAGGACCTTCTATCCCGACACTTCCTGAAAGCGGGCTAAACCGGTTCCCCTACTAGACGGACTATCTAGCAGCTATATAGAGAGAGAAGAGAGAATTATGATGTATTTGATAATGAAGGAGGAGAGGGGTATTTATAGGTGATATAAGATGTTGTAGGTATGATAGGTATAGTATGAATATGGAAATAATATACATTTGATAGGCATAAATTGTAGGGTACCTGACACGTTTCTCACTCTCTCTTCCCTCTCTACATATCTCTCTTTTTCTCTTTTGTATAATTCCATGTTTTAAAAATCGTATTAAATGACCGTTTACACGGACAGTTAAAGGAATCGGACTTAAAACACTTCAATTTTGTGTTGAGTGGGGGGTTAAACCTTTTTGATGATTAAACGATCTACTAAGTGTATTAGGTGGTCAAAGTGTTCAAAGTAGTGTTGACATGTTAATTTTAAAATATTAATATTTATTATAATATGATTATTATTAGTGAAGATACTTTATTTTATTAAGAGCATTTTATGTTTAAATTAAAATTATTTAATTATTATATAATTTTTATTTGGTATTTAATAATATTTATTATAGTAGATTTAATATTTTTCTCTAAAATTTGAATCAAGTAAACTAAAAATGGTAAAATTTATTATGCATAATGTTTTTCCCCTGCGTGGAATGGTTTTCAGATTGTAGTGTTGCTCACCTGGGTGGGCTGCTTGTTCTTCCCTTGGCATTACTAAGGTGCTTAGGTTCTCTCGAGCCTTGGCTTTGCCAGGTGCAGAGGGTCGATCCCTCACTTATCTTCCAGTAACCCAAAAAAAATATATATATATATATATATAATACATACAAAATTAGCAAAAAAAATGGTAAAATTTGGCAGATCATCAAATTTGTATATACGATTTTTCAAAATTTTAACTTGAATTTAAATTTAAGCTCTATTTGAAATTGTTGTAAAAAGTTGTTATTCAATTTTATCAAATATCATTTTACTGTACATGTTTTCAAAAAAGAAAAAAAATTATTATTGCTATTTACAACAGCAAACCAAAACCGGTCTCAGTTTGATTTCTTATCGGATATGATTAAATGAATTTTATGTAAATTAAAAAAATCTCTCTAAATTATTCTCATCCCCAGCCTCAGGGTTTATGAAAACTTCCAAATCTGACTCAAACACCACCGCAATATTATCCCCCGCCGTCCCCGGCACTGATTCCTCCATTCCCCTTTCATCTTTCTCTCTCTTGATCACACTCTCTCTCTCTCTCTAACTCTGTCTCTCCATTTCTCTCTCACACTCTCTCCCTCTCTCTCTCTCTCCCTCTCTCTTATATGCGTCTATCAGGAAAAGAAGAATGAAGAGAGTTTGGAAGCTATCAGAATCAGCCAAACCAGAGCTCCTCATAACCCTCAGAACCTTTATTACAAAACCCAAAAACATTGTACCTCAAACCCCTTATTTAATCACAAACAACCCCATTACAACCTCAACTCATAGATTATCTCTTAAAGATTCTTTTTATTCTCACCCCAATTTGAATTACAATCCATTTCCAAACATTATTGGATTGTTTTCTGATAGGTTGTCTCATAATGAAATGCAAGCTAAAGAAGATCTTATTCATAAGGCTTCCGTGTTGCGAGGAGAGTTGATTCGGGTTGATGATTGTAGGCAAGATTTGATTTTTAAGGTGTTGGATGAAAAGGGTACTTCTTGGTTTAAGTGTTATGATGATGGGGATGCATTTGTTGAGCTTTTGAGGCAGCTTGAGTTTTTACCCCGTTGCGCGCTTGAAGTAACACTTTTCCCTCTTTTTAGTGCTTTGATATATAATTTGATGTGTCTATTGTTTATTTAATTTTTTAATGCTAGTATATGGTTGTAGTTTATAGCATATATTAGTGGCAATTTCGGGTGTTGGTGTTGTAATGGTTTCATTTTTATGGTCTTCTCTATGTAAAATGAAAATTATAGGTCGTCTCGACACTGTTAGCCTATGTGTATTATGTGTATGGGTGAATGACTGAATGGTGATATATACATTTTCTTTGATAATGTGTTGAGTACTCTTGGATGGTTGGATGATTGTTATTTTCTCTATGTAGTTTATGAGATTAACGATGAGTATTTACAGCATTATTGGTATTGTTGAATCGAAATATTTTCGTAAATATGCTTGTGATACTAACTACTAATGAATAAGGTGACTGCGTTGTTAATAAGGCATATAAAGCTATGCAAGCCCTTAAATGAAGATAGAGGAAAATCATGTATAGTTTTAGTTGGCAATTTGGCATCTTGTACTCTGCTTTGTTTATGTATCTGTAGTAATGAATTCTGTTATTTCAGGTTTTAAATTGGAGAAGAAAACAATCAGATAATGGCTTTCCTATGACAGCAGAAGAGTATGCAAAAAGTATTAGACTTGCTGGTAGATCAAAGAATATCGATCTTGCAACTGAACTTTTTACTGAGGCAGCAAACAGAAGGATCAAAACAGCTTCTACATACAATGCACTCCTTGGTGCTTATATGTATAATGATTGTACTGATAAATGTCAGTTGCTGTATGGGGATTTTAAGAAGGACATCTCTTGTAAGCCGACGGTTGTAACATACAATATTCTTATTTCTGTCTTTGGTCGGCTGATGCTTATAAAACACATGGAGGCTGCTTTGCAAGAAATGAAGAATTCAAACATAAAGCCTAATCTAAATACATATAATATGCTTCTTGGTGGGTATGTCACAGCATGGATGTGGGATACCATGGAGAAGACTTATAAAGTGATGGAAGCAAGTGGTATACGGCCTGATATTCACACTCATTTGCTGTTGCTTCGGGGATACGCACATTCCGGTAATCTGAAAAAGATGGAAGAGATATATAAGCTAGTCAATTACCATGTTATTGAACACAAGGAATTTCCACTAATAAGGGCTATGATATGTGCATACTGTAAGAGCACCAGCAGTGAGAGAGTTCAAAAGGTTGAGGAGTTACTTAGGCTAATTCCAAAGCATGAGTACAAGTCTTGGTTAAATGTGATGTTAATTAAGTTATATGCCCAAGAGAATATTATGGATGTGATGGAAAGATATATAGACGAGGCCTTTGCGCATAACATCTCCGTCAGAACAGCAGGTATAATGCGTTGTATAATCACCAGCTATTTCCGAGCTAATGCATCAGACAAGCTTACAAACTTTGTAAAGCGTGCAGAGCATGCTGAGTGGAAAGTTTGTCGTTCCTTGTATCACTGTAGAATGGTCATGTATTCATCAGAAAACCGTCTTGCCGAGATGGAGGGTGTTCTCAGTGAGATGGGAAACTTCAATATACAACCCACAAAGAAAACTTATCTTATAATGTACAAAGCCTATTTAACATGGGGACAAAAGCGTAAACTTGATCAGATTTTAGGGGTTATGTGCACGCAAGGATTTGGATTTCCAGGCTCTGCATAGTACTCGTAGTGCATTGTTTCATATATGTTAACACACTATCATTTAATGAGCATGCAGTAAAAGGCTGACAATGGTCCATTGCGTCTGTAAAGGCCAGTATCGTCTTACTCATAGGTACTACTATCTTGTAATTATCCTGTGCTCTCTTCTCCTCACTAGCACTTCTTTGATGTCATTCCATAAAATTTTATATTTCATGTTATTATTGAAAAATTTACGACTATTAATTGCTAATGGATATTGTTTTACTTTAGTAATTGCCTTAAACTGATACACACTTTGTCTTAATCAAGTAGAAGTTAATATTAGGTATCTTGTTTGTGTATAGGAAGTGGATAACATGGTATGCATCAGACATTCGGACTATATGTCTGTTGTGTATAGGTAAATATGTGGCGATTGTGACCATATCCATTGGCTGCGATAAACCTTAAAGTCTCTGTTACTTCAGCGTGATATATGCCTATATTCTTATGTCTATCCGTCAAACCATATGCATGAAAACTTTGGAACATATTCGGAAACTTTAAAAACTTGGTTTCTTGGAATCTCACATCTTATCGACGTAATTAGATCTCATTTAGTACAACTTGCTTTCTGTTTCAAGAAGTTTTTGGTGTAAAATCTTCCTTAATGGTTTTTTTGCTATTTTTCTTTATGGAACAATTTTGCCGAAGCTACAGCGTATTTCTATAAGTGAACACTGAGATGTAATGGGGGAAAATATTAATAAATAGAATTGTATATTCCTTAGACAATTTGATTCTAAATATTTGATCAGATCCTCATGTAGTCCTTTCTCCTACAGTTCTACATATTGTTTTCCAGTAGGTAGTTGGGGTTTACTTCCCTTATTTTAGAGTTTCACTTGTGCTGCTATTGGGAGGCTGAGGAGGAGTAGTCATGGTTACCATTTGGTTTATGTCTACTCTTGTTGTGGGCAACATTGTCATGGTTGCTATTTGGTTTATGTGTACTCTGGGGCTAAAGTTGGTGTACCCTGCATTCCATGGTTGCCATCTGCTAGTGTAGCGATCAATATTTGTGGAGGATAATAGTGGGAGAAAGAAAAAACCAATAGAATGAGTTAAGGAAGTTCATGAATATTTATTTGTATATTACGGGGGATTCGGTCTAGTATGAATTGTTAACAACATTTATTTGTACATCACTGGGGATTCAGTATAGTATGAACTTGTTAGATTCGAATGGAGGGAAGAATGAAATAATTATTAAATTTAAATGTCAATAATTAGGTATAGATTCTAAAGCATTCTATTACATTCCTTCCAAGTTCCAAGTAGACGGAGCACACAAGAGTCTTAGAACTATTTTATGACTTTCATGGACATTTTCAATATAATTCTGGTTTTGCCAGTTATAATCTATCATTTAAGTTTGACTTTATTTGTGTTTTTTGGCTGATTCAAGTTTGACTTTATTAAATGCACTGCATCTAATTTATAGTGGTGAACCATGTCAAATTTGCTGAATACTAACGGCAAAATAAAAGCTCCTGTGATATTAAGGTGGTTGCGCTGCACATTAACTTTGTGCCTTGTTGAAATAACACAAGCTTTCGTGGACCACAACTTTGATCATAATTAGCACTGCAGGAGGGATTTCTTATATTATACTATGCACCAAGATCGTGAACAAATTGTTCAGAAAAAGAATGCCTGGTGCTTGTTAAAGGGATGACATAGTATAGAGATGCATGGTACGGTTACAGGCAGGTACTCAATGCAGGGCACACATATGAACTGTTTGTTATTATCGTACAAAGTGATCTTGGAGTTTGCCATTTCTCGACCTGATGCTGTTTTGTTTAGTTCATCCCTTTGAGATGTGGTTTGAAACATTTTAGAAGTCATTTTATCATATTTGTATGAAATTTTTAAAAATGAAGTTAGTTCTAGCTACCAGAAATTATTTATTTGATGTAGCCATAGTAGATAAGTGCATTGGACAGCAGTTGATTAAAATGTGTAAAGCTTATCCTATAGTTGGCACTGTTAAGCGTTTATTGTTACATAACATAACTAGTGAATCTTGCATCATAAACGGATTCGATGTGGATAGATATAGATGTAAATAATTGAATACCATCCCGGCAAGAAACATGGTTGAGATGATAAATTTGTACTTGCGAGGTGACTGATGTAGCGATGTATGTCCATTATGTCATGGGTTAGTTTTAATTATCTGTGTATGTATATGGATTATAGAGGGGTGAGGGGGTTATGGGGGTGAGGGGTAAGACGTTACTACTGTATAAAAATAACAAGAACGAACCATTTGGAATGTTTTAGTGAAAACACTTATTTACCCATAAAAATACCGATTAATTTACTAACAAGTTCAATTGAAACAGATGACGATAAACAGTGTAACAATGTTCGGATTGGTGCGGTTTTAACGTAAAATAGAAACTAAAATCGTAAATTTTCAATTTCGAAAATCAAAAAACAAAATCGTAACCGAGTCAGTGGTTTGGTTTGGGTTTAAAAAATTCTCATTTCGATTACAAAACCGTCTCCCACAAATATAAAATTGACAATTCAAATACGATTACTAGCACAAATCACGTTATTCAAAAATAAGTAAATTTTAAATTACATTACTTGCTCTTTAGAAATAAGCAAACAAAACTTTAATAGTGGATCAATAAAATCCAACATAAAATTTGAGGAATGAAAATTGAAAACAGATATCTTTTAACACTAGGACCCTGAAAAAACTTGAGGAACTGAGCAAACAGACACAGATATATTAAGTCAGGATAGGAAAAGAGTGTCAAACATAAAATAACAATCAATGTGTCTGGAACATAATGTATTAGATTGATGTTGACAAATCTTGACCGGATTCTTTCTCGTCATCCCTTATTCAGAAGTGATGTAATTAAGGTGAGGTGTTTGCAACACAACATCGGAGGGGCTACGTTTCCAGTGTGAGAATAAAAGTTGATTTTGAAAGATAACAATCAAGAATAAAAGTATCACAAAAGTAGTTGGTGTATGCAGGTGAGAAAGTGACTAATTCCAAATCTTTTTTCCTTTGAGGTATTTATAGCCTAAGGATTAGGGTTTGGGAAATGTTATCTTTTATCATGAGCGATGGATTCTAGACGATACGGGAGTCTGGATTGCCTACATGCTGAACACGTGTCCTCCTAAGGAGAGGGTTAATCGAGTGTGTTGGGATTATCCCAAATATGACTGGCACATGTCAATCATTGGCCGTTAGTATTAATCATTGTCATGTGGGGGCGCCTTATCTGAGTTGTAGTCCCACGAGTCATAGCTGTCACTAGTTTGGGCTGGAGTACCATGTGTCAACCACGTGTCGTAGCCGTAAGTAGTCTGGGTTCCACTAATCTGGGCTAGTGTGTCTTATTCTCATGAATTGGGCTTAACATCATAATTTGGGCCCAAAATTGGGTTATGTTAGGTTTTGGGCTACTTTTAACCTATCATTTGCCCCCATTCCCTTATGCGAATTCTTCGGATAGGGGAATAGCAATGGTCGCAATGTGTTACGCTTTGGGTAGTTTTGAGAGAAATTTGAGCTTTTCTTGCCCCCAGACCTGGGATGTACATGTGAGTACACACTCCGGGGCTAGGAGTAATATAGTGTCTTCACAAGTCCAAACTGTAATGACTTTGGGTAACTTATAAGAATAATTCGAGTTTTTCTTGCCCCCAGGCCCATGGTGTGTACGTGAGTAGACATTCCGGTTTTACAAGGGGCACATCCATTTCAGATCCGGGTTTGTTGCCAAAACGTTCATCAAGCGCAACCTGATCATACTCCGGCAAAACCCTGACATTCGGGTTATCTGCAAACTCCGTACTAAGATCCCTATAAAAGTACGATTGACGAATATTCGAGTCCTTTCTCACGAAATAATATTGGGTATCTAACCAGCTACCATCGGGCTCACTAAGACTATGACCCGGGCTAAGGTCTTTAGTTGATATCCGCCTTACAACTGACAAGGAACTCTTCTTTCTCGCTATAATACACCACTCGAATTCTACAAGCTCAGGCTCGCTATCCGAAGAACTACTGTTAGAGGAACTACTGGGATTAGACAAAGGAATAAGGACTCTCCTAGCGGTAACCCTCCTAACCATACAATAAGTCACAACCCCCGGGCTACCCTAACAAAAAAAACACATACAAATAGATAAAACTAAGTTAGTTACGAATTACGCATGTATATGGACACAAGCTCGGACAACAAACAAGAAAAATAAAGAACGGGAAAAGGTCAAGGGTGAAGACTTACAGAAGAAAGCACTACGGATGGAAAAAGCACAGAGAAACGTAGAAGCAATGTAGTCTGGGCTGAAGTACTCAGAGGAGCGTGAAGAGCAAAGTGAGCAGACAATTGGTAAAAGGACAAATGAGCACCGACACCGCCTATTTATAGGCAAATTGAGACACCCAACCGCCATGCCACATGCCAGTCCACGATTGGGCAACGGTCTTTAACCCGAAAAATAAAAATAAAAAAAGAAAAAGAAGAAAAAAGAAAACAAGTGCTAGACAACTGGATTGGGGACGACAAATTCAAAATGATTTCAAAATTTCGAAAAAGTTCAAAATATTTTGAACTTCGCCCAAATGCTCAAATTTTGAATATTTTCAAAATTTTAATATTTGGAACAAAAAACGAACACAATACTACTCCAAGCCCCGGGCCAAGAACTGAAGTCCATTACCCGAGCTTGGAAGGCACGAAAAGCTCAAAATTTTCTTCTAAGTTACCCAAAGTCATGACACTTTGGACTTGTGAAGACACTACATTACGCCTAGCTCGGGAGTGTGTACTCAAATGTGAAGGGTTTCGTGCACACAAACGCAGCGGAAAAACACGTAAAACAAACCAAAATCGAAACCCTCCGCAGGATCCATACAAAAACAAAAGATTCAATTCGGAGATTAAGAATAAATACCTTAAAAAGCTTTAACAGTTCATTAATGGAGGTCCAAAGCTTCTTTAATTACCACATATCTCGTTCTCGAAATCTACGTTATACAGTATCCACACGAACGCTTGTCTCGAAAGATTGATGTATACTAGCACCCGAAAACTGCTCCTCTCTCCATCTTCCTCTTTCTCTCAAAACGGTTAGGGTTTTGTAAAAGTTGTATCTGTTAGTAAAATTAGCTTTATTGAGATATATATAGAGAGAAAAAAATTAGTTTTCCAATTATAATTAATTCTAATCTGAAATTCCAATTTATTATTTAATTAAGTTGTACTTAATTAATTAATACTAATTTCATAATTAGTTTAAGTAATTCTCTTTTCTATTTATTTAATTAATTAAGTCAATAATATTATAAATAGAATAAATTACTTAATTAATTTTAATTCATAATTTAAATTATTTCTCCTTCAAGCGTTCTTTGTGTGTGACCCTGTAGGTTATTATTACGTTGACAACAATTTTAATATCTAATTAAAATTGTAAACAATGAGCGACATCTAGTAATACATATGATAAGTGGATTTCATATCCACTTGGAGAGTTCCATATCGGCTTAAATTGATTGACTTGGTCTAAAGTTGTTGTATTTTTGATGTATTTTTTGTAGTTGTGCAGGATTGCAATTGTTGGCTAGGTTTTGTAATTTCCGTCGATGTTGGAGTTGAAAGTTAGCACTGGAATGAAGAATGGGAATTTGTTTTAAGATTTCATGAAGTTCCTAAAGCTAAAGGATTGAAGACGGAAGCTAGCGGAAAAGAAACGGAAGAAAACGGAGTCAAAACGAAGAAAAATGAGCCAAGCAAGCAAACCGGCAGATAGCTAGTACGCTGACTGCGCGCCTGGTGCGCTGAGAGCGCGCCTGAACAGAATGTGAGTGCGCTGAGAGCGCAGGAAGTGCACTAAGAGCGCGGCAACATGCTGAAAATTACTGTTTTGCCCTAATTCGATGTAAAATTGTATTTTTAGTGTTTTTCTTTCTGGACAAGACTTCTAGGGCCTATTTAAACACACTATATCATTGTAATAGAATATATAACATAGATAGAAGATAGAACGTAGAAAAGACAGAGTTAGCCAAGGATAGAAGATCAGATTTGGAGACAAATTCCAAAGATCGTGACAGCACTTGGAATTCCATATCTACTTTTGTAATTAGGCGATACTCTGGGTTTTAGATTTGTTTTCTCAACTCTTAATCTTATTAATCTTATTACTTTCATTCATATCTTGTTTATTATCTTGTTTAATATAATGTTTTCATCAAATCCCATGGTGACGAACGGTTCAATTATGAACTAATCGTTGTCATGGGATTCTAACGGATTTATTTATGGAGCTTTAGTATCTTGATGCTTTAAAGATCTGTGGGTTATGTATATCTGATATCCTCGTATGGTTAATCTTAATGCTTTTAGATGCGTAGCTAACATCTAAATTGAATTGTTAATCTCTTGTGAAGTAAAAGTGGATCTTGAGATTTCGAACTTGCCATGCTAGCATAGGTTCATGATTGTTTATCAACATGATTTATAGCATAAATAGAAATATATTATGTTGCCCTATGTGATCAATGTGGATAACTTGTTCATCAACCGTTATGTTTTCAAATTCTATAGACATATAGGGTCTAAGCATAATTGGTGTCTATTCATCTTCTATCTCTTTTATGGATTTATGGGTAGTTTGGTATACGTATGCTGACAGGTAGCGTGTACTTGTTTCGTGTTATCCGATCAGATATCATAACCATTGCATATAGTGATTAAAGGCGTCAGATCTAAGTGAAGTATTTAATGAAGTTAGGATCCCATGTTTTTATTGTCATAAGTAAATCAGTTTCAAATCTCGTTAGTCAATTAGATCTCATTCTTGTTAAATTGCATCTTAGTTAATTAAGATAATCAAAACCCAAATTTGTTAATTGTCTTAGCAGTGAGTAAAAATCATACATTGTTGCACAGGTGCATTAACTGAATTGAAACCTAAACCAGATCTCTGTGGGAACGAACTCAACTTTATTCTATATTACTTGTGACCACGTACGCTTTCGTGAATTAGTGCAAACAACGTAATTGCTACCCAAGTAATAATAATTAAATTGGTGATTCGATTAAGCCTTTCGTGAATAATGTTCCATGTAATATAATTCCTTTAACCATGATAATATAAATTAAACTCAAGGCATGTAATGTGTCATCCTCTTCATAATTTAATCTTAATTTTATTGATCGATAAATAGACTATTAAATCAAATCAACATTTGAGCATGATCGTGTATTTCATAGTCTCACTCAAACAAGAGGCCAATAATATCACTCCTATGACTAGGAAGGTTAAATCCCATCTAGATCATTCATATTTCTCATACGATTAATAATATACCCAATCTCCACTTTTTTCATTACCCAGTCAAAGGTAACTTTTAATGTAATCAAAGTATATTAATTCTCGTATAGAAATATAATGATTTCAAGTCTGAAGATCATTACACCATTATCATTGTGGGAATTACTTATGACACTATTACATGTAGAATCTCACGGCGAGTCAATCCAGTGACATGTACTCTTACATGCACCTATGTTTTGACTTTAGTATCACCATACCTATGACCAATGAGATTTGATCATCAGTCAACAAACATACTAGTCTCTATGCATCATTATTATCCTTAAATAATAATACTTGACTAGGGATATTTAGGAATAAAGATAATACTCATACAATCTCATTTTTTAAGTCACATACTTAAAGATATATAGTGCGTATCACAATTCCAAGGACATCTATTATGCTAATATTTAAAACGCTGTAAATAAAGACATAATCAATAAATTAATAATAACAAAACATAATTTCTAATAATAAAATGTTTTCCCTAAAACATAAAAGTATTGTCTCTAGGGCACAAATACTAACAACATGCACACCCTAGGCCTTGGGGGGCAAGAAAACCCCAAATTTTTCTCCTAAGTTACCCAAAGTCATGACACTTTGGACTTGTGAAGATACTACATTACTTCTAGCCCCGGAATGTATACTCACGTACACACCCCGGGCCTAGGGGCAAGAAAAACTCAAAATTTTCATATAAGTTACCCAAAGTCATGACACTTTGGACTTGCGAATGGAGTTCCGATCCGTTCTGATCCAATAAAACCTTGCAACCAGATATGGATTTATTTATATAAAATAAATCCAATCCAATAAAAGTCCGATCCGATAAGAATTTGATCCATTTAATACGGATATGGATATTATATGATCCGATCAAAAACACGATCCGAATAAATATATTAATATTAGTATATAGTTTATTATATGTTAATGATACTATAAATATATAATTTTCAAACCATTTAAGATCCAAAATCCTTTCGTAGGGTTTTATATATAGTAGAACTTGAAGAAAACAAATTTGTTTTTGATGAATACATTATCATTGTATTGCATTGAATTTGGATTTATGTTCTAGTTTGAATTCTTTTTTTACTTAGAGTTCATATCTTAATCATTTTAATTTTGTTTACTACATTTCAGGATTGATAGATATTTGTTATTGATTTTTAATGTCCTATAGTTCTTATATTTGAAAGTTAGTGTCTACTCCGACATCTTATAAGCGTATGTTTCATAATTTTAATCTTTTCTTTAAATTTTAATAATAATTTATTTTAAAAAAAAAATATTAATTGGAATGGATATCTAATCAGATTACCCATGATCCTAATAGAGCGGAGATGGATTGTTATTCAAAAAATTAGACATTTAATCTAATCCAATTCAATCCGATCCGAGAAAATCAATGAATTTGGATATGGATTCAGAT
Source organism: Saposhnikovia divaricata (assembly GCA_036435485.1). NCBI lineage: Eukaryota > Viridiplantae > Streptophyta > Magnoliopsida > Apiales > Apiaceae > Saposhnikovia > Saposhnikovia divaricata. The sequence continues at coordinate 224,203,260 of CM071597.1, forward strand.
TAATCTGGTCCAAACCCGATCTATTGACAGGCCTAGAAGACACTACATTACTCCTAGCCCCGGAGTGTGTACTCACACGCACACCCCGGGCCTGGAGGCAAGAAAGTTAAATTTCTCTCAAAACTACCCAATGCATAATACATTGCGACCATTGTTATTCCCCTATCCGGAGAATCCGCATAAGGGAGTGAGGGACAAATAATAGGCTAAGAGTAGCCCAAAACCCGACATAGCCCAAATTATGATGTTTAGCCCAATTCGTGAAAATTATACACCTCTAGCCCAGACTAGTGGGACCTAGACTACTTACGACTACGACACGTGGTACTCTAGCCCAGAGTAGTGACAGCTATGATACGTGGGACTACAGCTCAGACAAGGTGCCCCCACATGACAATGACTAATACTAACGGCCAATGATTGACATGTGCCAGCCATATTTGGGATAATCCCAACACACTCTATCCACCCACTCCTTAGGAGGACACGTGTTCAGCATCTAGGTAGTTCAGACTCCCGTACCGCCTATGATCCAGCACTCATGATTAAAGGTAACATTCCCTAAACCCTAATCCTTAGGTTATAAATACCCCTAAGGAAAAAGGTTTGGGATTATTCACTTTCTCACCAGCACACACCAACTACTTTTGTGATACTCTTATTCTTGATTATTATCTTCCAAAGCCAACTCTTATTCTTACACCGGAGGTGCCGCGAGGCCAAATCCCCCTTCGGTGTTGTTTTACAGACACCCCACATCAGTTGTACCACTTCCGAACAAGGGACGGCGAGGAAAAAACGGTCAAGATTTGGAGTTATCAATTTACATATTATGTCATAATTCTTTCTGCTGGACCGAATACTTGAAGTTCAGTTGTGAACTGCTCAACTAGCCAAGTCTAAATATATATTTATATAGATAGGATCAGGATCAAATATAAACTTTTCTTAAATATAAACTTACAATTTTTTTCCAACACATATGTAACTTTAGTTCAACATCAGTTTTCAAGTAATAATTAAAATTTTATAAAATACTCATAATTTAATTCTTCAATATCCTTCTAGGGTTTACCAACACCAAAATAAAATATGAAAAAATGAAATTTTATTTGTTTGTTATAGGGTGTATTGAACCGTAATTAAAAATTTGTTGAATAATTATTATATAATTTTCAACTATCCTTCAGGGATTCATTGATTCTAAATTAGTGTATAGAAATATAAAATATTATTAATTTAATACAGTTTTCTTAATCATACCAATATAAAATTATTTTAGATATTTTCACACAAGAAAATATGATTAGAAAATCTATATAAAATTAATAAAAAAAATGATTAGAAAATAAGAAAATGATATCGATCGTGTTAGATAATAATGAGAAACTGTAAGTTTATGACTTAATTATAACTTAGTATTCATGTCATTGTACTTTCACAAACGTTTTACACCTTCAATAACAATAACATCGTATTTGTGGACGTAATAGTGTAAAGAGGGCTTTTTTTTTTTATCGTGTTTCAGAGGGTTTGTACATCTATATCATTATTCTTCTTCCTCTTTTTTAAAATTTTAGTACTAGTATAATAAATACAACAATTACAAGTCATCATCCACGTATAATGAATTTGACGCGCGAGAAATAAAACTTAACATATGTTAACTCTTTTTGAGGGAATGCTAAGTTACTGGTGTAATAGTAAAATTTGTTAAAATCTAATTTTCAGACTTTTTATCATTTATTGTAAATTTCTAAGAACACAAATAATGAGTTACAAAGAAAAATCATTTTGCCAAACCTTTTTTTCAACAACTGCATCTTTAAAAATTAATAATCAGAAAGAACCTGATAAAAAGCCTTTCAAAAGGAGTATTGATCCTCATGAACTACATGTCATATTGGTATTTAAATACATAAATTTAAAAAAAATTGAGAATTTTTAGTACTCCTAACAGTGGTCCTAGGGATGATGTAACACTCAAAGATATGCCAATAACTTGAATCATGTTTTTACCCTAAAAAACTTGTTTCAACAATCTTGATTCTCGCATCTACATTCAAAATTTGGCAGGTTCAATGTGATAACGTAAAAGAAACTTACTTTCTTTCAGTTTAGTGATTGAATTGGGTATGTAGGTATCAATCGTTTCATCCAATTTCAAATTAAATTGCCAGGACATAAATGGCTTTCATCATCCATTAATGTTACCCAACTAAATCAATAGAGTCACTCATATTATCTTATACAGTCGGTGTCAATTCTTACAATCGGATAACTAATTCATTATTCTCTAAGATGTACGAAATAGTTATGATTTTAAATCACTTTCAATTTGTTTTGTCTAATATTTACAAAAAAAATATTTTTGATAGAACACAAAATAGTAAATTTTCTTCACTAATTTTAATAAGTGCTTTTAATTATCCACTTTTCTACAATATTTTTTTTATCTGAGTGTCCAATAAAAATGTTAACAGTTGGGACGCAGGAAATATATTTAATTACTTAACTGCAAGAAATTATGAATAAATTACAAATTTATTTGAGTATAACAATATATTCGTTTGAACTATATATGATATATAATAATATTAATTCATTTAAGATTTTATTTGATATGACTAATTAAATTTATATGATTTTGTTTTCAAAAATGAGAAAAATATCACTTAGGGGACGTATCTGAGTAGGTAATACATTTTTAATGGCATAATTGTAATTCTATGATTAAGTCCTGCAATTACAAAAATATCCCTTATATATTCATATGAAGAATTCTTTGTACTCACCTAAGTTAGGTGAGTACATACTTAGGAGCATTAATCTTTTCAAAAATTTATTTTAGAAATGCACTAGTAAATGGTTAAGAATATATATTTATGGAATTAAAAATAATGTTATAAAGTATAAAATCATTTTAAATTAGAGAAAATTGGGTTTAAAGATGATTTTCGAAAATTTCCCCAAGGTTTAAACATATTTCTATATATTTTTAGTGGTAATTTGGTAAACACAAAAAAAATTTCTAAATTTACAAGTTCACCCTAATATAGTTCACATAAACAACTTACAATCTCACTTTGGAAGAAAATATGTTTCTAGAGAATCTCCAACGATGTTGACTAAAATGATTAGTTAAATGTTATAAAATAATAATTATGTAAAATTTGCTGAATGTGTAAGGTGTTGTACTCCAATGTAGTCGGCTATAATATAATGTGGTTCAAAAATAGTATTGATATGGGCTGAAAGTAAGCCCTAAAAACACATTTAATGTTGCATTAAATGAACCTAAGTTGGTCCAAGGTCAAAGCCCAATTACGAGGCCCAAAACCTTAATAATGATAATAAATTCGTAGCTGTAAAATCAGCCAAATAAAAGACCCCGTATTGGAGTCAACAAGGAAACCAAATCATATCAGGAATGGTCTTCAAGGCATATAATTCCAATACTTATCCATCTATCCTTTGGAAGGATCTAGAATTGGGCCAAGGCTGTGACTTGCCCACCAAGTCTCCTAATTCAACTCTAACTCTAGGGTTTTCATCACCTATATAAGGACCTGCTCCTTCACATCTAGAACTACGTTTTTGGCTTGATTCTTAATATATGCAAGATACGTAGGCATCTTGTGAAGACCCGAGTTAAGTCACGAAACACTTGATCAGCCATTAAAGCTCGAAGCTCCCCTTAACCCTAGCATTCAATACGCAATAAATAAACCCTACTTTTTATTCCATAACATTTGGCGCCGTCTGTGGGAAACGAATATCAACCATGGTTACCACCCGGAGAACACCAACACTTTCTGAAACCAATACTAACACCACCACACCCCCGATTGGGGAACAAGTGCCCCCAGGGGCGAGTTCTCAACCACTGATCACTCAGCCACAAGGAACTGAAGCGCAAACTCATGGATCGTTGCCTCCGGTGACGAATCCCTCTACTCAAGGGATGAATCCCCTACAGATGGTAGTCTCCCCTCTTGGAGGTCAATCCGTTCCCCCCATCGCTCAGATCTCTACTACCGTGATCCCCGCAAGCACGAACCCGATATATGGGTTGCCCAACTATCCCCCGTACCAGGCCGGACCAAGCGGTCATGCCCTCCAGATACACGAGCCGTACAATCCACCTTACATCAGAGGTTTAGGACCCAATCAAGGCCAGCAATACTATGACTACTCAGGCCCGTATTCTGATGATTCATCCTCGGAAGATGAGGATAAAGATCAACCCCCGAGGAGGCGTCGTCCAAGTAAGGAACCTATCGGGCAAGGTCGACGAAGAATTTATGATAGACCCCCTCTAACAGCTGCTGAAAAAATTAAGGCTCATGAGGCCAAGATCCGAAAACTGAAGGAGGACATAGAACGGGAGCAACAAAGACAGAATCAGGGCCGACCCCCACTAACAACAGGAGGGGAAATTCCTTTTGTTGATTGAAGGAACCCCAAGGAGAGAGAGGAGGGCTGAGGTCCCTAGAAGAGGAAACATGAGGGTCGAAACCCCCAGAGGCGACCCTAAAGACCTGATGCAACTTGGAGATCCTGATGATCCAACTCCTCCATTCATTGAGGAGGTGATGAATGCGCGCATATCACGAAAGTTCAAGATGCCTACCATAAAGGCTTACGATGGAACGGGAGACCCCGCCAATCATGTAAGGACGTTCTCTAATGCACTACTACTACAACCTGCTAGCGATGCTTTGAAGTGTAGGGCGTTTCCCCAAACCCTAACGGGCATGGCGCAACGTTTGTACAGTCGCCTACCACAAAACTCTATCGCCTCTTTCAAAGAGCTGAGCACCGCTTTTGTTAGCCAGTTCATTGGTGGACGGATTCATGAGAAAGATTCTGCATCCCTCATGACTGTGATACAAGGGAAGAATGAAAATTTGAGGGATTACCTCAAACGGTTCACCAAGGAGACTCTCAACATTACTGATTTGGAAAACAAAGTGGCTATGGTAGCTTTGCAGAATGGAACTTCAAATGTTTATTTCAAGTCGTCATTGGCCAAGCATCCCCCTGAGAACATGACTGAGCTTCAACAAAGGGCGAGTAAGTATATCAAAGCTGAGGATAGTCTAAAGAAAGAGTCAGTAACGGGAAACACCGGGAATGGTGACCATTCTAGGAAGAGAAAGACGGAAGAAGAATATGATGGAAGAGATAAGTACCCGCGCACGGGCAGAGATTCTGATTCAACCCCTAAAAAGGGTAGTCCAGGACAAAGGTTTACGGATTATGCAAGGTTGAACGCCCCAAGAAGCCAAATCCTGATGGACATAGAGAAGGATAGGGACGTAAGATGGCCGAAGCCACTAAGGACAGATCCTGAGAAGAGAAATAAGAACCAATACTGCCGATTCCACAAAGACGTGGGGCACGATACCGACGATTGTAGGCAACTGAAAGATGAGATTGAGTTCTTGATCCGCAGAGGATAGTTAAATAAATTCTGCAAAGATGGGGATCGAGGAAACTCGAGATGGGATTATGATAGGAATGATGAAGATCGTAACCGTAATCCACAGCCCCGGGGGCCAGTGATAAACATGATTTTCGGTGGCCTGACAGCGGCCGGGTCAAGCAGAAATTCCAGAAAAGCATATGCACGAGAGGTGATGCACATTGTTGGGGAAGCACCAAAGCGTGCAAAAATGGAGGTCTCGATTGGATTCGATGACTCGGACCTTGAAGGGGTGAAGTTCCCCCATGATGATCCACTGGTGATTTCACCTGTGATAGGCAACTCCCAAGTGAAGAGAGTCTTAATAGACAATGGAACATCGGTGGACATTCTGTTCCATGATGCCTTTTTGAAGATGGGATACACTGAGTCTCAGTTGACTCCGTCAAACATGCCCATATACGGGTTCAACGGAGTAGAATCGAAAATTGAGGGGACAATTCAGCTACCCGTGACTATAGGGTAGGAGCCACGGGAGGCAACTCAGATGTTAAATTTTTTGGTCATCAAAGCAACGTCTACCTATAATGCTATCTTAGGCAGGACGGGACTCCATGCATTCAAGGCAGTTGCCTCTACATATCATTTAAAAATTAAGTTCCCAACAAGAAACGGTGTGGGAGAAGAAAAAGGAGATCAAAAAATGGCAAGGAGTTGTTATGTGGCCGCTTTGAGGCCTGATGGAACTGGGGGCAGGTCCTCCCGATTGAGGATATGGACATCCGTGAGGATGAAGAACGAAGAGGAAAGCCAGCAGAGGACTTGTTCCCATACCTTTGGAGTTGGGAGATCCTGAGAAGGTTACTTACATCAGAGCATCTCTGAAAGACCCCTTGAGAAGCAAGCTGATTGCCTTCCTACAAGACAATAATGACGTCTTTGCATGGACAGCAGCCGATATGCTAGGGATAGATCCCCAACTGATAACACACAACTTGAATGTGGATCCGGAACGGAAGACGGTGAAATAAAAGAAGAGAAATTTCGCACCTGAGAGGCAAGATGCCATAAAACAGGAGGTTGACAAACTCCTAGAGGCAGGATTCATTGAGGAAATCCAGTTCCCGGAATGGTTGGCCAATCCTGTAATGGTCAAGAAGGCCAATGGAAAGTGGAGGATGTGCATAGACTTTACTGATCTGAATGATGCATGCCCAAAGGACTGTTTCCCTTTGCCAAGGATCGATATGTTGATAGATGCCACGGCTGGGCACGACATGCTGAGTTTCATGGATGGCTTCAGTGGCTACAACCAAATTAAGATGCACAAGGACGACATCCCTAAGGTATCATTCATCACCGACTTTGGTGTGTATTGTTACCTGGTCATGGCCTTTGGACTGAAGAACGCAGGAGCTACCTATCAGAGGTTGGTAAACAAGATTTTTGCCCATCTCATTGGAAAGACTATGAAAGTTTATGTGGATGATATGTTGGTGAAAAGCCTACACAAGGCAGATCACATTGAGCACCTACGTGAGGCATTTGAAGTGCTGAGGCACCATAAGATGATGTTGAACCCAACCAAGTGTGCTTTCGGTGTTGGGTCAGGAAAGTTCTTGGGTCTCATGGTCTCGAAACGGGGAATCGAGGCTAACCCCAACAAAATCAAGGCTATCTTGGACATGGAACCACCTCGTTCTATAAGGGACGTACAGAAATTAACCGGGAGGATTGCTGCATTGGGGAAATTCGTCTCCAAATCCGGGGACAAGTGTTTGCCATTCTTTAAAACCCTGAAGAAAGTAAAAAACTTTGAATGGACAGAGGAAAGCCAAGAGGCCTTTGAGCAAGTGAAGAAGTATATGGCTGAGGCCCCATTGCTAGCCAAGCCAAGTACGGGAGAAATCCTCTATCTCTACTTAGCAATTTCTGGTCAAGCTGTGAGTGCGGTGCTGGTAAAGGAGGAAAGCAAGGTTCAGAAACCCGTATACTATGTGAGTAAAGTTTTACACGGAGCAGAGTTGAATTACTCCACTATTGAGAAGTTTGCCTTAGCATTGGTAACTGCTTCTAGGAAGTTACGGCCTTATTTTCAGGCACATAAGATAGAGGTCCTTACAGAACAACCGTTAAGGAATATTTTGCACAGCCCTAAAGCTAGTGGTAGGCTCATCAAAGCCCAGGCATTGGCAATTGAGTTGGGAGAATTTGATGTTAAGTTCAAGCCAAGGACGGTCATCAAAGCCCAGGCATTGGCTGACTTCGTGGTTGAATGTACCATCGACAACCAAGAAGTCGGGGGCAAGAGATAGTACCTCAAGAAGGCAATGAACCGCATAAGGAGGATAAGGAACCCGTGCTCGAGGAGAAGGAATACTGGATGCTCTATTTTGATGGGGCATCAAAAACAAAAACAAGTGGTGCAGGTCTTGTTCTGCAAAGTCCCGATGGATTCGCGATTGAATACGCCCTGAAGTTGGACTTCCCAACAACCAACAATGAGGCAGAGTATGAAGCTTTGATAGCCGGGCTTGGTCTGGCAGGGGCATTAAGGGTTAAGAATCTTAAAGTTTGTGGAGATTCAAGGCTAGTTGTGGCCCAAGTCAATGGAGAGTTTGAGGCAAGGGATGAAACCATGGCCAAGTACTTAAGGCTTGTGAAGGCAGTAATGACTCAATTTGATGAGTGTTACATAGAGCACATTCCGAGGGAGGAGAACATCAAGGCCGATGCCTTATCCAAGTTCGCCTCCTCCGAGATAGAGAATTACTCTGGAAGTGTCTACTTCCAAGTTCTGAGAGCCCCTACCATTGATTCAAAGTTGGTCGCGCCTATTGATGTCAGGGAATGTTGGATAGATCCCATAAAAGCACACCTCGAGACCGGTTGGCTCCCGACTAATGCCATGGAGGCACGAAAATTGTCTGTGAGGGCTTTAAGGTATGCACTAATTGAAGGGATACTATACAAGAAGTCTTTTGTGATTCCATATCTAAAGTGCTTAAGACCCGAGGAGGCCAAATCAGCTATTGAGGAGGTCCATGAGGGGATTTGTGGACAGCACTTGGGGGGCAGGGCCCTAGCTCACAAGATAGTCAGGCTTGGATTCTATTGGCCTGAGATGATGGCTGATGCCAAAGAGTACGTGAAAAAGTGTGAACGGTGCCAGAAACATGCACCAGTGGTTAGGCAACCGCCAGAGATGTTGACATCCATCAGCTCCCCCATTCCCTTTGCTATGTGGGGGATGGATATACTTGGGCCATTTCCCATGCCACTGCACAAAGGAAGTTCTTGATAGTTGCTATCGATTACTTTACCAAATGGATTGAAGCCAAACCGTTGGCCAAGATTACGACCAAGCAAGTCGCGCAGTTCCTGTGGGAGAACGTCATGTGTAGGTATGGAATACCACGAATCCTGGTTACGGATAATGGGTTACAATTCAACAACAAAGAATTTAGGGACTACTGTGATGATAATGGAATTGAGCTTCGGTTTACCTCGGTTGCCCACCCTCAAGCCAATGGGCAAGCTGAAGTTGCTAATCGAATCATCCTCGATGGACTGAAGAAAAGGGTGGAACGTTCTAGGAACACTTGGGTGGATGAGCTGTTGCCCATACTCTGGGCATATTGCACCACCTGCAAAGTGACGACTGGTAAAACCCCATTCATGTTAGCCTACGGGGCTGAAGCTGTGGTGCCCGTGGAAATCATGCATGTATCTCCACGGGTTGAAGCCTTTGAACCAGACACAAATGAGGAAGGAATGAGGATGGCCCTCGACTTGATCGATGAGGTGAGGGACGAAGCCCATGCTAGGAATACTGAACATCAGAAGAAAGCTTCCTTGTACTATAACCTAAGGGAAAGAAAGGTTCTTCCGTCAGGGGGACCTGGTGCTTAAAAAGATTGAAGCATCTGGAGTTGGACAGAAGGGAAAGCTATCCCCAAATTGGGAAGGCCCGTATCGGGTCAAGGAAACACTGGGACGTGGATCGTACAAATTGGAGACATCGGAAGGAAATGAGGTGCCTCGTACTTGGCATGCATCAAACCTCAAAGTCTATTATGTTTGATTATCTTGCATAGGATATGACTTATATCTAGTAGGAAGTATAAATAAGGTCGACGAAAGCATACGGAGTAGTTAAGCTCCGAGTAGGAAGTAGAGTATCTATGTAAGGGTTGAACCCATTTCAGAATTTATTAATGCAATTTGGTTTTCTTTACTCAAGTTCTATGTCCGTTATGTATCAAAGCATATTTGAATTGCTAGCCAAGAAAGGCCAAGTACAAATGACAAAATAATTAAGTAAAAGAAAAATCGGAAAAATGCATAAATAAAACCCCGGAGGGTTAGTCCGGTACAAATATAAATAAGAAATATTTTTCGATTCGAATTTTTCGAAAAGGAAGGAAAAATTGAAAAATCCAAGTAGGGCAAGAGCCCCATTCAGAAAATCTCACTCGAAAAATAAAGATTCGAAACAATAATTTTCGATTGCTAATTATCGAATGAAGACCAAAAATGGGCTGGACCCACCTATCAATTTTCATTCGAAAATTGGGTTGTTTTAAAAAAAAGCTGAGCAAGAATGCCGAACAGGAAAGAAAAAAAAAGGGTGGTCCCCACTTAAAGTTTTCACTCGGCAAAAACAAAAAAAGAAAAGAAAAAAGAGGAAAGCCGAGCAGAATTGCCGAACATGAAAGAAAAAATGGGGTGGTCCCCAGTTGAATTTTCAATCGCCAATGTTTAAAAAAAATGGCCGATTGAATTTGCCGAGTGAAGCTGTGAGAGTCTGTGACTTATGAAACAAAGGTAGGCCCCAGGACAATTCCATTCGGAAAATGAATTCTAAATGGTCAAATTACAGTTTGACCCTTGAAGTTTTACATTGGTTAAAATTTAATTCCTAAATTATTAGGAAAAATTAAGAAAAATACCTGTGGGTACCCAAAAATTCCTAAATTATTAGGAAAAATTAAGAAAAATACCTATGGGTACCCGAAAATTCCTAAATTATTAGGAAAAATTAAGAAAAATACCTGTGGGTACCTGAAAATTTCTAAATTATTAGGAAAAATTAAGAAAAATACCTGTGGGTACCCGAAAATTTCTAATTTATTAGGAAAAATTAAGAAAAATACCGGTGGGTACAAGAAAATTCTTAAAATATTAGGAATAATTTAGAAAAATACCTGTGAGTACACGAAAATTCCTCAAATATTAGGAAAAGTACAGAAAAATACGAGGAAAATTATAGAAATATTTTCTTGATAAATTGAGCAATAATTTTTGCTAATAATGCATAAAAGCTCTATAAAAGTGCCAAAAATTGCTAAAAGCAAGCACAAGACACAAGTTAAAACCTCGAATAGGGCAAATCGTCGTAAAAGTGTAGGTCGCTCCACACTTTACAATAAGGCGGTATATGTGAAACACTAGTGTAAAATCAAAATCCCCATATGAGGGTACGAAAAATAAGGAGTCCTACGTAAGGGATAAAAACGTCCCCGAGTCTCAAAAAAGACAATTATAACTTCCACGAAAATCTGATCAGTTTTCCTAGAAGTTGGGGGGCAAATGATATGGGCTGAAAGTAAGCCCTAAAAACACATTTAATGTTGCATTAAATGAACCTAAGTTGGTCCAAGGTCAAAGCCCAATTACGAGGCCCAAAACCTTAATAATGATAATAAATTCGTAGCTGTAAAATCAGCCAAATAAAAGACCCCGTATTTGAGTCAACAAGGAAACCAAATCATATCAGGAGTGGTCTTCAAGGCATATAATTCCAATACTTATCCATCTATCCTTTGGAAGGATCTAGAATTGGGCCAAGGCTGTGACTTGCCCACCAAGTCTCCTAATTCAACTCTAACTCTAGGGTTTTCATCACCTATATAAGGACCTGCTCCTTTACATCTAGAACTACGTTTTTGGCTTGATTCTTGATATATGCAAGATACGTAGGCATCTTGTGAGGACCCGAGTTAAGTCACGAAACACTTGATCAGCCATTAAAGCTCGAAGCTCCCCTTAACCCTAGCATTCAATACGCAATAAATATACCCTACTTTTTATTCCATAACAAGTATGTTATTATTATTTCAAGTCAATAAAAATAGAATATATTGTTTTGACATGGAAACAGATGATGTGTCTTTTCAATACAGGTCGATACCAAGATATTTAGGTTGGCTAAAATTTTAGACAACGGGAATGACCCATTAGAGTGGAAATTTTTTTACATAATCTCTATAATTCTTATATTTAGCAAGTTATATACATTTTTAGCTAAGGGTTGTATATGGTTGAAGATGCTCTTAGAAATGATAAAAAGAGATAAATAAAAAGAAGCAATTAAGGTTTCATTATATTATAATCAATTATAAAATAAGAGATGCTTGTACCCGTATATGTAAAAATACCCAAGAAAACAATCTCTTTTTTTTTTGTAAGTAAAGAAAACAATCTCAAAAAGCAAGCAATATAATAATAGAACTATTCAATAATATCTTATAATAATATATTATTATACTAATATTATATATGTAATTCCCTTGTGATTTTAGATTTAGTGCTTAGAAGTAACTTGAATCTCTCAATTCCAAATTCTTGTGTCAAATTCTAACAATGTTTTTTATATTAGATCTTTATTTATAGTTTATTAATAAACCATTTTCACTATGATAAAAAGTTGTGTAATGATTGATGAACATAAATATTTTATTGATAAAATCAAAGTTAAGAGCCATTAGAGCATCCTGTTATCAGCCATCTAAATTCATAAATCAAAATATAAACAGCAAGAGTAAAAATCATGTTTCAAGAGACTTTTAAAGGCTCTTTAAAAGGCTAAAAGTCTCTTCTGTCTCCTCTATTTTAAGAGCAACTAGTAGCTCTTAACTTATATTTTATAAGTAAAATATTGGTTGAACTCTTTCCTATATTGATTGTTTGTATTAATGGAATTGAAATATGAATAAAATATTAAATAAAGAGCAATAATAGGAAGTACTGTTGGAATTAATACACAAATCAATGTAATAAGTTGCTAAAAGATTAATTTTATTTATAAGAGAAAAATGGGCCGGAGGACAATCTCAGGGATCTCCCCTAAGGTTATAAAAAATTATTACCTATAAAGTAAGGGGTCCTCGCAGGGGCATTTTTGTAAATATCAATTTTTTATCAATAATTTATACAAATACCCTTAAATTTGTATTGATTTGTTTTAACCTCATGGTTCTTACCTGAGGTCACATGAAACTCTTATTTATAATATATTTAGGACTGAACTAGGAAACTCTTAGAGATGCTATTAATGGCTCTTCAAAATGAGGAGAAAGAAGATACTCTAAAAGTCAATTGAAACTTCCAATTTAAACCATCCTTTTTACTTTTTGATTTAAGAACTTGTATAAAGTTAACCTCAAGCTATTACCCTCAAGTATGATTCCAATATATCACATGAATAACTTACAGGCTCACTTTGGAAGAAAAATGTTGTTAGAGATGATAAAAGGAGAGATCTAAAAGGAAGCAATCGAACAATACCAAAGGAAACTATCTCAGCAAGCAAACCAATATAATAATATGATTATTCAACAATATTCAATAATAATAGAGTAAATTTCAAAATGGTGGCCAGATATTACACTCATTTTCAAAAAAGTGGTCAGACTTTCAGTTTTGCAAAATGGTGGCCAGACTTGCCTTTTTCCTTTCAAAAAGGTGGTTGCAGGCGATTTTTAGCTTTTTGGCAGGGGTAAAATGGGGAAAAAATGCTAGAAATCCCAAAAATTGTCCACAAAAATCCCTAAATTAATATGTGTCACCATATGATTGGTTATATTCGTAATAATAATAATAATGCCCCCCATGTATATACATCAATTCACCAAAAAATCCACAAATATGAGTTGTCAAGATTTAATTAGTCAATTTATGTGCATGCATGAGGGGCATTATTATTATTATTATGAATATAACCAATCATATGGTGACACATATTAATTTGGGGATTTTTTTGATAATTTTTGTGATTTTTAGCATTTATTTTTAGTAAAATAACATATTTTCCCATTTTACCCCTGTCAAATAAGCCGAAAATCGTCTCCAACCACTTTTTCGAAAGGAAAAAGGCAAGTCTGGCCACCATTTTGCAAAATTGAAAGTATGGCCATTTTTCTGAAAATGAGTGTAAAATCTGGCCACTTTTTTGCAATTAACTCATAAGAATATATTGTTATACTAATAATCTAATATTATATATGTTAATTCCCTTGTGATTTCAGATTTAGCGCATAGAAGTGACTTGGATCACTCGATTCTATTGCGTGGGATTATTGAGATGATGAAGAGAAGAACCGTGCAAAGATTTCAGTTACTATTCTCATTCTTAAGGATTAAGGCAGATCCGATCATGTTGAGATATGCAAGAGCCAGCGACCATTATAAAAGGTCTGCACAAATCAACACATATTCGTTTTGACATGACAGTTAATAATCCTGGCCAACTCTTGACAACTAAATTTGTACGAATCAGCTAAAAACCTAATCATGCTAGTCTATAACCTTGTTTGTTTATTTATTTATTGTAACAATTGGTTTGTTTCGCAGTTCTTTAGCATCCATTTTTGGAAAGAAAAGCGAAATAATAATTGTGAAATTTCAGAAAGTTGCATTGGTTTCATATTATTGATAAAATAAATCCTCATAAACTCTAAGTACTGGGTGGCATCATCAGATAAATTTCTTTCGCTCAACATTTCTGAAAAGGGTATATAACCAACGTATACATTCTATGACAAACTTGCAATCTTTGCTGTACAAGTATTCTTCAAAAGAATTTGTAACTGTTATGTACTTTGCTTACTCAACATCTCTATTTCTTTGAGCTGTACAAGTATTACCTCAGCAAATGATCTATTACTCGTGTAAAACGAAGGGTGCCTAAATGGTCTGTTGCCTTTGAATTGTATTTCACCAGAAAGGCATGAACGGTTCCCTTCTTTAAAATAATTATCCACGCGAAGATAAACTTTTTGAATGTCTGGAGTGATGGGAAGATTGTGCTCGCTCAACTGATGCTCTTGGAGAAGGTGCTGTACTCTCAATAATGTCTGCCCGAGCATTTGCCGACCAAGGTAGTGGGTTGCACCCAATTCTTCCAACAAGAAAGCGCGGAGAAGTAAGAGAACTGTGTGATTTGCTCACTCTTTTGACCTCTTGCTTCATTCTGTTAAACTCTCCTTCAAGTTCCCCAACTCTGGACCTCATACTATCCAAGTCCACTTTTAAGACCTGATTCTCGCGTACCACTGTTACCCATCCGTCTCTATGTACAACCTGAGTCCCCAAATCACCAGTGCCAGTCAGTTGATCAGCAGGGGCATTACGTCCAGCGTCAAAGGCATAAGAGCCAGCTAGAGCTCTTCTCAATTGCATCTGCTCAAAGAACAGGACTTGAAGAACAATTCTAAGCGGCAACCTCTCATTATGAGAAGCATGGGCACAAGCATCAATAGAGAGCTTCTGAATGTCAATGATGGTGCAAAGTTGCTCCTTCTCTTTATCAGTCAACCAAGGGTGCGCCTGCATCATTATTTAGATTTCATAGATTACCTAGGGTGACAAAAAAGCTTGATTTTAACTTTGGAGCAGCGGAATGCGAAAGCAATCAATATACAATATACTTGTGAATGTCATGGTAGGATTTGTAAAGTTGAGGAATGTAACATGCCAAATAACAGAAAGGAGACAGGCTAAAGGTTAATTTTCCTATCAAGTACAACTAGGTCTTCTAATTTGAATTTCTAACTTTCAAATATGACCACTATTGTAAACCAATTAAAATAATTGTTAAGCAAGGTTTATTTATTTGGTAACAAATTAATGCCGACAGCATATATGAACAATAATGCACATACAAAATCCATGAAAGAAAGTAAAAATTTTCTCATCACTAGAAAGATTATGAGACTGAAGCATGGATGCAACTAATAGAACACAATTTCAAATTTCAATTAGTAGAGAATATAACAAAAATAGGCATCTAGAATTATTAATTACGATAAATATGACTCCGATATTTCAATAAACCTTGAGGAAAATATCCAGAGCTCTGTATATTCCGTCATGAAAACTTCTTGAAAACTCTGGAAGGGCTTGTGCAAGTGAACGCATCTGTTCAGGTTTTAAGTTCGTGTCAGATGCAACCTCTGCAATATATCCATCAACCAGTTTTGCAACTTTTCTCAATGTTCCAGATGATGGCGAGATTTCCGAGTTCAAAGACAATGGAGAAAGGGAAGTTGCTCTCTGATCTATAGATAGAAAATGACTAATTATTCGCTCCATGCTGTCAGTATTATATAATGTATCAGAATCTGCGAATGAGGGCATTAGAAGACTATCTAGAGTTGCCATTTCCAGCTGCATCCCTATTCTCCTCTCCAGGGAATCCCGGCATGCAGGACTAGCACCCAGTATGAATGCAACACGAAGAAGTCCCAAAAGAAAACGGCAAAATGATTTACCCTTCTTTTCAGGAAGCAACTTCTCGACAGTTTCCAGTAAATTCTTCTCGTCAATGGCAGCAGGTTTCATGCTAAAACTAGCAACTGTTCTCATTTTGTCACTCTGTCTGCCTTGCCATCGGCCCAATCCTGGAAGGTACTTTTTAGAATAGTATATTATTGCACCCACCAAAATTTCAGGTCTTATCCTTCTTGCTTCCATTGTCTGTATAAGTCTTTTAAACAATGCTACACCAAGATATGAAACATCTTCGAACCACCAGTTAGAATCTGAACTTCGGATTCTTGCACCAGTATTGATTCCATTCCATAGTATACTACCCCCCGGGCTCTGTAAGCTACCATACATCAGCATAGGCCATCCAAATAAACTAGGGTCTGTACAAACCATCACAGATATAGAATGCAAACATTTATTAATTATTTGTAGCTCTTCAGCTCTTTGTATAATGGCTTCACAACTTTGGAGAGCTAAAATGCAATCCTTCCAATTTCTCAGAACATTCTTGTGGAAGTAACTGTCTGCAACGAATAACAAGTTACCTTCCCCATAATAATCTGTCATTTCAAGGTAATTAGCTGCACAATAAACCATCACAATGTTCCTTGATGTATAATCCACCCTGAATTGGTAACAGAATTTAGCTGCTACCAAGAATGCGTCAGCACCACCAGGAAATTCTTCTAGAGATATTGTCAAAGTCCTGTCACGAGTTTGTTTTGATTCTGCGACAAATTTTTCTATCTTCCTGCATTTTGATATTAGAGGAAACTGGAGAGCCAACATTGCACTGTATAAGGATGAGTAAAAGAGCATAAATTTTATAAGACCGTATCTAGTTACATTAAAACAGTAAAATAAAATTTAGCAAAAAAAAAAAACAGTAAAATAAAACATATCTTATGACTTATGTAGCAATGATATCCTTACAAAACCTGTGTGGTAATCATGTTCGACAATCTGATTGAAACCTAATTTCTCTATATATTCCCCAATCCCCATTCATAAGATGTATTTCGCAGTATGTAATTTCTCCATAGAAATTCATAAAATCTGTTTGGAATTATGTAGAGACTAGGGACTACTAACAAAGAAATATCTTAGTAGAGCATCCAGATAGTGATCGTAAAGTTTGGAAGTACCCTGTCTAGACAATGAGACCAGATTGTGTTTAAAGTTAAGGAGATTTACCATGTGCTTTAGTGATGTTTAAAATTAGGATTTCCGATTTGCCATAGTGATCACTGATGAGCATCCAGAACACTCCAAGTAGACCATATCTATAAACAAAGCACCGTGTAGTACAAGCCCCATGTGTAAATTACAGTAAGTATTTTGAAGCGGATATAAACTATTTGTCGATTCGAACAAAAGTATCCAAATTAGAAAAGAAGTTGTTAGATTATGTACTATCATGGCTGATATGAACTCCTCAGGCTTCAAACTGATATACACTCTGCTTAGGAACTACCATTATGCTCCAAGAAAAGCAAAATACAATCTGGTCTGCTAAATGCATAAATGCCTTTCATTTTCTCAAAGGGTCTTGAATTGATACTGAAAGCAATAAACTAATCAAGATACTTAGTTTTTTAGTGCGTATTTTTTGCTTGTTTACTCGAAGAAAAAGTCATACTCAAGTAAAAACAAGAAAATAAGAACATAAGAACATAAAAACCAACATAAAAGCACTTTATTACAGGTTAATCACTGCCAATCTTATATCAAATACAAAAGAGTAGAAGCAACAATACCATGTGAAGGTGAAATTTTACTCCACCGACATTAACAGTAATATCACTAGGCAAAGTTGTATTGCAGAACCTGTAAATGCACATTCCAAAATAAGACAAGCCTCTTCTTTTAACAAATGATATAAACATTAAAGTAACATTCTAGAACACTTGTATTACTTCTTGAAATTCCTGTCTCTAACAAAAAAGTTCAAATTCGTTCACCCGTCTAGAATTTTACTAATTAATTGTACATATATATTCTATTTAAATACTGAACCCATGCAAGAGGTGGTAGATGACCCGATCTGAAATGTTATACAGGGGAGAGAATCAAAGCCAATCTACTTTTCTTGTGAGCACTATAACAGTAGACTTAAAAGTTCATATACAAGTACTAACATCTAGGAATCAAATTTACAATTCAATTGGTGTAAAGAATAACTAGTAACCTATAGAATCTCACAAACTTTGAACAGATACCATTACGACTAACAAAAAAGGACAAACAAATTCAAGAAGAAATCACAAATAGCACTGTACCATTCGTTCCCCTCTCGATAAAACCCTGAAACCTTCTTAGCACGAGACATAGCTGACCAAGCAACGTCCAAAACTTTTCTCTCTTCCTCTCCTTCAGTCCCAATACAAACCAAACCAAGTAAATATCATTATATCAAACAAAAAAATATTATAACTCAATAATTCAATAAAGAATCTCACAAACTAATAGTAGTAGCCTAGTAGGTCACCAACAAATCCATTACAAAAACACAAAATAATGAACATACTAATCAATTCTAATCACATGGGTCACAAAATTATAAGAAAATAAATAGTGGGCATCTCACAGATAAGCATGTTTGTGCCTATACATACTACACACACACATATTTGAAACTCAAGATATCAAGAAGATAAGCATTACCCAAGTAGAGTATTTAAACATTAGCAACAGCAGTGCATAGCACCCCTTTTGCTTTATATGCTTACAAATAAATTTGAACTTTATGGGAGTTTTGAGGTTTGACCCATTAACATCAAGGCAAAAAAACCATATAAAATTCAAGAATATAGTTGATGTTGTGTATGTTTTAAGTCTTATCTGACAGAACATATTAAGGTTTTAACGTTAGGCCGGCTGAGCATACATGTAAGATAATGAAACATAAAGAGTGGGGAAATGATTGTGTGTTGTGTGTGTGATTATGGTGAGTTTGTCTGGGTCAGACATTTTGTCGAACAGGTTAGGTACGTGTGTTTCAACTGGTAGAGGCTTCGTGATCATGGTTGTCATTTTACTTTT
The DNA here is from genome assembly GCA_036435485.1 of Saposhnikovia divaricata. Classification (NCBI taxonomy): domain Eukaryota; kingdom Viridiplantae; phylum Streptophyta; class Magnoliopsida; order Apiales; family Apiaceae; genus Saposhnikovia; species Saposhnikovia divaricata. The sequence goes on from CM071597.1 coordinate 224,222,281, forward strand.
TGACATGTGGGGTCTGCTTGTACTGGGCACGGCTATCGATGAGAATGTGTGTGCTTCTTTGCATTGTATGGTCCCACTTTACCATTTAATTTAATTTTTACTTTTCAATTTTTAAAATTTGTTGTACAGTGCATGGAGAAAACATGCATAACAGCAAGTCCAATAACTCCTTAATTATTTTTAAAAATATAATAAAATAATGGTTCCTAGTAATTTAGAAATCTTGATTTGTACATCAAGTTCTACAAAATTCCTTATATTCGTTTCTTATTATTTTTATAATGTTAATTTTTAAATTAGTTAGACCTTGAGATATAGACAATTATTGAAAAATTGATGAAAATGATTTTTTTATTGATATAAATCAAATTAGGGATGACTAGTGGTTCCCCAAAAGTAGGGAATGGCTAGAGGTCCTTAGAGCATCTGCAATAGGGGTTGCCAAGTCCTATGTGGCATGGCACTCTTGGTTGCCCACCTATTGGAGGATCAATGTTGCCATCAAGTTGCCAACCAAAGTTGCCAAAAGTTGGCAACTTCCCCATTTAGTTAAAACACATACAATTCCCCAAAACTGTATTTAACTTTACCCTTTTTTATATCTCCCACATTTTATTATCTCTTTAATTTTTTTTTCTTTTTTTCCTAAATATCTCACATATCTAATATCATTAATGCACTTGAGAAGAAAAGAAAAAAATATTATTTTTTTTGCACTATTTTCATTTAATCAAATGATATTGATGTAAAGATAATATTATTTTATATTTAAAAATTTAAATCATTTGATATTTTATATTAATGTAATGTCAAAAAAAGTAAAAAAAATCATTACGAGAGGGAATTAAGTATTTTAAATATCCAAATTTTCAATTTTATTTAGAATATATAAATATAATATATGTTTATAATATAATATAAAATTGATGTATGGGACCACATTGGCAACTTTTAAAGTTGCCAACTATTGGAGTAGATTTGTAACAAAAGTTGCCAACAATGAGATGGAGGAGAGAAGAAATAAAAAAGTAATATATGTGATGATGTGTTAGAAATTGGCAACTATGTTGGTAACTTCTATTGGAGATGCCCTTAGAGCAAGTCTAAGAGCAACTCCAACAGCCTCCTTGTGTTTTCCTTATAAATATTATAAAATATTAGGCTTTTAGTGATTTAGGATATTATAAGGTATGAAAACTCCAACAAGCTTCCTTATAATTGATCCTTATATTATTAAATAATAAATAAAAGGAAAGAAGCAAGAACAAAAAAAGAGGGAAACAATTGGAAAAATGAGGGAAAATAATATTTTATTGATAAAAGTGAAATAAGGGAGCCCTTAAAGATAAGGGATGACATGATGCTCTTAGAGCATCTCCAATGTACAAGACCCCTTAGCTAAAATCAAAAATATAATATCATAAATAAAATTTATAGAGATTTTGTAAAAAAATACTCACTCCAATGGGACATTACCCTTAGCTGATAAGTGGATTTTATATCCACTTGGATCGCTTAATTTCGGCTTAAATTGATTGTCTTGGGCTCAAGTTGTTGTAGATTTGATGTGTTTTGCTTAGTTGTGCAGGATTACGAGAATGTTGACTAAAGTGGATGCTTTTATAATTTTTTGGGAATTAATTGATTAAAATTCGGATTTTCGAGAAGGGTTGCGCAATTTACATTGTTTTGGCCATATCTTGAGTTCTAGAAGTCCGTTTTAGGCCCGTAAGCAGTCCACGCGAAGATAACGAGATTTCCTATCATTCTAAGATAGTCCAGAGGTCCAATTACGTGGGAAACGTTCCAGAAAATCTGAAGAAAAGTCAGCCTCGAATTTTCCTTACAAAACATAATCAAATTAGGAAACGTATCTTGCAGAAATTCTATTATAATTCTGTTTTGTATTTTCTTGCTGGGCAAGACTTGTAATGCCTATATAAACACATCATACCTTGTAATTTGTATCAGATTATTATTATTGTAACGTAGAATTGCAAGAGAGAAGAGTGGAGAAGGATTCAAGCTCGGTGACAAGCAAGATCTAGATCTACTTCAACTTTTGTATACTTTGGATAATAGATTTGTTTTCTCAACTCTTGTTTTTATTAATATTATTACTTCTTAATTTTATATCTTGTTTAATATCATGTTTTCAATTAATCCCATGGTGACGAACGGTTCAATTATGAACTAATCGTTGTCATGAGATCCTAATGGATTTATCTATGTAGCTTAGTAGTTTATATGCTTTAAAGATTTATGTGTCGTGAATTCGTGATATCCTTGTATGGTTGTGTTTCATGTATTTAGATGCGTCGCGAACATCTAATTTGTTAATCTCTTGCTAAACGAGAGTGGATCTTGAGATTTAGAACTTGCCATGCTAGCATAGGATCGGTTGATGTTTTAACATCATGATTTGTGGCGTAAATAGAGATATTATGCTACCCTATGTGATCTAAGTGGATAACTTGTGCTTAACCCTTTATGTTTTCAAATTCTATAGAGATATAGGGTCTAAACATAATTGGTGTCTACCCATCTTCTATCTCTTTTGTGGATGCATGCGTAGTTTGGTATTAGTATACCGAGAGGTAGCTTTTACTTGTTTCGTGTTATCTGATCAGATATCAACCCCATCACATGTATTGATTAAAGGCTGCGACTCTAAGTGAAGTAGATAATGAAATTAGGATTCCATGTTTTATCTCATATAAGTAATTCATATTAAATTCTCATTAGTTAATTATTCTTAGTTTAATAATTTGCTTCCGAGTTAATTTAGAAAATTAAAACCTCATTCTTGTTAATTGTCTTAGCAGTGGATTAAAACTAAACATTGTTGCATAGGCATATTTACTGATTGAACTTAACCAGATCTCTGCGGAACGAACTTTAATTATATTACTTGTGACTACGTGCGCTTGCGTAATTTTGTGCTAACATTAGCAAAAAATTTAGATAATATGTTTTCGTTGGCTATATTTGGCCAACCTCTAGAGGTCTGTAAGGAAGATTTTATATGATCTATTACCTTACAAAAATATATTCTATTTATAATACCTTGAAATAATAATAACATACTATATTTACAATAAAATCAACATTATAGCTAATATACCATTGGAGCACAACATCTTACAGGTTCAGCAAATTTTACATAATCAATATTTTATTCGATTTAGCCAACTATTTTTAGACAATACCGTTGGAGATGCTCTTAACTTTTTAAGGAAAAGTTAAGAGTCTCTTGGAGCACAATTTTAAACATAATCCCTTATAATTTGAGTTAGGAGGTCATATAAGGGATCTCTTGGAGTTGCTCTAACAGCCTCCTTATGTGTTTTTATAAATATTATAAAATACTAGCATTTTGCCCGTACTTCGTACACGGCATCTTATTTAATTTAAAATGAAAATACCAAAAAATTAACAAATTTGATTGATTTCTTAAAAAGATATTGTATGCAATTATATAAATAATCAATTCTTAGAAAGATATTCTATATAGTTATATAAGTATTTAATAAAATAATGATATGCTAAAATTTATATAAAAAAAGTAGCATAAAATTTTATTTTAACAATGTTGAAAATTTATTTAATCCATCAAAATCTGCAATAAAAGTAATAAATATTTTTACAAATATTGTTCTCTAATGGAAAACAATAATAAATTGTATTCATTATTCAAATGCGGAAATGATAATCCCTTCACCCCCAATGACTCCAAAACATTAAACCTCATATAATATCAAGAACATATTATATTAACTATGAGACCTCATAGTTAATATAATATGTAAATGTTGGAGAACAATGAGACCACATTTCAAGCAATTTTTTTAATATTTTTTGTTAATTTTTTTTATGAATGGATAGAGGGTAGAATTATAAGACTTTTTTGTGAAGATGCCCCTAGTGGGGCCCTTTAAAATAGCTTGAAATATAGTGAATGTGTGTGTTCTCACTGTTCTCATTTTAATTTTTTTGTTAATTTTTTTATGAATGGATAGAGGGTAAAATTATAAGACTTTTTTTGTGAAGATATCCCTAGCGGAGCCCTTTAAAATAGCTTGAAATGTAGTGAATATGTGTGTTCTCACTGTTCTCATTCTCACCAGAGCGTGACCATTAAACTGTATTAGTAAATTCATGTATGAAAATACAGTGTATATATATTATTAATATAGATTCTTTTATTAAAAATAAGTAAATTATACAATTAAATAAGCAAGTCAAAATATCAAATAAATATTCTAGTGGATTTATAGTTTATATTCAAATTAAGGTCTTTCACCATTGCTCTCGCTTTCTGAAATTGTTGAATTTTTATTTTATTGACTTTATTATATTAAAAGTATGTTCTTATTGAAACGAATATAATAATTTGAATTTGAATATATTTTTGAACTACTTATTTTGATGGGTTGTTAATTTTTTTGTGATCAACTTAGAGGGGTGACCAAAAATAAAATTAATGGGAATACATAAACCCATTACCCACGTTATGATAAACAGTACCTATAAAATGGAAGTTGTTTCTGTGGTTCAGGCTTGTTAATTACTTCAATACTTTATTAGCTTGATCATCATGTAGAACATCTTTCTTTTTATCACTTATGTTGCTGCTATGTAGTCTTTCTGTAACTAACATCTTTCTTTTTATCACTTATGTTGTGGCTATGTAGTCTATCTGTAACTAAACATCTCTCTCTGCTTGTAATTATATTTATAAATGCAAACTTCTTCTTCTTGTATTGTATTTCGTTTTCAATATTTAAAATTATGTAGCTGGAGGAGAAGAGAAAGGTTGGAGGTGTAATCGTAATACTACAGCATTACTGAAAATAAGTATAATATCATAATAGAATTTTTTGTTTCAATCTAAACTGGGTCGCTCCAAATGTCGTGTAATGACAAAAAGGGGCATTAAAGAAATAAAGAAGATTAAAAAAAATGAAGGATAATACTGTTTACCAAAAACACAGGTCTCCGCAAGAAGCTCAATTATTCACTTTTATATTCAAATAATGTATGATTTCAAATTATAACAATCACATTTTCCACTACCTATTCTCTCTCAAAAAGCCAACTAAACTGAAAAAGGGAAAAGTTAGTGCTTTTATATTTTAATGTAGAGCTCAAGTGAAAGTGCTAAATATGAGATCATATATGAAGTGAAATTGAACGCGAGTAAGAAGGTATTTAGAGCATAAATAAGAGCAATGTTGCCTGACCCAGAGGGCGAGGCTTGTGCCGTGGGTCTGAGCTTTTAAGTATGCTATTCCATAGTCCCTTCGGAGACATCCGATAAAAAGTATGCTATTCCATAAGACCTTCTGGTACGTAGCATGTCTACCCCATGAACCTTAACTTGAATAAATCCATAAAGAACATAAACTTGCTTGAAAACGAAATAATGTCTATAATGCTAGATGTATAAAATTGAGTCCCAAGATTATTTACAAATAACATGGTGCAAGTAACGTGACATCATGATTGGTTGTAACTGATTGTCTACATATTTTTATTTAAATTTAAATATAAAGTGGTTCATTACATTTAATTAAAATACATAACCAATTAAAATGTCACATGACATGTGGGATTCCGCCATTTAAATAAATTATTTGATCAATTTCTAGTATGCTCTTCATCCTTGCTACCTCTTGTATCGGTACTGTACCAATGTTATTAACTGGTAATCTTTCCAACTACCTTTGTTATTATGACATGTAAATTCGAAAATTGAAAGGCCAAGCAAATATTTTAAAGGTACCTTTCTGGTGTCCTGTATATACTATTATAACATCGGGTAATTCATTAAAACTTTAATTCTTAAATGCCAAATCAAAATCAAAACCAAACAAATATTATCCTGTCTAATTTTTAATATTGTGAAATCAATAAAAACTTAACTTGTAAGGCCAAATTTAAAACCGGAACCAAACATATATGACTCGTCCCTACTTCAGGGGGTTGAGATGTTAATTTGGTGAAAAACCCAGCTTTCAAATCTGAAAAGTGCAAACATGCGTCAAAATCCAGCAGTGTGAAGATTTGAGCGGCTTGGACTTGAAGGTGAAAAATGACAGAGATAGATTTGGATAATGACAAAAAGGAGTATCAAAGAAATAAAGAAAGATAAAAAAATAAAGGATAATAGTAGAGATTTAGATTTGGGTCGATCCAATTGGGTTACTCCAAATGTTGTGTAATGACAAAAAATAGTATATGTTTAGATTTGGGTCGATCCAATCTAAATTGGGTCGCTCCAAATGTTGTGTAATGGTAAAAAGGGGCATCAAAGAAATAAAGAAGATTAAGAAAATGAAGGATAATAGTATCGCTGACGGAATTCGAACCTTGAAATTTCAGTAAATAAATTTAATCATGTAATATATTTAATCATTAGATCTAACAGTTCTAATTTTTAACTAAAAATCTAACGGATATTATTCGTTGTATACAAATTTTATTATATTTTGTTAGTGGTTAGAAGATATGATGTCATATTTTTGGGTATGTATTTAGTAAATAAATTTAATCATGTAATATATTTAATCATTAGATCTAACGGTTCTATTTTTTAACTAAAAATTTAACGGATATTATTCGTTGTATACGAATTTTTATTATATTTTGTTAGTGGATAGAAGATATGATGTCATATTTTTGGGTATGTATTAATTATTGCAATATTATGTTTTAAATTAAAAGTCAAAGTGTTTTAATTAGAGAGAAAAAAATTACTAATTGAAATATATGATATTTTAGGTATTTATAAAAATTCGAACCTTGAAATTTTAGTAAATAAATTTAATCATGTAATATATTAATCATTAGATCTAACAGTTCTAATTTTTAACTAAAAATCTAACAGATATTATTCGTTGTATACAGATTTTTATTATATTTTGTTAGTGGTTAGAATATATAATGTCATATTTTTGGGTATGTATTTTGTAAATAAATTTAATCATGTAATAAATTTAATCATTAGATATAACAGTTCTAATTTTTAAATAAAATTCTAACGGATATTATTCGTTGTATACAAATTTTTATTATATTTTGTTAGTGGTTAGAAGATATAATGTCATATTTTTGTGTATGTATTAATTATTGCAATATTATGTTTTAAATTAAAAGTCAACGTGTTTTAATTAGAGAGAAAAAATTATTGATTGGAAGATATTATATTTTAGGTATTTATAAAAATTCAAACCTTGAAATTTTAATAAATAAATTTAATCATGTAATATATTTAATCATTAGATCTAACAGTTCTAATTTTTTACTAAAAATCTAACGGATAATATTCGTTGTATACGAATTTTTATTATATTTTGTTAGTGATTAGAAGATATGAAGTCATATTTTTGGGTATGTATTTAGTAAATAAATTTAATCATGTAATATATTTAATCATTAGATCTAACAGTTCTAATTTTTAACTAAAAATCTAACGGATATTATTCGTTGTATACGAATTTTTATTATATTTTGTTAGTGATTAGAAGATATGATGTCATATTTTTTAGTATGTATTAATTATTGCAATATTATGTTTTAAATTAAAAGTCAATGTGTTTTAATTAGAGAGAAAAAAACTATTGATGGAAGATATGATATTTTATGTATTTAGAAAAGGTAATATCATCAATTATAACTAAACATCTTTTAATTGAAATAGGCAATCGGCTAATTATTATTAATTATATTATTAATAGAAATATGAAGGATAGTAGTAGAGGTTTAGATTTGGGTCGCTCCAAATGCTGATTAGAGAGGAAAAAAATTATTGATTGGAATATATGATATTTTAAGTATTTATAATAGGTAATATCATATCATTTATAAGTAAACATTTTTTAATTGAAAAAGGCACTCGGCTGATTATCATTAATTATATTATTAATAAAAAATGAAGGATAATAGTAGAGCTTGTTAGTCACAGAGGCATGCCTGAATACATCTAATAACAAGCCTAAGTATGTGTAATGCTATGCATTACCTACATGACCTCTTAACTGAGGGAACCTCTAGTTGTAGAGTTTCTATTTGTTCTGTACTTGTAATAGGCATCAAATTCTAGTTGTGTTACTGTACTTATAAGGTCAAGAATAATGCTTGAAAGAAGTTCCAAGGTTCATGCCTCAAGCAAAGAGATAAAGACTGCCAAATAATCATAGTTGGGATTTGAAGAAAAGAAGAATTTGCCTAAGTACCAATTCGAGAAGTACATTTGTCTATTCGAGAAGTCTAGCATTCGAGAAGTCAGAGATTCGATATCTCAGAAGACACTATTCGATATCTCTAAATACACTGTTCGATATCTCATTCGATATCTCAGAGATTCGATATGTCTATTACTCTATTCGAGAACTCATGGAGTCAACAAGTCAAAGCATCATTCGAGTTCTCTAAGAGTCAACAAGTCAATGCTCTATTCGATATCTCAAGGACTAAAGAAGCTATTCGACATCTCAGGGATTCGATATGTCAAAATGCTCTATTCGATATCTCAAGGAGTCCCGGAGAAAAGAGCTATTCGAGAAGTGATTCGATATGTCAATATAACACTATTCGAGAACTCAGAGTTATCGATTAAGTCAATTCGAGTTCTCGAATCAATCACTTAGCCACTTCTCGAATACATTCTTGAAGACAAAATACTGAAGAATTGTACAAGTCAGAAACCTGCAACAAGCCAAGACGCTTTATTTGACTATGTACTATAAAGCACATTCGAAAGCCTACAAAGAAGCTTGGAGAGATAAGACAAAGGGACAAGGAGCTAAAGAAGTGGATCTGAACAGGCTTTGCAAAGTCAAATCTGTAGCCTTTTGGACTCTTACTCAAATGAGATAGACATACTGGAAAGTAGTTTGTTTTACCTACCTTATTTGTAGTAAGTAGGTGTATCCATGTCTATAAGGATACAGCCTCACTTCTTTAGCAGATAAGTTTTTCAAGATACATCACAAGAAATATCTCTCTAAGAAAAACGAAGCTGAGAATACTATCATTTGTATTCACAGATTGTAGCAAAATCTTTATCTAATAAAATATTAGATTAAAGTAATATTGTGTTGTGTTTGTCTTTGTTATCTGCACTTACATATCTCACACACTCAACACATATCTTGTTGCAAAGATTCAAGAACAAAGAAAAGTTCAAGAATCCATTCACCCCCCCTCTGTATTCTTTTACTATATTCAATACTTTAACAAGTGGTATCAGAGCAGGCTGTTTAATCTAAACATAAAACGATCATGAGTTCGAATACACCAAAGACTACAGGTACGGTGAAGGTCCCTAAGTTCGACAAAGAGAATTACAACCTCTGGAAAATAAAAATGTTGTTGTTCATCAAAGCTGCCAATCCTCTCTACCATGACATCCTCAAGAATGGTCCATTTGTACCACAACAAGAAATTGCTGAATCCACAGTGGGCACAATAATCGTTCCTAGATCATATGTTGCAAAAGAGCCATCCAAATGGACGGACTCAGAGAAGGAAAAGGTTGCCCTAGACAGTCATCTCATGTTGCTGATCATAGACTCCATGGATATGTCGATGTTTGCCAATATAGCATCATGCACATCAGCCAAGGACATGTGGAACCAGATCGAGGTGTTATGTGAAGGGACAGAGGAGGTAAGAGAAAATAGGAAACAGATACTGGTCACACGGTATGAAGCTTTCATGGCACAGTCCAAAGAAAGTATTACTGATATGTTTGAGAGATTTCACAACCTGGTGACTGAGCTTCAAATGAATGGGAAGGTTTACAGCACTAAGGAATTAAACATGAAGTTTCTACTACCTGCACCAAACCATCTAGAGCAAAGGGTCATATCTCTAAGAGAAAGAGATTTGAACAAAGTCACATATGATGTGCTCTATGGGGTTTTAAAAACTCATGAGCTTGAGTTGCTTCAGAAGAGGGCTATCCAAGCCAACCAAGGCAGAATGATAAACACATCCTGTGCCTTGATTGTCAACAAATCTGTTCAAGACCTGGAAGCCTCTACAAGTCAACTGAGAATAGAAGAGATAGTAGATGATGAAGAGACTGAAGAAGAAGTGACTGAACCTGTTGATGAAAAGGAAGAAGATGAGTTCTATACTCTTGAAGAGTTGGATGCCATGGAAAACACTTCATATGTTTTTATGGCTAGAAATTTCCCAAACATCAGATTTAAGAGGAATCAGCCCTTCAAGTCTAGATCTCAAAATCATTCATTCAACAAGAGCAAGGCACCTGTGAAAGCAAACAAAAACAAATTCAAAACCAGCTATGTGGATAGGTCATCTGTGAGATGTTATAGATGCAATGACCTAGGGCATTTTGCCAGTGAATGCAAGAAGCCTAAGAAGAAGGATAAGGAGTTTCTTGAGCTTGAAGCTAAGTATGAGGCTCTGCTAAAGAAGCATACACCAGGTAAGGCCTATATAGCTGAAGGGAAGTGTTGGGATGATTCTGATAGTGATGGAGAAGAACAAGAATTCTGCAACTATGCCTTGATGGCCAACTCCAAGGAAGAACCATCTGAATCAGACTCTCAGGTACCATCCCTCACTACTATAGACATGTCTGTTTCTGAATACAAATCTATGGTTGAACACCTATCTGTTGAAATGTTTAATATTCATACTAGTATGACTGCTACTAATGAAGAGATTGCTAAACTGTCTACTAAGAATGAACTGTTGAACAAGAGAAATGAGGAACTAGAACTAACTGCTATGCAAGTAGAAAACCTTAAACAAGAAATCGAATATCTAAAGAATAAGGTTCTATGTGCTAGTCAAGTTGAGAAAGCTCTTAGGGATGAACTAGCTGAAAATGAATTTAAATTGAAAACATTCAAGAATTCCTCTAGTCTATTGCAGTCCTACCATGAGAAAAATCTAGCTAGACCTAAGGCTGCTATTGGACTTGATTATGACACTCTCAAACAGAGGAAAGGCTATGCAGTCATTGAAGATGACATTGTTGTTCAAGAGGAAGTGCCTCGGGTTTTGAAAAAGGCTGAGACCCCAATATTTAAAACACCAACACTTGAGATTGATGAGGATGCCTTACTCATTAAGCAAATGTTGGATGATGAAGATAAAGCACAATCAAATGAACAACAAGCATCCTCTAAGAGTGAGAATGTCAAAACCAAAGCCAAGGAGTCAGTAGGAGGTAGACCTAGACTTGAGAAATTTGTGAAGTTTGTTTCAGCTGGGAATAATGAGTTTGAGAACAAAGTGGCTAAAAAGAAACAAAACAGGAATGGCAAATTAGGGATTAACAAGGACAACAATTATGCTTATGTGCCAAATGCCCCTAGGAAAGTTTGTCAAAACTGTTTTAGCACTAATCATTTAACTCATGCATGCAAGAAACCATCTGGTAGTGTTGCTAAACCATTCTATGATTGCTCTGTGCCTTTAAGACATAGAGACTCTCCTTTCTGTGATAAATTTGATTGTATGCCATGTAACATGAATGTAATGACTAGTTGCTTTAATTTGAGAAGACAATTCATGGAAGGTTGCATCAGTCACAATGTTCACACACACTACACAAGAACAAAGTCTTCAAGTCCTCCTAAAGTTAGGAAGGTGCCTCTGTCACCTAAGTCTAAGAACCCTGATTCTAAGACCTCTAACAGTGACAAGAAGACTAACATCAAGAAAATTGATAAGCATGTTGTTTATGATTAAACTGTTGCTAAGCCACATGGACCCAAACTTGTTTGGGTACCAAAGGAGAAGTAATACCTTTGTGTTTGCAGGGCAAAGAAAGTGAAAGAAAGGTCATGTGGATTTTGGACAGTGGATGCTCAAACCATATGACTGGTGATATGGCCCTGCTATCACAGTATGAGGAGAAGGCTGGCCCAATGGTTGCTTTTGGAGATGACAGCATTGGCAACACACTGGGATATGGCAAGTTGGAAATTGGAAATGTCATCATTGAAAATGTAGCACTGGTCAAGGGACTCAAGCACAATCTATTGAGTGTTGGTCAATTTACTGACAGAGGCTTCAAAGTGATTTTGACAAAGATGAATGTTTGATCACCCACAAAAAGACTGGTGACTTTGCTCTATCTGGAGTAAGGAAAGGAAGCCTGTTTGTAGCCAATATGAACTCTGCAAACAAGGATAAAATTTGTTGCTTTTACTCAAAAGCATCAAATGAAGATAGTTGGCTGTGGCATAAGAAGCTATCAGACTTGAACTTCAAAGGCATTAATTCTCTAGTCAAAAGAGAGTTAGTGAGAGGCATGCCCACACTTGAATTCTGTCAAGAAGGAGTGTGTGAGGCTTGTCAAAAGGGAAAAATGAAAAGATCAAGCCACAAGTCAAAGACAGTGACATCAATTACCAAGCCCCTACAACTAATTCATATGGACTTGTTTGGGCCTGTCAATATTATGTCACTAGGAAGGAAAAAGTATGCTCTGGTGATGGTTGACGATTTCACAAGGTATACATGGGTAGAATTTCTGGCATCAAAGGATGAGGCTCCCCAAGTAATCATTGAGCATATAAAGAAAATTGACAAGGAAGCAAAGGCCAACAATGCAAGTGTGATTGCATTAAGAAGTGATAATGGAACAGAGTTCTGAAATGCCATGCTTGAAGCATTCTGCAAAGAAAATGGTATTTCTCGACAATTCTCAACTCCAAGGACTCCACAACAAAATGGAGTTGTTGAGAGAAAGAATAGAACTCTGATTGAGGCTGCTAGAACAATGTTACTTGATGCAAAGATGCCTACATGTTTTTGGGCTGAGGCTGTGAGCACTGCATGCTATATCCAAAACAGAACCCTCATCAACAAAAACACTGGAAAGACACCTTACAACTTGATGACTGGAAAGAAGCCCACTCTAAAGTATGTTCATACTTTTGGAAGCAAATGCTTTGTGTTAAAAGACAACTCAGAATATGTTGGAAAGTTTGATGCAAAAGCATTTGAAGGAATTTTTCTTGGCTACTCTATGGAAAGAATTGCATACAAAGTTTATGTCATCACTCAAAAGAAAGTTATGGAAAGCACAGATGTGACATTTGATGACAGCAAACTACCTGGATTAGAAGAAGCCAATGATGAAGATAAAGATCCTTTGAAGTTTGACAATCTAGATGATTCTGATGAGGAGATTGAAACTGAAGTTGAGCCCACAATCCAACAAACTCAAGTGAATGAAGAACCTGTGTCAACCAACAATGAAGAAACAAGCATTCATGACACACCTGTGATTAGTGGAAACTTCACAGGGGGAGGAAATATAAATGATCATGATCTGGATGATGAAGCAACATCAAGGCTGAGAAATCAATCTGAACATACAAGGAAATGGGATAGATTACATACTGCAGATCAGATAATTGGAGATCCAAATACAAGAGTGAGGACAAGGAGAGCAACTCTAAATGAATGTCTCTATGGTTGCTTTCTATCCCAAGTTGAGCCTAAGAAACTTGAAGATGCATTGTTGGATCCTGATTGGATAATTTCTATGCAAGAGGAGCTAAACCAATTTGAAAGAAGCAAAGTATGGGAACTTGTGCCTGCACCAAAGGATAGAACCATTGTTGGAACAAAATGGGTTCTAAGGAATAAGATGGATGAAAATGGTGTAGTCATAAGAAACAAAGCAAGGTTGGTCGCAAAAGGATACTCTCAACAAGAAGGCATTGACTATGATGAGACATTTGCGCCTGTTGCCAGACTAGAGGCCATCAGAATTTGCTGCACATTCTAATTTCAAGGTCTATCAAATGGATGTCAAGAGTGCATTTTTGAATGGGGAGTTGGAAGAAGAAGTATATGTGCAACAGCCACCTGGCTTTGAGTATCCACAGTTCCCTCACTTTGTCTACAGATTGCTTAAAGCATTGTATGGACTTAAGCAAGCTCCTAGGGCATGGTATGACACATTGTCACAATTTCTACTGGAGAATCAATTCACTAGAGGCACACTGGACAAGACACTGTTTTACAAGAAACATGGTGATGATATTATCTTAGTTCAAATCTATGTGGATGATATCATATTTGGCTCTACAAATGAGAAGCTGTGTGAGAAATTCTCTAAGCTCATGCAGAGCAGATATGAGATGAGTATGATGGGAGAATTAACATTCTTTCTTGGGCTGCAAGTGAGTCAAAGGAAGGATGGCATTTTTATAAGTCAAACCAAATACATCAAGGATCTATTGAAGAAATATGACTTAGAAGATTGCTCACCTGCAAAGACACCCATGGCCACTGCCACCAAGTTAGATGAAGATGGTAAGGGCAAGAAGGTAGATATCTCAATCTACAGAGGCATGGTTGGTTCTCTACTCTACCTCACTGCTAGTAGGCCAGACATCATGTTTGCAACATGCTTGTGTGCAAGGTTTCAATCAAATCCAAAGGAATCACATATGATAGCAATAAAGAGGATTTTCAGATATCTGAAGGGCACACCAAACTTGGGATTATGGTATCCTAAGGACACAGGGTTCAATCTGATTGGTTATTCTGATGTTGATTATGCTGGATGCAGAGTGGATAGGAAAAGCACCTCAGGTAGCTATCAGTTTCTTGGACAAAGGTTAGTCTCTTGGTACAGCAAGAAACAACAATCTGTGTTAACTTCCACAGCTGAAGCTGAATACATAGCTGCTGGAAGTTGCTGTGCTCAAGTGCTTTGGATCAGAAACCAACTTAGAGATTATGGACTTGTGTTGGAAAGAATTCCAATCATGTGTGACAACACAAGTGCAATCTCTATAGTTTCCAATCCTGTCAATCATTCTAGGACAAAGCACATTGACATCAGATATCACTTCATAAGGGAGCATGCAACTAATGGAACCATTGAGTTACATTATGTTCCCACAGAGAAACAACTAGCTGACATATTCAATAAGCCGTTAGATGAAGCCACCTTCACAAGGTTGGTTAGTGAGATTGGAATGTTGAATTCTTCAAATTCTGGCTAAGTGAATATATCAACTATATTGTTGCAGCAGTAAATACTTACTTTATCAAATGCTCAATATTTTTAAAGTAAGTATTGGCTGGAGTATGATTTATAAATATTCCACAATGCTGCATATGTTGAAAATCATACATCTTTAGCTTGAAATTTCTGTGAAATTTTGAGAGAATCACTATTTAATTTAGTAGAATATTCTTCAGTGAATATTTCTGGTAAATTTTAAAGATAGTGAAAATTGAATTTATGAGTGAAAAGTATAGTTCGATAAGTCAGACTTCTCGAATGGTTCATTGTTTTGTCATGGCTCGAGTTCTCGAATAGGCCTATCAAGAACCCTCCTGAGTTCTCGAATAGTGTCTTTTGGAGAAATCGAATAGCATACTTTGAGTTCTCGAATAGAGTATTTTAGTTCTCTAATGATGGAGTTCTCGAATACTGTATTTGAGTTATCGAATCATTTGAAAAGGCTGATTTCTCACTAACACTTAATCTCTTTTTGGATTTATATTCAAAATTTCATTTCGCTCATAAAAACATATTTTATTTAGCTTAGAATTATTTTCTGAGTTAAATAACTGCCAGCTATGAGTTACAAACTGCTTGAGATATCGAATAAGCCTTTCTTGACTTATCGAATAGTTGTTTTATACTTCTCGAATGACTGACTTGTCGATACAAAACTTATATCTAATCGACAACTCAAGTCACTCACATATATACAATTCCACAACTGTTCAAATCATTTCATTCGATTTCTCACGCAGCTAAAGTTCCAAAACCTCTGTAAACCATAACGTCAAAAGCTAAATTTCTTCTTCAACCTTCATTCTCTTCTCATCTCTCTGTGTAACAATGGCAAATACCCAACTCACAATTCCTACCCACACCAATTTTATAGCAATAACCAACGATGTTGAAGCACCCAATGCAAACTTTAAGTGCTTCGTTCGATGGATGGCTGAATCATACATCAAGGATGCACTCTCAGCCAACCCAACCCTGTATCTAGACTTAGTAGAACAGTTTTGGAGAACTGCTATTGTGGAGGTCGTGGCCCTAGAGAATGCAATAACTTCATACGTAATCTATTGCAAGATTCAGGACAAGGAAATCACCATCACTACTAAAGACATGAATCAAGCACTGAGGTTACAACAAGGAGTGTATGACAGTCAAGCAACTGATCAGGAATTGGAAGACTTCTTTGATTTTATCAACTACTCAGATAGAATCAAGCTTGGAAATTCGAATAGGAAGTACTTGAGGAAAGAATGGAGCTATGTCTTTGCCACTCTTCTTCAAGTCTTCACAGCAAGGAAGTCCAGCTTTGATCAAATCAGCACACCTGTTCAACAAATAGGATATGCGAGAAAGATTGATGTTGGTTTGATCATAATGCAAGAATTGTATGAGAGACTTGGTAAGAACTCAGCCAAGAGAGGTAATGAGATTTTCTTCCCTCGCTTTATTTAATCTGTACTTAATTTCATAGATGCTAAATTGATTGAATTACCTGGGTTAGACAAAAATAGAATAGGCTATCCGAAATCCTTGACCAAACTCATTTTTGGTAGCTTGGAGACTAGGAATGATGTGGATATAAGGCTCAAAATAACTCCCCTTATGGAGAGTTTATGTAGGACTTACCCCCACAACATGCCAATATGTGCCTCAAAATCTGAGTTAGCTAGGCCCAAGCAAGTAGAGCAAAATGCTAACCCATGGCCTGCTAACCAACCCTCTCAGCCAAACACTTTACCAAACACAGAGCCAACTGCATCATCCTCTCAAAAGGGTGATGTTAGTAAAAAGAAGAGAAAACAGGTTGCTTCTGAACCTCTAGAAATCTTAACTGAAGCAGCCTTGGCTGTACAATTAGGCATAGCAAGTGAGGAAACTGAGTCACCTATCATTAGCCTAAAGAAGAAGAAGAAATATAAAACCACCTCTTCAGTCACCCAAATGGCTGAAGTTGTAAAATCAGGGGCAAACAGCTCACTAGATGTATCCTCTCAACATGGTGCATCTATAGAATCAAGCATCCTCCCCAATGCACCTATTTGTACAGAGTCAGCACATGGGAGTGATAAGGCTGGCACAACACTGAGTGGAGAGCACATCACAATTGAAACTCCCTCTATCTCTCAGGGGGAGTTGCCAAAATCTAATCTACAACACACTTCTCTTCCAGAATCTACCACTCATATTTCTTTGGAGCCTGCAACTCAAGCAATTGAGGAGCAAGGCATTGATCATCAAGAATTCTTTTCTCTTGATGAGCCAATGGATTCAAGTGACTTGGTGCATGACACCTTGCTCACCACCCAGGTACCACATTTAGATGGTCAGGGAATGCATGCTGGGGCATCTCCTAATGACACCATCACAAACACAGAGGATTCACTAGTTTTAACTAGAGACTCTGTGCCTGTGTCAACTACTGTTGTAACTCATCCCACTTCTGTGGAGACAACAGTAGCAGAGTCTTTCCATCCGGTTACAGAAGTTGCATCTGTAACTGAGGAGTCTAGCTTGCCTAGCTCTAGCTCTCACTTTTTGTCCCAATGGCTGAAGCCTGTGCAACATGACAGTGCTTCAGGATCAGGGTCTGTTCCACCACAAATGTCCATTGAAGCTCTCCAAAGCTATGTTGTGGATCAGATTCCTGAGTTTGTAAAAATAGCCCAGAACCTTGTCACCTCCAACATCTCAAATCCAGATTATGAAGCCATCCTACTATGCCATAGGGATGATGTGGAGATGCAGAAGGCCAAGATTATTGATGATGCTGAGAGAGATGGAAATGTAGATGCCTGGATGCAAGGTAAGTATGATGTAACTCTCAGTGAAGCACTTCAATATCTTAGAGAGGAATACATCACTTCACTGGGTTCAAATGCAAAATCCCTATCCCCTAGTGAAGTGTATGAAGCTGTCATTGATTCCTACAAGGGGTTCCTCAAGGCTGCACACTATCTTGGCAAGGGAGTTAAAACTGAAGTCAACAAGATGAGTGACAAGACAGCCACTTCAGTAGAAGAGATAAAGCGAGCCTTTGATGCCAAATTTCCTCAACTAGACAGTGTGGTCAAAGATCTCAGACACTGCAACACCACCTGCACCAAGATGGATAATGGTCTAGCTCTACTTAAAGATACAGTCACAGGTCTAGGAAGCAAACTTCAAATTCTATCTGACCAGACTACAGACGCCAATGCCATGCTTAGGACACTCTTTGCAAATCAATATGGAGACAAGCTGGTCACTGAGGTCCCTGTGCATGAGCTGTCTAGATTTAAAGTGCAGAGACTTAAAGAACAATCCCTATCTGGCTTCAAATCTACTGCATTATTTAGTAAGGTGGATGCACTTGAGAAAGAGGTAGCTACTCTCACTAAGTCGAATGCTCATCTTACAGACAAGGTACAAACTCTAACTGAGCAGTTGAACACTCAAGCCACCACCACAGCTGATGTTCTTCTCCATCAACAATCAATGTTGTCTGCAATGATGAAGCACATGGGTCTCCCTCTACCTGAAGAATCTTCAAACCCAAAGGTCAATACTACAGCCTCTGTGCTTGACAACAAGCCTAAGGGGGAGAAGAGGACATCAAGGAACTCAAATACAAAGGGGGAGAAACCATCAGTAAAGGGCATCAAAATCATTGAAGGTGGTCATCAAAGAACTTCAAAATCTTTAACTCATGTGCCTGGCAAAGGAAAAGACAAAGTTGATGAGCCTCCTACTTCTCTGCCAGTTGTCACTCTACCAACTGTGTACATCACTACTTCCACTGGTCAAAAGCAATCTATCACAACCACAGTGGTTGCAGGGAGTATGCCATCTGATAAACCTTTACTCTCCATATCTAAAAATGCCAAGCCTGTAGAAGTGAAGGTGGTCACTGAGGCCAAGCAACAAGAAATTACAACCTTAAATGTCTATCATGATGATGCATTCTTGGAGTTTTTGAAAGTCTCAAAAGAACAGGCTGGTGACACTCAATTGTATCTAAGGAGCTTGAAGGATCAGATCGATTACTTCACTGTGGTACCTAGAAAAGTTGATAGCTCATGGCTCAAGGAAGTAATGATGGTAGCAAAATCCAGAATTTGGCATCTAACCTACAAAACTCTACATGCCTTGAAACATTCAGAGATAGATGCGCTGATTGAGCTCATAGAGAAAAGGAATGTAAATGAAAACAATAAGAGTCTGTATGATGACTTGAGGAATGGCCAACCTTCAAGGCTGCCAGAAGTGATTAAGAAGCCATGGACAATCATCTATCAGTCTGGCACCAGAGTTGAAGAGATTAAACAATTGGTCATTCCCAATGATCTCACTTCTCGAAATCACAGACTCATTATTGACATCATTGATCTACTGCAAAAGAAGAAGGGGACAAGTACAGCTGAAGAGATAGAGGCACTGCACATTCTCAGATCATACATTGCAACTGGTGTAATTCCAGAAATGGCCAAGCCAAGGAGGAATAAGGATGATGAAGATGAAGACAAGAGTGATGGGAGGAGAAGTCATCACAGGAGTGATAAGGGGGATGAGGACAAGAAGAAGAAGAAAGACAGCAAGGATAAGAAGGATGATGACCAAGGTAAAGTCTCTGAGAGGAAGAGTGGAAGACAGCAAGCCTTAGGCATTGTTGACAGTAACCTCACCACATCACAAGACTCTAAGTCTAGGGTGAATGCTATTAGTAGTGACCTACCAAAATCTACATCTATGGCTTCTGCAACTGTCTTGCCACCTCAAGAAGAGAAGAAGATTCAAGTCAAGAAACCATCTGTATATTTCAAAAAGCATACTACTAATGGAATACTACAATGGTCCACAAACAAAGGTCACATGCTACTGCCAGGCAACCATGTCAAAAGGATCAAATTCAAACAAGCTGCAAGGAAACCAAAGCTATCAAAATCAAGGACTCTGACAATCGATCCAGGCTTAAAACTCCAACCACTAGATGAAGATTTTGATGAAGACCAACTGCAATTCTTACAAGCTCAAAGAATCTATCATGTTGCCATTGTTGATAACTGCCTTGAGATCAAATATACTGATGGAAGGGAGGAGAAATTCAAACAAGGAGGATGTCAACACTGGGGCAAACTACATGACATAGAAAGAATCATTGCATTGTTGAGATCAGAAGATAAAGTGGAAAGAGTATGGAAGCTGGAGCTAATTGATTTTGTGAAGATGAAGAGAGATCATGAGGAGAGAATCAGAAAAGAGTGTCTTGAGAAATGGCTAGCAAGGGAGAAAGAAATTGAGAGACTGGAGATTGAAGCAGAAAAGCTAAGGGCAAAGGGATTGTGTAGAGTTCAGTTTAACCCCTATGTGGTGAAGTATAGGAGGAGAAATGGGGATCAGGTCCACATCAGAATGAATCTACTCAACCACTATCCTGCAAACATTCTGAAACCAGTACTTGAAGATTTCAAAGACTCAATTTTGCTTGAAGAATTGGATGCTATGGCAGAAATAATAAAAGCTATGGATGAGAATACAAGGATGGAGAAAGAAAGAAGACAGAAAGCATATGATGATTTGCAAGCTAAAGCTATGGAAAGGGAACAAATTACAATGGCTAGTACTTCATCATAGGCTGTAAGATTACTCACCCTGTAATTCTATCCACATTGCTAATCAAAATTCATACATGTACTGTCAAGTTTAATCTTTATGTATGTTAGGCTTGTTATCAGACATGAAATTGTGACTAAGGGTCTTACTCACAATTTGGGGGAGATTGTTAGTCATAAAGGCATGCCTGAATACATCTAATAACAAGCCTAAGTATGTGTAATGCTATACATTACCTACATGACCTCTTAACTGAGGGAACCTCTAGTTGTAGAGTTTCTATTTGTTCTGTACTTGTAATAGGCATCAAATTCTAGTTGTGTTACTGTACTTATAAGGTCAAGAATAATGCTTGAAAGATGTTCCAAGGTTCATGCCTCAAGCAAGGAGATAAAGACTGCCAAATAATCATAGTTGGGATTTGAAGAAAAGAAGAATTTGCCTAAGTACCAATTCGAGAAGTACATTTGTCTATTCGAGAAGTCTAGCATTCGAGAAGTCAGAGATTCGATATCTCAGAATACACTATTCGATATCTCATTCGATATCTCAGAGATTCGATATGTCTATTACTCTATTCGAGAACTCATGGAGTCAACAAGTCAAAGCATCATTCGAGTTCTCCAAGAGTCAACAAGTCAATGCTCTATTCGATATCTCAAGGACTAAAGAAGCTATTCGACATCTCAGGGATTCGATATGTCAAAATGCTCTATTCGATATCTCAAGGAGTCCCGGAGAAAAGAGCTATTCGAGAAGTGATTCGATATGTCAATATAACACTATTCGAGAACTCAGAGTTATCGATTAAGTCAATTCGAGTTCTCGAATCAATCACTTAGCCACTTCTCGAATACATTCTTGGAGACAAAATACTGAAGAATTGTACAAGTCAGAAACCTGCAACAAGCCAAGACGCTTTATTTGACTATGTACTATAAAGCACATTCGAAAGCCTACAAAGAAGCTTGGAGAGATAAGACAAAGGGACAAGGAGCTAAAGAAGTGGATCTGAACAGGCTTTGCAAAGTCAAATCTGTAGCCGTTTGGACTCTTACTCAAATGAGATAGACATACTGGAAAGTAGTTTGTTTTACCTACCTTATTTGTAGTAAGTAGGTGTATCCATGTCTATAAGGATACAGCCTCACTTCTTTAGCAGATAAGTTTTTCAAGATACATCACAAGAAATATCTCTCTAAGAAAAACGAAGCTGAGAATACTATCATTTGTATTCACAGATTGTAGCAAAATCTTTATCTAATAAAATATTAGATTAAAGTAATATTGTGTTGTGTTTGTCTTTGTTATCTGCACTTACATATCTCACACACTCAACACATATCTTGTTGCAAAGATTCAAGAACAAAGAAAAGTTCAAGAATCCATTCACCCCCCTCTGTATTCTTTTACTGTATTCAATACTCAACAGAGCTTTATATTTAGGTCGATCCAATTGGGTCGCTCCAAATGCTGTGTAATGATAAAAAAAAATAGTATAGATTTAGATTTCGGTCGGTCCAATCTAAATTGGGTCTCTCCAAATGCTGTGTAATGACAAAAAAGGACATCAAAGAAATAAAGAAGATTAAAAAAATGAAGGATAAAAGCTGTAATTTTCCTGTGTAATGACAAAAAAGGGCATCAAAGAAATAAAGAAGATTAAAAAAATGAAGGATAAAAGCAGTAATTTTCGAAATGCAATACTAGCAGACATTAGGAATATATTGATATTGATTAGGCTCTTAGTGATTTAAGATATTATAAGGTATGACAATTCCAACAATACTCCTTATATGAACTCCTTATCATTTTTATAATATTAAATTAAAACTCCACCTACCTTTATGTCATTAAAAGAAAGTGATGAATAGAGAAAAGTAAATATTTTTATTCATTAAAATAATATAAAGGATGGTTCAGACTCCCTTAAAGATAAGGGAGATGGAGAAGCTCTTAACCTTAACTAGGAGATTGTTGTAGTAAGTTTTTCTTACTCAATCCTTATATTTCATCTTAAGAGATCATATAAATAGTATACTGGACTTGCTCTTAGAGCAACTCCAACAGCTCCCTTATAAGATGTCCTAAGTTTAAATATAAGGAATATAATGCAAAATGACACTTCAATAGTGTCCTAGTGATTCTTTTTTTTTTGCCAGAAAAATTAAAGGTTATCATTAAATTGAACGAACACACAGTCGAGACAAACCCCCAACTGGTGGGACGACCAGGCTGAAAAACAAAGGCAATCTAAAACACTTAGCTGATTTGTTTCCGGATCATTTGACAATACAGATCTGAAAGAATCTGTTTACTGAAAATGAAAACAAAGACAACCCAATAAATCCAAATTGTACCAACATCCCTGAATACAGCAAAATCACAATTGACCTTAACACGTAAAAACCGTTGGTAGCCCATTGTTCAAGAGGAGCACCCCAGCTATCTACTTGCCGGTAACCAGCTATAGACTTGCCGTAAGTGAAAACTAAAACTCCCCGAGGATGAACACTCTCCTATTGTGAAAGGTGAGTTTTTGCAATAATCATCACTGCCCCAACTTCGATGCGGCCTTTCCAGATCTCTCGAGACATCAATTGAAACATTTTCGGAGTACGGAAATAACAAAACCAAACACACCAAGACATATTAACATATACAAACCACTCCAAAGGGAGAGACATACTACAATTCGAAAAGTCAAAGATTTCGGATTGACACCAAGTTTTAATATGATGTTAAGCAAGAGATTTTGAGTTTAAGAAATGTGTTTATTTGATATTTCGAGTTCTAAATCTCAACAGATCTGAAAAAGAACTCGAATGGGTTTTTCGAAATTTTTGGAAAAATTCCGATTTATGGGGGGAATGGAAGGGATTTGTGAAGGTGGATGAAGGCTTGGCTGGAGAATGAGGAGGGAGGAAGAAAAGGAGACCTCCGACCGGTGGATAAACCACCGCCGGAGGGGAATAAACCACCGGGACTAACTTGGACGAAGAAGACGAAGAGAGAGGTTGGTATGTTTCCTAGTGATTCCTTAAATCACTAGGACACCCATCATATCTTATCTTTAAGAGCAAGTCCAACAATGTCCTAGTTGGTGCCCTATAAATATAATAAAATAGTGTCCTAGTGATTTAAGTAGTGATTTTTGTGTACCAATTCCAACAATATGCCTTATACTTGTGATTTATAAATTAAAATAGTAATATATTTGAATTAGAATTGGAGGGAAGGGAAAAAAGAGAGGAGAGAGAAGTGTAGAAAAGGAGGGAAGTTAATTTTTTATTGTTAAAAATGATTTAGGACAAATATAGATGTGCCTTAAAAGTAGGGCATGAGATGGATGTACAAGTGTTTTAAGGCACCACTAGGACATTGTTGGAGCACAAAAAATGACTAAATGACCTAAATATTGATTTAGGACAATATTTAGGACATTGTTGGACTTGCTCTAAGAATCACTAGTCATCCCTTATATCATTTTTATCAATATAAAATTCACTTCTCTTTCTTTTTTTTTTAATTTCTTTTCTCTCTCTTCTTTACACTTTTTGTCCTTTTCTTTCCAAAGTTATTATAATAATTATTATTATTATTAATATATCCTATATATAATTGGCGTAAGGAGGTTTAGGTGGTCGCCTGGTCGTCAGGGATTAAAAGGTAATTTTATTAGAAATTAGAATTGGGCCAAAGAAAGAGTTGGGTCAGAGAAAGAGTTGACCTAGAATATTGAATTAAAAGCTAAAATTATGCTATGAAATATTATGGGCCAGAATATTGATTTAAAAGCTAAAATTATGCTATGAAATATTAAAATATGTTAGGCTAAACCTTAAAATAAAATTTTCAAAAAAAATTGTTTACCAAATAAAATGTTCTAAGAAAAACATTATTTTTATAAAAATCATTAAAGATTCTAATTTTAGGTCTGACACAAATATATTTCTAAAACAACAAACAAGAATAAAATAGCAAAAAAACATAATTAAAAATGAGTCACAAATTCATTCTTTATGTATAATAAACAAGTAAATAAAGCATACCATCAGAATTTCAATTCAAAAAATAACTTTTTTTAAAAAAAGAATTTACAATTATTTACAAATCAAAAAAAAGTCTTTAATGAAATATATGGTAAAACAAGATAATAAAAAGGTAATAAAAAACATGTCATAATTGGAAATGACACCAAAATTCAGCAAAATATATTCCACAAAACAAATTCCAATTCAAAAAAAAATCTAATTTTAGAAAATTAAAATCAACAATAAACCTTAATATAATGCATCTAAAACAAATTTAAAACAATACAAGAATAACATAGTACAACAAGTTAAACCAATAATTTCCCACGTGTCTAAATATATTATATATATTCTAATAAAATTTAAAACACCTCAAAAAATATAAAATATTAAAATATATGTTAGGCTAAACCTTAAAATATAATTTAAAAAAGCAATTTTTTACTAAATAAAAGTTCTTTGAAAAAATTATTTTCATAAAAATCATTAAATATTCTATTTTTAGGTTTGACAACAAATATGTTGCTGAAATTTAAATTAAAAAATATGAGCATAAATCAACATATAAACAAATTCTTACTTTGCAAAGAAAAATTTGAAATTAAAAAAAGTGAACACAAATCATTAAATGAACATATTTTAAATTAGAAAGCAATCAAAACACCCACAAAATAAATTTATATTAGTATCTAAATATAATACAAAAAACCCGTAAGATTACTCTAAACAAAAACACATAATAAATACCACACATGTCAAAAATATAAAATTAACATGTAAATAAAATCAATATTCAAACAAATAAAAACTTTTATACCACACATATTTCCAAACAAGTTTAAAAAATTTCTTTAAGAACTATAAAACACTATAACAAAATATCTAATTTTTTTAAATAATTATTAGATTACATAATCAAAAATATAAAAAAAAAGAATAGATTTTTACACGAATATAGTACCCATATGTTTTAAGCATATAATTTGTGATCTAATAAAATAAAAATAATAAAAATAATTATGATATACTAAAATATATGTTAGGCCAAATTTTAAAATATAAATTATAGAAAAGTCATTTACAAAAAATAATAAATTTATACTACAAACCATATGTATACTACAAACCATATAACACATATGCATTACAATCATTAAAAGTAAAAATAAACAATTCAAAATGTTATAAAATTTATTTTACAAAGAAAAAAAAAATTATAATCAAAATTATACTACAAAATTTTAATAAAGTCACGGGTATAAAGCTAGTAATGATGGACTGAGTATAGTGATTATTTTTGGAGTTCAAATACAAAAACATGTCCTAAATCACTAGGACTTATTATTTTATACTCCCTCCGTTGTTTTTCCTGTTTACTTTGGGCACGTTTGCCAACACACACTTTTGATCGTTAATATTTTCAATTTCGTGTTAGTATCAAATATAAAAACCTCACTGTATTATGCGTAAATTATGACTATATTTTATCTTGTAAATTATGCGTAAATTAGTAGTCAATCGCTTAGAATGAACCGGACCAAAAGTCAAAACAAGAAAAAGAAAAAGACAGAGAGGAAGTAATATTTGTAAGGAACACACTAGGATCACTAGCACACTATTGGAGTGGTATTTTGTAATAAATTCCTTAAATCTTGACTTACGAAGCAATATTGGGAAGTTATTGGACTTGTTCAGAGCATCTCCAATTACCAACGAGGAAGAGTCTTAGCAATAATATCTTAGGTAGCACATTAGATGACATGATATAAAAAAATATGTAAAAAAGATTCATAATTAATGCATAATTTTTTTTAACAAAAATTATAAATAATCATTGTTCATTGGATATATTTGTTGAACGAAAATTCTCTTAGCAAAACTATACATAATTGTCATTTTAATTAAGTTCATTGAAGTTCCAATTGTTTCCTTTATATGAAATTTTAACTATTTCTTAATGTTAATTTTTTAGCCAATCACTATAATTATTGTCATTGAATATGCTCTAAATGGGGAGGAATTAAGGAATTTGCTAATCTAGATTGAAATTTCAGTTAAATTAAAAATTTTAAGAAAAAACATTATTTTAGGGTAAATTAAGTAAAAAAATTAGAGAAAAAGGCAATTTGGCTGGCTATCTTTTTTGTTTTTGGCACTTGGATGGCTGAAAATATCTTTTGACATTTTGTCTGGCTATAATAAAATTTTTAAGCACTTGAGGGGCTGCCGTCAAAACGCTAGTAACGCCGTTAAACGTCAGGGGTAAATGTGACTTTTCAGCATGTTTGTTCTTGAGCATTCTTGAAGATCAAACAGCCTTTTGAAGGTGATTCTGAAATTCAAATCTTTCATATGAGTAATCAAATCGAATCTCATGATCTGTACTACATGTTTATGTGTGTGTGTATATTCGAATATGCTTTGTTCGTGATTTCATAATTTTCGGATATTAATTCGAATTTCTTGAATTTGGTGTTGCTTTTATGATGATTTGTTGTTTATGTGGTTAGTGTCTATACATTGTTTATGATCTCAGGAATTTTATGATAATTTTTAATTGATTTTTCGTGTACTAAATATGAAAAACCGAGTTTTGGTGGGGGTGAACTTTGATTTCGAATTTCTGGGTTCTTGGTTAATTGGTTGTTGTTATTGATGCTTGGAATAGATTGTGGAAGTCATAAGCTTCGTTTTGATATATAGAACTCGTAGTTTGGTGTTGGATTTAGGTTCGCCGGAAAAATCGAAGAAGCTCGCCGGAAAATCTTGGCCGGTTTCTGCATTTTGGGGTTAAATCCTAACGGTGCTTGACGGCAGCCCCTCAAGTGCTTAAACATTTTATTATAGCCAGACAAAATGTCAAAAAATATTTTCAGCCATCCAAGTGCCAAAAACAAAAAAGATAGCCAGCCAAATTGCCTTTTTCTCAAAAAATTATTTCAAATTTTGATCAACTTTCAAAAATTAATTATAATTTATTTAAATTCGACTATTTTATGATTTTGATAGGCTGCCGCACGGATACAAAAGTATTCGAGCAATTGACAGGTTCGGTGATAAGTGATAACTAACAAAACATCTACGTGTATAACTTAGCTCTCAAGGTAGGTGAGCAATGATACACAGTTAATTAATGATTGGACATGTTGGTCAAATCGGGTACTCCCTTGATTATCAAGTTAGTGGTTGTGTGTGTTTTGATTCTTATGTTTCTTTTTGGACAAAACAAACAGACACACAAATCTTTCTTCTTCAATTTTCGCCCTTGAATTCCATCCACTTTGGTCGAAAAAAGAATTTAAGTACCAGGAACTTTTATAATTCAAAGTATCCCGACAAGAATGTCATTCACTTTGTTGTCTTCACAGTTTAGAACTGGATTTTTCAGAAAACTATCAATGGCCTTCTCTTCACGGCTGCCATATGATCCTTCGGATGGAAGGCCTTTAGAAACTAAAGTTTTATATGCAGGAACTGTTTGCGACTTCCCTGCATCTTGAGACAAGCCTAATCGAGAGATGTTTTCAGGACCTACAAAATGAACAAAAAGCTTGGAACATAAATGGTTGGTTCGATCCGTCTCTTTGACATCTTCAATCATTTTAACCGTAAGAATCATGTGAATTGACCCCACGATGAGGTATGAGAATTTTAATTTTAAAACTTCAATTGTTAAAATATTGATTGAATGTGTTATTTTGTGATACAAATAAGATTATACGAATAGACGTGGTTAGGTAGTGATAGACTGCTATTTGAGCCGGACGGTTTGTTTTGGATGACATTGTTTTTTATTGAAGTTATTCAAATTGTATTATAATTTCTGTTCATATTAACTGCTTGATTTTACGTATCGCTTGCATCACGTAGTAGAGCTGATGATCTGTGTTATTATAAACGTGTTTGTTCGTAATTGGGACTTGGGAGTCTGTTTCGGTGAACTCTGAATTGGTAAACTTGGTTCTGACGCAGTGAGTCACCGGTTGAGAGATCTGTTCTTGGTGTATTTGTTTGATTAAATCATACGTAATTTCCGAGTTGACTGGGTGACTATTTTTTTGGTTTAATTTTGGTTCGTTAAAGTTACAAATTGGTCATGTCAAAATTTTCCGAAAGTTTTTTACGTTTTGTCTGTAAATTAAAGGTAGTTTAAATTGATTTTATTGTTTGTGATTAGTTGTAGCATTTATGTGATTAATTGATAGCTTTTATATGATTAGTTTGTAACGTTGATTTTGTTCCATGATTTGGGATGGATGAATTTGCTATTAAATGTAACCTTAATGTGATTTATTGTGTTAGTTTTAATTAGGCGTTTTGTTTTAATTTTTTGCTTTATCTTTGGTTGTGATGTTTAGTTAAAATAGACAATAGGTTTTTTGTGTTTGACTAGCAATTTTAGTAATTGATATCTTTATTGGTTTTAATAGTTATTTTGTTTTTTAATGTAGTCATTAAATTTTCAATTTCCTTTTCCAATAGAGGAATTAATTTAATTGGTACTTTCAATTTGTAATTATACTTTATTGTGTACCATGAATATTTTATTCATTGGAGGCCATGATTGATGGCATATATACCTTTTATGGAGTTTATTTGTGTCATAAATGGTGGCTCGTATATTTTTTTTGTGGTATATTTTTGTGCCATGATTGATGGCGTCCTAGGTGACTAATCAAAGGTTCCCGAATCTTTGAATTAGATATATACAACTATTTTAATTTTAATTAAGTACTAATAAATTAAGTATCTAACCAAAGGGATCCCCTTTGGTTTAGATTTCTATGCTTGATACTAAATCATATGTTTGTTCATATATTTATGTTGATAATATTTATAAAATATTTGGTAATAATTTTGTGGACTAATTTTCGTTTGTTGATTTTATTCATTTTTCCGAGAGGTAGTCTGGTTGGACTAGTATAATAACAAGATAGATGGGGTGACTTGTAGTAATGAAATAACCAAGATGAGACGGAAAATAAAGTAAGGATGCGACAAAAACTGATGATAACGGAGAATTACAAAAGCAACTACTAATTCTATTTATTTCTTGGAAATTTGTAAAACAATGTACTTTATATTTTGAGGGCACTCTTTTTTCCCTCTTGAGTTTTTTTCCCACAGGGTTTTGCACTTGAGGGTTTTTAACGAGGCCTTTCTATTGTGGGGTTTTTTTTCAGACTTGAAGGTTTTATTGTCTAAATGTCCGGGAGCAACATGCGTGCTTTTCGGTTAGATGATGAATTTCTTGATCGAATAAATTCCCTTGTAATATTATTGTATTTCGATACAATTCATGAATGAGAAATTCACCTTTACAAAAAAAAAGTTAGTGGTTGTGTGTTTTTTATCGAGTCAAGTTAAAATTTAAAATTATTGAAAATATTGTTTGAATTTGATTCAAAGACTGAATGAGTTGAGTTTGAAATCGTGATGTCTTTTTGAATTTATCAAGTATTTCCAAATAAAAAATAAAAAAATTGGGTATATAAAATTTTGAGAAAATGACCAGAATACCTCAAAATGAGATACCCATGGCCCAAAATACTGATTTTCGGAAGAATTGGCTCTGACTACCCACGCAACACGCGTATCGTGTCCCCAACGTACTGTAGCAATCTCTCCGCCTCTCTCCTCTACCATCTCTCTCGTCTCTCCAAATCTCTCCCAATCTCTCTGGCTTACTCCACCTCCCTCCGGCCACCTCCGCCATATCTGAGCATACCAAACTAATCACCACAGCGTGCTCTCTGTTTTGCCCAATTGGTTATATCGAATCTGGCCCCGCAGAGGCATATGCGAATCGTCGGAAAAAATGAGGGAGAATAGATGGTTTGATTTGGGGGTATAAAATCGGGCGAAACGAATGGGTTGATATGGGTATAGAGTTGTAGAGCGTCGAAAGACGATTCCCGTGGTGTATAGAACATACACGGATGATAACTGAATTGAACGAACGGAGCTTCGCGAGTTATGATCGAAAATCGCAAGAGAATCGCCAGAGCGCGTTTTTGGAAAAGATGCTGGATGCGCATCTGGAAAATGCGTATCACCAGATGCGCATCTCCGAACGGCGCATCTCCAGTTACTGTAACAAATTTCCAGTCGCGTGTCTCCTTATTACTCCGTTGTCAGTAGCGTGTCTGCAAGACACTCCTTTACCAGTAGCGTGTCTTTAAGACGCTCCTTCACCAGTAGCGCGTCCCGTGGGTATTTTGGGCCTCGGCGTAGGAAACAGGACATAAGATATTTTAAGCGAGTATATCTTTAGGCAACTTCCTTTCTATCAAGGAACCTGTCCTCCTATTACTTTCTTCTTCAAATTGTAGCTTCCCAAAATCAACTTAATGTTGGCGTTCAGCTTCCCCGGGAATCTGATTTATTTTCTCATCATCACATCTCTTCCAATTTAAAAAAAAAATTCATAGAGGGAAGATAGAGATTGACAGTAGATATTTTCTAAAGATAATTCAAAATTTGAATTACACTTATCAATTACCGAAACTGTAGTTAATGCGTGAGTTCCCAAGGTTCACAACGGTGGATATTTTGATTATGGATGTTTAATTTATGGATATTCTGGGCCATCACCCTAAAATTTTTAAGAAGTTATCGGATTTATCTTTCCACATATGTAGCTCATTTAGTTTAACTTAATTTATCAAGTAATTATTCAATTATTATAAATGTATTTCAAGTTTAAGCTGTAAAAATAATGATGATCATTTGGAAAATAGCATGGGTAATCGATGGGAATTTAGCTCAGTAAAAAAAAAAATGACCTACGATAAATTTATGATACAGAATGAAAACGGATATGTGCACATTCAATATTTATAGATGCACATTCAATATTGATAATACAATGAAAATATTCTCAAAATTTTCTTTTCTATTTTCCAGCTACCCTTTTTGGCCAATTATTTGCATAGTTCAATAAAAGCTTTCATTGTTGAAATTTTTCGTTTGAACATTTTGCATTAATTTGTTGTGATGTCAAATGGGATAATTATATTTTTTATATATTAGTTTATAATTTGTTTTAATGACAATTATATTTGGAAATTTAAAAAATATTGTATGTTTTGTATTATTCTCTACGTTCTATAATAAATGTAGTATTTTTTTTTTCAATTTTTTGTGACGTATTTTCACGCATATGAAAAACATAGTCGTAGGTAATATTTTTTCGAGTTTTTATTCTGTATAAAAGTTTAAACATCCTATTTTTATACAAAACGAAAAAAGTGAGAAAATAATATCTATAAAACTTGAAAAAAATTTTGAACATTTATCATGAAACAGAAAGAGTAGTATTTTTTCTTTACTTTTAGTTCTAATAATAGCATGTATCATATCTATTGAGGAACTTTAAACTACATTTTATTAACTAGATTTAAAAAGTCTTAAATAGTAAAGTAAAAAAATATGATTTTTTATGCTATATAATTGCCATTATCATCAAATCAAAATATACATTTAAAATGAATAAATAAGTAAATGTATAGTTGAAGTTCTTAAAATTAAATTTAAAATAATCATTTATTGACCTATTCAATTTAAATATACAAATAAGTATACTTATTTCTGGGAAAACATATAAACTCATTTTAAAGATTATTGCATCGATGATTAAACTTCGAATAGTGATGCAAGGGCATTTCTCAATTCTGCGTGTTAATATTGGGCGTGCACCTATCAGTTCTTTACGTGATTTTTTTTTTACATATGTGTAAATTAAATTTTTTATTATGAATGTAATGGATTCCATATTTTAATGTATGACAATTTTTTTTGAGATATGATATGCTATAAAATACTTTAGTGTGAACCAACAAACTTTTAAAAATTATACATGTTTTATAATTTTTTCTTCTTTCTTAAAAGTAGCGGGCTTAACAACAAAGGTTAAAATGTTTGGGGTGTATTCAATTAAAATTTTGTAAAAAAAAATTGTACTTTAAAAATTTGGGTAAATTCAATATAAATTTTAGAAAATTCATTAAAACATGAATGTATTCAATAAAAAATATTCAATTCAGATTTTAAAAAGTATAAGGTATTCAATCGAGATTTCAAATAAAAATTTAAAATCTAGAGATATTCAATATGGATTATAAATAATAAAATGTGATGGTATTCAAAACTTTATTGATTATGTAAGATTTTAAAAATTCATGAATTTTGTTGAATTTACAATATATTTTAAATTTTCTAAAATCTCATCAAAATCCAAAAAATTTTAATAAATTTTATGATTGTTTTTACGTAGACTCTACTACAAAGTCCATCACATCAATTATCAATAATCTTTTAAAATATGGATTGAATACACTCCCTTTAATACCTTCCTCATTTTTTATCCATAAAAGTTTGGTATATTGGAGCCCAAAATAAAGTTGGACCTTCAAAGCCCAAACAAATTGAATATTTGAAACCCAAATTTGAAATTAGCCCAAAAGGCCCTTAACTTTTGCCACGTTGGCAATCCTCACCTCTCTAATCCCACCAATCAGAGCAAAGCATTCCAAAACCTCGTACCCTTTCACTTCCAACACTTACCTATAAAACCCCCGCCCACACATCTTCCATCTCTCCAAAAATTATAATCAAAATCTCTACACACAAAATACACACATACAAAGATGAGTGGAAAAGGTGCAACAACAACAAAAGGAGGCAGAGGCCAATCAAAAAGCAAGTCAGTTTCAAGATCTTCAAAGGCTGGCCTTCAGTTCCCTGTTGGTCGAATTGCTCGCTTTCTTAAGTCCGGCAAGTATGCTGAACGTGTCGGCGCCGGAGCTCCGGTCTACCTTGCTGCCGTTCTTGAGTATCTTGCTGCTGAGGTAATGAAATTTTTATTGCCCAATTTTAACTTTCTGGGGTTCTTGATTTTTGTGTAAAGATTGAAACTTTATGTGTTTTGTTGAGTGAATTTGATAATTAGGCATTTTAGTGTTATGGGGTTCTTGATTTGTGTATAAAGATTGAAGCTTTATGATTTTTTTGTGGATTGAGATTTGAGAAAAAAAGGCATTTTTAACATTATGGGGTTCTTGATTTATTTATTCATAAAGATTGAAGCTCTATGATTTTTTTTTTGTTGATTGAGATTTGAGAAAATGGAATTTTAACATTATGGGTTCTTGATTTGGGTTTCAAGATTAAATTTTATGTTGTTTGTCCATTAAGATTCGACAAGGCATTTAAAATAATAATTTTGGGTTCTGTATAAAAATTAAGTATAAAGTTGTGATCTTTGTTCTTGATTAAGATGTAAGAAGGGTAATTCTAATTTATTTATTTCTAATCACACATTGTAGGTTCTTGAGCTTGCTGGCAATGCTTCAAGAGATAACAAGAAGAATCGGATTGTTCCAAGGCACATTCAGCTTGCTGTGAGGAATGATGAGGAATTGAGCAAGCTTTTGGGGACTGTTACTATTGCTAATGGTGGTGTTTTACCAAATATCCACCAAACTTTGTTGCCGAAGAAAATGGGGAAGGGGAAGGATGAGATTGGGTCTGCCTCACAAGAATTTTAGGGCTTCTGGGAGGATTTTGTGTCTGATGATTGATACGTGCTGAATTGTGGGGGCTGTTTCCGATTTGGTGTGATCAGTTGATGTACCCCTAATTTTGGGGTGATTTGATTTACTTTATATACAAAAATATAGATTTCTTTGTGTGTCTTGAAAATTGATTAATATTTTTATGATTTGTTAGCGTTCTTCAAATATTAATATTGCTCTCTGTTTCGCTTTGACATGTTTGTGCTCGAATCAAAATCAACCACACACACACACAAATACAGAATGTGTCACTCAGAACTAGAATCCAGGGTTTGGTAGTGTTTTACTGCGATGTATTATATCTTCAGCAATGCTTGTGAAGTTGATAGTTCGGCAATGAATTCTTCTATAGCTGCCTTCTTGTTTTCATTTTGTGCTATCTAATGATTGAGTTCTTGCAAATGGACTTCAACACACTTTTAGGGTAAAGATATAGGAATTGACTTTGTTTGGGACTATGCCAATCCATTTATCTCTGTCGAAATGGATGAAGCTTGTGATAGAGGCTGGAAAAATGGGCAATGCATGTGAGATTTTAAACTAGATATTTCACAGGTATCACTGTTGCAACCTGTTCCGAAGCGAGATATGTGAGGCTTCATGTGGTGCTAATAATACAATGTATGTTAACACTGTACACAAAGCCTCACTCAGACACTAGGTACATGTCAATTCTGCATAATTTTTATGCTAATCATTTGATCGTTTTGGACTGAAACCTTGATTAGTGGGGAATGTTTAGGTGCTGGTCATGATATTTGCTTTATTTGATTTCGATCTACATGTATTATGATAATACGAGTCATGATCTAGTGACTTTTAATGACAACTTTTCCTGTTAACTTTATTAAGGTGTTTTTAGAACTTTTCCGATTAACTTTATAAGGTGTTTTTACTTTTTAGTACTAGTTATTTGAATTATATATGTATAATTGAACATATCTAGCATGTCTTATATGAAGTCATCGAGCCAAACATACTCGTCATATTCAAATTGGAAGTCATCACAATCTTACACTTTTATAAGCGTTGATGAGTTTAGGTTAGGTTCTCACTTGAATCTGAAAACGATCATTTACTTGGCAATGACATTTGTCTTATAAACTGTATTTTTAGAGCTGTTGGATTTGTAAGATGAGGTTTACTGTGTGATTAGGCCACAAAATGATCCTAAGCCTTGGAACCTCGTAAATTCTTGAATAGAATTGATCGCAGAGGACAACTTTCAGGAGTATATATTGTCTATAAAATTTATGCTTGACACTTTCTGCAATTTGCTTGGTCATGCTGTTTGTAATATTCTCAACATACACCTATACAAACACATGTATATATTTGTTTGAACAGATTAACATGTGACTGATAGGAAGCTTCTGAAAATGACCTTAAAACTTGAATTCAAAGTGAAAGAAAATATATGAAAAGTAGTTTGCTGATGACCTGATGTCAATAGTTTTGTAGTTTTGTAAGTAGCTAGCAAGTTTAAAGACTTGAAGCCCAAACAAACCAAAGACAAACTCAAATTCATATTCAATAGTATTTCATTTCTCATGGTCATGATGTTTTTGTTTGTTTAGTGAGAAGGTGGTGTGAAAAGTGGAAAAAGTGTGTTTTGACTTTTGAGTTGATGAAATAATACATGTGTATGACAGCATGGTTGCTAGTGGACTTCCAAGTTATTTTGTAAAGTATTACTCCCTCCGTTTCATAATAAGTTTCCTCTTTTTAAAAACACGTTTGCCAACGCACACTTTTAATGGTTAATATCTTGAATTTCGTATTAGTACTAAATATAAAAACTTCACTGTATTAAAGTACTCATAAATACGAATCCAACAAGATCACTCATGACTATATTTTATCTTATAAATTATGCGTAAATTAATAGTCAACCGCTTATAATGAATAGTGTTTAAAATCAAAATAGGAAAGTTATAAAGAAACAGAGGGAGTACTGTATTAGAGCAAGTCCAACAGCTCCTTAAATAATTCCTAAAAATATAATAAAATAATGGTTCTTAGTATTTTAGGAATCTTATTTTGTGTATCAACTCCAACAACCATCCTTAAATTCATTCATTACTATTATTATAACGAATTTTCTAGTGTGTGCCCAAGGGCACATGCTAAGAATCCGTGCTAACTTAGTTGTCAAATTTTGATTGGTGGGGATTTCATTAATAATTATGGGCCCCTTTGCATTCACATAAATATCCACCAATCAAAATTTGACAACTCATCAAGCACGGATTCTTAGCATGTGCCCTTGGGCACACACTAGACAAACCCTTTTTATTGATAAAAAGAAAGTTAGGAATGGCTAGACATTCCTTAAAAGTAGGGAATGACTAGTGATGACTAGTGATTTAGGAAATTATTGGAGCAAGGTTTTTGGTTAAGTTCCCTATTTTTTGATTTAGGAATTGAAATAAGGAAGTTGTTGAAATTAGTTTTAGTAGTATATATTATGAACCAAATAAGAGTTCTATTACCTAAAGCCTTTTTAAGAGGTGAAGGAAATTTATATGCAGGCCAAATGAACTTTGTAGTCAATTGAATATATACATCAACTTCTCTTTGTCATCCTCCCTCTTACTCATCTAGAAACTACAGTCTCCTCCATTTCTAAATTACAAAATTTTAGCATATTTACTTAGAAGACATGAGAAGTGTGAACATGAATTTATTTACATGCATTTTTTTTTTTTGGTTTTGCTAATTAGAAACAGTAATTGAAAACAGTTATGCACTTGAGATATAGATTCTTATTAGAATTGATCGAATTCATTAACATGAAGTAAATAATCTAACGATGTTAATCATTAGAGATTGAGAAGCCTGAGATACATTTTAGGTAAATTTCCTGAGATGCATGAAATTTATATACAAATATGGCGTGGGCATTTTAATAAAAATAGAATTTTTTTAAATAGCCCTGCGAGCCCAATCAAATTTAAAGTGTATTTTGTGAGTATCCAGGAAAAGTTCTTAAGATCAATATCAAGGTATTTTTTCTCTAATCATTATATTTAGGAGTGAGCAAAACCGAACCGGAACCGAAAAACCGAACCGAACCGTATAATTTCGGTTCGGTTCGGTCCAGAATTTTTTAATATTTGGTCGGTTCGGTTTATTTGGTCCGGATCAAAATTTATTTCAGTTCGGTTCGGTTCTTTAAAAAAAAATTGGTCAGAACCAAACCGGCCGAATTATATATATAATATTAATATATATTTTATATATAATATATATACAGTATATCTTTCCTAGACCCTGTCAATGAATGTAACAGGTTTACAAGATCTTCTAAATTTTTTTCTAGCAAAGTAACACCTGTTAGATTAATTTTTAAACTCAGGTCACCAAAATAACACATATTAAAGAAAACTTAGATTTAATCTTTGTTATGTACTTGTTAAATTTCAATCATCTCTGTAGATGTCGGATGACTTTTAATCAATGAACTAGCTTTCCTTTCAAAAAAAAAAAAAAAGGAGAATCCACAATGCTCAACTCATTCCATACCCATTTTCCACCTTTTTAGGGTTCCATTATAATGTCACATAAGCAAAAACTAGTCTTGGGAAGCAACCGGCCTAAACACTCCAATGCACTTGCCCAACTTACTTGGCCAGCTTGTAGTTTTATATTCTACAAATTAGAACTTGCCCGAAAAGAATAAGCAGCTAGCATTAAAATAATAATAAAAAATAGAAAATTATAGAACTTTGCAGAGTTGGCCATGGCCGGGGAAGTGGCCACTACCCAGTTTTACTTGGCCACTGCAAATCGGTCCAATGCAAAAAAATGAGTTGGTCACTGCCCAAGTCCACTTTTAGTGTCCCAATGAAAGAGTTGGGCATGCATTGGAGGTGCTCTAACAACTAACAAATGCTTTTCAGATTTTCCGACAACTTTCATTCACTGCACACACAGTAAAATGGATCATTCATCTTGTCTTCACCTCTATTTGACTGCCAAGGGCATTGCTACAGTGCATAAAGAAAAGAATGAAATCAGACTAAATCTTAAAATCTGAAAATTTGGGTTCCTACGGACCGAACCGAACCAACCGAATTATTTCGGTTCGGTTCTCCATATATATATATTCGATCCGATTCGGTTCCAAAAAAATTAGTTCGATTCTGGACTGAACCGACCGAATGCTCGACCCATATAACCTTATATGGAAGAAGTAGTTAACTAAAATAAATTTATTTTTTTCGTAATAAAAGAGAAAGTACTACTCCCCCCGTCTCAAAAAACACTTCCCACTTTCCTTATTGGAACATTCAAAATACTCTTCCCCTTTCCTTTTTTAGTAAAAAAAATACACTAAACAAATTACCCACCAACTTAAACAAATATTATCCCATTTCCCCAAAATATTATTTTACTTATTTTACTTAACCTTAAACAAATTACTTAACCTTATTTTACTTTTTTAACGAGCCTTGTTTTATTGGGCCGTGTGCCCGGTCCATTCATTCACTACACATTTCTTTCTCTCCAACCCTAATTCTCTCTACCCTCTCTCTCGCCGCTCTCTCTCTCGCCTCTCAAACCCTAATTGTCGCCTCTCTCTCTCTCGCCTCTCAAACCCTAATTCTCTCTCGCCTCTCAAACACTAATTCTCCCTTAATTCCCCTCTCAAACACTAATTCTCTCTTAACTCTCTCTTGTAATATGGATGCGCACCATGGTTTTTCCGATTCCGATGATGACTTAAGCGGTTCCTATAGTTGTTCCGATCCCGAACACTACGATAGAGGCGCCGACTGTGACGGCGACCACACCTACAGTCTTGAATATCTCCGATCAAGACAGGGACAGGGACGATCTGAGGATTCTGAAGATAGTACGGTGGATGGAAAGCCCCGGTCCGGTTCGCATGCAGTTGTAGACGACTGTGAGGGCGATGAGGATTCCGGTGAAGCCCCCCCAAGCGATTTGTTCTCAGATTCCGGTGATGATGCTCCTAAAGCCGATTCCGGCGATGAACCGAAAACTGATTGTGATGATTCTTGTGCTTCTTCGTAATTGTGTAAGGCATTCGTGTGTATTTATTTCTGATTGTGTTCGTAATGGTGAACATGCATGTGTGTATCTATGTGTTCGTCGATGTCTGTCACGGATCTGATCTGATTTATCTGATTTATGTGCGTATTTATCTGATTTATGTGCGTATTTATCTGATTTATGTGCGTATTTATCTGATTCATGTGTGTATTTATCTGATTTATGTGTGTATTTATCTCATTTATGTGTCTATTCATCTGATATATGCGTGTATTGATCTGTTTCATCTGCTATATGTGTGTATTGGTCTGATCTGTGCTTGTGGTTTCTGAAGAATGTGGGATAATATCAGTTACTTTGTCTAATGAGATAAAAAATGGATTAATTTGGCAATTCCTGTCAGATGTTTCATTTAAGTTTATAAACACTATGCACACACTATGCCCTTCCAATAAGAGCTGTCTTGGGGGTCAATTGAGCCTCCTTGAATCTGCATCCCTGTTGGACACGACCACAGATTCATGTCCTGCATACATACATTGTCCTGTTTTCATACATTGTCCTTGAATCTGTTTTGTATGTAGTGTAATCTGTTTGTATGTATGTAATCTGTTTTGTAAAGTGCTTATGTGA
The DNA here is from genome assembly GCA_036435485.1 of Saposhnikovia divaricata. Lineage (NCBI taxonomy): Eukaryota > Viridiplantae > Streptophyta > Magnoliopsida > Apiales > Apiaceae > Saposhnikovia > Saposhnikovia divaricata. The sequence goes on from CM071597.1 coordinate 224,262,165, forward strand.
TCTTCATTTGGTTATGTAATCTCCATTTGCTTATGTAATCTTTGTACTTGTGGAAGCCTCTCATTGGTTGTTTTGAATTGCTAATCTCCCCCCAAATGATTGTCCTGTTTAAAACATGCATAGTGTTTCATACATACATACATTGTTATACATACATTGTTATACAGACATACATTGTTATACATACATACATTGTCTTCAAAAGCATACATTTTCATAATCATACATACATTGTTATACAGACATTGTCTTCAAAAGCATACATTTTCATAATTATACATACATTGTTATACAGACATACTGCAAAGTTAGCCATACATTTGCAAGTGTTCTTGGCTCTAACTCATAAAATGCTTGCCTTACTGCATCCAGCATTGCTTCAACATCCTTTGGCATCTTTTTGTGCATTAGAGACTGAATACTTCTGAAAAAACCCAAGTCTAATATGTTTAGGTCTGGACTGTTTGGTGGTTGTTGTAGTAGAATGAATGTGAAATCCCCTTGTTGATGAAATTGTTGCCATTCTGGATCTGATTGAGTAATGTGAGTCCTTGCATTGTCCTGTTGTATATATATTACCTTTGGTCCTTCAACTCTTGGCCATTTTTCCATGATTGCTGGTACTATGTGATTGATAAGCATGTCCCTTGTTTCTTTCTTGCCTACTGACTCAACCACCTTAGTGATTATAGTACCTTTAGGTCTGTTTTTAGATGCCCTCTTTGCTGGTTCTTCAAATGTGAATGGAAATATGCCTATTTTGCCATCAAATATGCATTCATCTTCTGGATTAAACCATGGTCTTGCAACTGCAGCAGTGAACATCACCTTTGGTATGAACTTACTTGACTTTGCTGATCTGTACTTGCCTCTTTCATTTTTGTCTAAGTAAACTCTTACTGCTTTCTTGCTTAGGTAAAACCATTTTTCATCTATATGCACAAAATCATACATTGTCTTGTACTACCTCTTTGTTGCTGCCGTGTCTCCCATGAGTAGTTGTAGAACCCATTCCATTCTTTGCATGATATTTGCATCTTTTAATCCAGGATGTAGAGGATTTGTGTGTGGTTTTATCAGTCCCCTTTTTACCATTCTGTTAGCAGTACTATGTGATACATGTAACTGAGTTGCCAGGTCCCTTATGCATGATCTATCTCCCATATTAATGGCTGTTACTGCATTAGGTGGCAGTTGGATTCTTTTCCTTCCGGAATTGTGTCCATCTGTTGCCATGTTGTAACTCTGCAGTGATGCCTTTTGTTTCTTTGCTTTGTTCCATATTGTGCTAATTGTTCTTCTTGTGACATTGAACTTGTTTGCTGCATCTCGTATGGCACCATGGTAAGGTTTACCTTCTAATTCTGTTGATGGATTGCTTAGCAAGTAAATCAGAACTTCTAATCTTGCATCAGAGCTGAGCTTGGTCCATTTTCTGCAATGATGATTACCATCCTCTTGCTGATGTTGTGCATGCCCTTGTGTGTCTCCTTCTGCTGGTTCATTCAAATCAAACTGGTGGACAAAACCTTCATTACCTCCTGTTGATGGTGGTTGATTGAGATCGAAAGGGAAGCCTCCAGCATTCATCTTCTTTCTGAGCAGAGACCAAGCAGTGATGCCTTTCTTCTTTGTAATCTGTTTTGTATGTAGTGTAATCTGTGTTTGTATGTAGTTTAATCTGTTTGTATGTATGTAATCTGGTTTGTAAAGTGCTTATGTAATCTTCATTTGCTTATGTAATCTCCATTTGCTTATGTAATCTTTGTACTTGTGGAAGCCTCTTATTGGTTGTTTTGAATTGTTAACAAAAGTGGGGGGAAAATTTTTTTACATTTCCCCCATAAAACATGTATGTCAGTGCTAATCTCCCCCCAAATCATTGTTTAAACATTTTTTACTCTTTTTCTTAAAACTTGTGTTTTTAGCCAAATGGGAAGATTAATTTGAGACAGAAGGAGTACCGTATAACTTATAAGCAAAAAAATATCCAACACAGTTACGATGAATTAGGAAAAATGGAAAGCAAGTACAACAAAACCAGGAATTTGTCAGAAAAGGGCTGGTCTAGCTGTCAACGTTTATTAACTGTTACCTCACTCCGGCCAAACCAGACACAAACACAACATAAAACACTTACATACTGACATACACACACAAACAACAAATTATACCATTTACCACAATTCAACAAATCTTGGAGCTAAAGATTCAAACTTTATCAACTCCAAAACAACTCTGCCTAAACCCACATCAAATTTGTGTGTTTCTATACATACAAGTGTTTTGTAAGTAATAAAGTTGAGTTTTAAGAGGTGGGTTTGTGATGGCTTCTTCTACAAAGCCATGGTTATTACCAGCTCCAAGCTATGAAGCTTTTGAAACATTTTGGGATACAGAAGAAGATGCCCCTGGTCCACGTTGTGCTCATACGTTAACTGCTGTTGCTCCTACTAAAGCTCATGGTCCTCGTCTCATTCTCTTTGGTGGTGCTACTGCTATCGAAGGCGGTGGAGGAGCTGGAATTAGTACATTTCTTTATACCCTTTTGCTGTATTTGTGTTTAGACTACATATGTGTATAGTTTGTGTTGATTGATTGGAATGTTATTGAATTTTGGTGTTTTAGGATTGGCTGGTGTGACTAATTTTGTTCATTCTTATGATGTTCTTTCGAGAAAATGGACTAGGTATGTTGGATTTGTATTTGTTGTTGAAAAGATTTAAATTTATTTAATTTTTGTTGAAAAGATTTGGACTTCATGGAAATTGTGTTGAAAGGGTCTAAGGTTTTAGTGGAAGTGTTGATATGAGATGGTTTATGTTTGAATTATACTACAGAATAAAACCGGCGGGTGAGCCTCCTTCGCCTAGAGCGGCGCACACTGCTGCTGCTGTTGGTACCATGGTTGTGTTTCAGGTTAGTGGATCTCGTCGCGTAATGAAAAAAGAAATTCATATTTTTGTCTGGCAGGGCCGTATCGTGATACTCACACATACACACTCATGTGATGCCAGTGAGGCTTGAACCCTTGACCTCATGTTACCAAGAAGAGCGGTATCTACTAGGCTACAATGCTTGGGGTAAAATTATTGATTTTTCATTGAGTTATTATTTTATTACTTATGATTGTTTTTTGGTTTCTTTTATTGCTAGGGGGGAATAGGTCCTGCGGGTCATTCAACGGATGATCTTTATGTTCTTGACATGACAAATGACAAATTCAAATGGCATAGGTAGGTTCTACTCGATTTACGACCTTTTGTTTTGATTAATGTTGATGGTTTCTTGAGTTTTGGTTGGTTTTATATTTAATGTAGAGTTGTTGTTCAAGGAGAAGGTCCTGGTCCTCGATACGGTCATGTAATGGACTTAGTTGCTCAAAGATATCTTGTTACTGTTAGTGGCAATGACGGTGAGTTCACTTTAATTTTGATCTGTATTATGAGATATTGATACACATCCATCAATCAGAAAGAGCCGTCTTACACTTCTTAAGGAATCTGTTAGGTTACCAACTATTTATGCCCATTTATATGTGTGATAAATGATAATACGTCACTTATCCTAAGTTTTCCATGCTCATTTGCTTTAGCATCTGGTACTTTTATTCATAAAGTGACACATCTATTGTAGAAGCTTGAGAATGCTGGGAGAAAATAAAGCATCTGTACTTCCGTCAGATAAAATAAGTACCATCCATGATTGACCTCAACTAATCAACCTCCACTGTAACTTATGTTTTACTAGGATTACCTCTAAGCTCTAAAAGACCAATGTGCCTTCTGTTTTTGTGACAATAGTCGATAAAAGTTACTCCTTCTAAGTTGGCGACTACAGTTGAGAGAACTTAATTATTGGTAGAGTAAGCTTGTGTAGGCACATCTTCCTTCGATGCACTTTTTATATCAAATCCGTAAATCGTGAACATCTTCTCAACAATTTCATTTCACATCTTTATTGTACACCTACCTGCATAGAAGTAAATATTGTTTCCCTCAGGGAAAAGAGTGCTGTCAGATGCTTGGGCTTTGGATACCGCTCAGAAACCATATGCATGGCAGCAACTCACTCCAGAGGGTGATAGACCTTCAGCTAGGATGTAAGTTACATTTTTTATGAAAGATTTTTAACTGCTTTATGGTGTTCTAAGCAAGCTGTTTTACTGGTCTGATTTACTGATGGAACTCACTTGCAGAACTCTAGCTTGCCTTGTGGGTTTTTCAGTACTTGTAACTGAATGTAGATTATCTGTGGTTATACATTACACTCATCTGAGACTTATTTAGAACAAGCAAGCACATTCTTATTACTCTCGGCAAACAGCTTAAACTGAAACTGTAATATCATAGGATACTCTTACTTTCATAAGAAGAAATATTGCAGTAAGCTCCAGAGGGCCCGTGTAATGTGGAATCAAAGTTTGGTAGCCCATGTAATGTGGAATCAAAGTTTGGTAGCCCATGTAATGTGGAATCAAAATGTGTTAAAAGTGGCATTTTACCATTTTACTTGATGTTTTGCATGGCATTTTTGGGACATCATCAAAATTTTGAACTTGTGTCGAGATCTTTTATACCATAAACCTCGGTTGCAAATGCCCAAATGGTTCTTGTTTTGTATAAACTCGTATATCTGTATTGTCTATCTATCTTATCTTTGAGAAATAATTTCTTTTTTTTTTTACTGCTTCATCATTTTGGTTACGTTCAGGTTATGGTTGTTTAAGAAAATTTAGTTGAAGATAGGACTATTTTAACTTCTAATTATACATTATTAGAAAGAATCTTATCCCAGTTTTGTGGACACTTTTAAGTACCTTTGTCTTTTTGTTAATTAAGGTAAACTAAATGTCTGAAACTGCCACGAAATGATCGAAAAGGAGAGGTAAAACTGTCAGAGTCTATCTACTCCTATTTGTCAGGTAAAACTAGCTTATTATTTGTACTACTTGGGTACATCTCGCCCTCCCCCAGACCCTACTTCTGAGTTGGATATAATGGGTATGTATCCGTTTGTTTTCTATGTTGTCTAATGTTATGAACTCTACCCAGACTGGTATGAAAGATATTGAAAATGAAGCACGGTCTATCCTGTAATTTTTCCCTTGCAGCCTATAGGCAGTCAGGCCTTGGTACCTGGTCCTTATGATCCTTGTCGGGTGCTAGATAGTATCAGACACTCAACTCTACTAGTTTCCATATGAATTTCTTCATTTAATGCTGTTTTGAAGGTTCTAGTTGTAGGTATTTCACAGTTAATAAAAGTAGAAGAAATCCAATCAAAAATATGCTTCATTAATTTTAGCAAATGTCAGGTACAGAATATTAGTACTAGAGTTCAGTTTTAGAATTTACATTCGTCAATGTAGGTATGCAACAGCAAGTGCCCGCTCGGATGGCATGCTTCTGCTTTGTGGGGGAAGAGACATCTCGGGCACGGTAAGGTGTTACGTGCTTGTGAACCCTTTTATTACCAACCTACAAACTGTCAAATATTTTATAAGATCAAGGTCTTTTGCAATATGTTTATTTATTCAGATAATATCTTTTTTGTATTAACTTCTAATGATCCCATAAGCTTAGTTTATTCAACTTTTATTAGACTATGTTCATACTTTAGTTGGTCTACCATTGGTCTACCATTATATACTAGCTTTTCCTTTTTAATTAATCTGCTGTCAAAAATATTTGCAGGGTCAATGTACTAATCATGCGTTCAAACATTTAGAAAATGAAGTTTGTCTTACTTTATCTGATCATGCTGATCTGTGACCTGTGTCACTAGCATAAATAGGTGGTGCTATTTTTGCTTTGCCTCCCATTTTAATACAATTATTTATCATTTCAAGAGAGTAATGGAAGAAAGGTCTCACATTCTAATATAGGCATTTTTTCAGTGGTATATGTCTTCCTCTGGAATTTCCTGCATTGTACTATATTAAATAAGGAAGGATATTAGTGAAGTGTGAGATGCCTGCAAATAAGCAATAGACAACTGAAAATTAGCAACATATCCTTATAGTAGTTGTCTAAATATTAGTATGGAGTTCAAATTAACAGGTAGTCATATACGTAGTAGATTGTCAAATTTGCTGAAGGTTCAGAAGAAGAGGCTTGGTTGAACAGATGTTCCTTTCTCATAGAATCTTATTCTGTTGAAATTATATAAATTCTTTAACAAAATGAAATTATGAATGCTTTTCACTTTATTTAATTATCTGACACTATTATGGCATCTGCATCTGCATCTGCAGCCGCTAGCTGATGCTTATGGACTGCTTATGCATAGAAATGGCAAGTGGGAATGGACTCTTGCACCTGGCATTTCTCCTACATCAAGATATCAACATGCAGCCGTAAGTGTGAATAGCACATTTTACAAATTTCTTACTTTCTTTGGCATTTTTTTTCTTCCCCCTCTCTTTTGTTCCTTTTTTGTTAATAGAAATAAAGTTCTGCTAAACCCTTTAGAAGGGTAAACTTTTAGTATTTGGGTTCCTTATGATAGTGGTATGACAGTTCAGTAATTCAGTTCTTGTACTATAGTTGTTTCCACCCAACTTACTTTGGTTACTTGTTAGGTCTTTGTTGGCGCTAGATTGCATGTTACCGGAGGTTCTGTCAGGGGAGGTCGGGGAGTTGATGGTGAAGCAGCTGTTGCAGGTAATTTATGAATTGGGATGTTAGTTCAGTAGCAATTGCACTACTTTGGATTTAATAAATTTGCTAAATCCTGAACTGTTCTCTTCTCAATGGTAATTATGTTATGGAAGTACTTGATACTGCTGCTGGAGTTTGGTTGGACAAAAATGGACTGGTAACTTCTTCAAGCACCAATAAGGGGACGGCTGAACATGATCCTTCTTTAGAACTCTTGCGTCGATGTCGTCATACTGCTGCATCTGTTGATACACAAGTATATATTCACGGTGGACTCAGAGGAGGTATTGGTTACTTTTTTTTTACAATTGTTGGACTGTCTATTCCTTCTAAAACCTGAAGTACGTAATAAGTAATTCTTCTATTCTTCAGTGTCACACTTGACAGTTTTGTTGGCACGACTTTAACAATGTGGCGAAATCACACGTACACATTAAATGCAACATGTTTTTGGCACTATAGTTACCCACATCTACATGTTATGAGAAATTAAAGACACAATATACACATCTGTTTTCAATGCAGTTCTAAAATTTTGTGATCTTTATATGAAGAAGTAACTGCGCATTCTAGTTTATAATATTAGCGGTACTTTCTCTTTTGCTTTGATGGTTTCTATTTTGAAAGAGTAGCTGATGTTCACATTTTAGGTTTACTTTCATATAATTTGTTTTAACATTACCAGACCCTTTACCTTTCTTGCCACAGATTTGGTGTTAGACGATTTTCTCATTGCAGAGAACTCTCCAGCTCAATCTGACATCAATTCTCCTTCTTTACTTTCTGGGAGGTCCTCAACGAGAAATCTAGATGGCTCTGCCTCTTCTAGTGGCTCAAGGTTATTTTTGTTGTTACAGTTGTTGTATAAGTTCTGGACTTAACGACCATATGCTTGCTACTGTAATTTGACTTTATTAGCTCTCATAATTTTTTCCTTGATCAAGTTCTATGGTATCTAGTATCGACATACCAATATATGGTGGTTTAGATTATTAGAACTATTTTGTTGCTCGAATTCCAGGAACTGCGGATGCTTGCCTCAATCTTCTTCCCCTGTTTTCATGCTGTCCTTGTTCTACATGTAGGACCTTTCTGGAATCTTTTTTCAGAATCTCTTGTCAAAGATGTGTTCAAGTTTTAGGAATCCTAGGTTTCTGTTGTAAAGTGTAAAAGAAGGGTATTGGATGCTTATTTAGGAAAATGAATTACATAATTTTTATTATTATAAACCGCATTCTCCTAATCATTGTGCATGCTTGTCCCACTTTGGAACTTTGATGGACTGATTATTTACTTGTTTAATAAAAAATGAAAGAAAATATGAGCTGATTTAAATTAAATTCCTATTTAATCAAACACTGAAGAATAGAAAGAAAAAAGGGTGATCAATTGTCTGAGGATTATTTTAGAATAGCAAGCCATTTTATCAAGTTGAAAGGAATTACGTAAGTTGTTTTGTGTAACCAACCCAATTTAATGTCATGAATGAAAATCACAATATTGCTTTGTTTTTTTGTTTTTCGCCTGAAGTGAACTTATCTACGTTGACTCAATTTCTTTCAAAATTGCATTCATTCATTTTTGTCAGAATGGACAAAAACTCAATGGCAAAACTGGCCGAGGCTTCTGCTGCAGAAGCTGAGGCTGCTAATGCAGTCTGGCAATCCGCACGATCTTTATCTGGTTTTAATGAAGAAACAAAAGTCTTGAGTAATAACACACAAGCTGCCGAGACCACTTCAGATGGTAGTGATACTGAAGCAGATGTTCGTCTGCACCCTAGAGCTGTATGGCTCTTGTGCATTTCAATTTCTGATAGAGGGTTTTATTTATCTACAAGCTTCAAAAATTCACGATATTTCTGATTCTACAGGTGGTTGTTGCCAAAGAGACTGTAGGAAGCCTAGGTGGAATGGTAAGGCAGTTATCTTTAGACCAATTTGAGAACGAAAGTAGGCGAATGGTTCCATTGCATGATCTGTCACATCCTACGAAAAAGTTTACAAGGCAGAAATCTCCTCAAGGTCTGCATAAGAAGGTAAACAACATGTAGTTTGCTATGTGTTATTCCTTTCTTCTTTACTGTAAGCCTGGAAAACATATTCTTGTTACTTTTTTTAATTTTTGAGTTATCATTATAATCATATCTTCCCTTGTCATAGATTATATCTACATTGCTTAGGCCTCGAAATTGGAAACCTCCTGTTGATAGGAGGTTTTTTCTGGATTCTTATGAAGTGGGTGAGCTTTGTTATGCGGCTGAACAAATTTTTATGCATGAGCCAACAGTTCTTCAATTAAAAGCTCCAATCAAATTGTTCGGTGATCTTCATGGACAATTTGGGGATTTGATGCGGTTATTTGATGAATATGGATACCCTTCTACAGCAGGAGATATAACGTAAGTCTGAAAGTGAAGTTCATGGCAGCTTTAATCTTAAATATCATGCTTTAGCAGAAGAGTATCACTCTTAAATATATGCTTTAGCAGAAGAGTATCACTTACCTGTACACTCTACGCTACACTGGCACAGTATCAATCACTAGACTAGATGTACGGTTGTATTGATTATGGTGGGTGGTTTCAACAGCTGTGGTGCTTCTAAAGGCTCCAGCTAAGCTCAGAAATCAGAAAAAAGTGATACCTCGGCTTTAGCAAATCTGATGTTAAATATGTGATGGTTAGACCAGCGATGAAGGGATCCCCTTTTTTGATTCCTAGTTTTTACAAAAAATTGTCATTATAAAGGCTAAGAAATGTAGATATAGCATGAGAAAGAAATAAAGAATAATGTACAAGTGGTCTTGCTAGATGATTCTTATCATTACTATGGCCTAGGTAGGTTCTTATTTTTTTTTTTTCTACTATAAAAATATGTTCTTTGTGGTGGTCGCTATTCTGTGATACGGATTGCAGTCATTTAGTGCTTCTCAAATCATAAATATCAGGAAATGAGAATTCGAAATACAAGCTCTGCTATCCTTCTTCAGATAGGAATTGCTGAATATAAATCTGTTCTTTTTTCAGTTACATTGATTATTTGTTTCTGGGTGATTATGTTGATCGAGGACAACACAGCTTGGAAACTATCACTCTGCTTCTTGCTTTAAAGGCAAGCTTCTCCCTTGACGAATCTAGTACTTGGTTTCATTTTGCAGTGCTACATCATTTAATGGTATTGGCTCTTTGATATAATATTCAGATTGAGTATCCTGAGAATGTTCACTTAATACGGGGTAATCACGAAGCTGCTGATATAAATGCACTCTTTGGATTTCGTCTTGAATGCATCGAGAGGATGGTATACTGCTTATGATATCAATTTTATGAACTACCATCTAGTTCTTTACTTATCTAATGGTAAAGGGATTTTCAGGGAGAAAATGATGGAATCTGGGCATGGACGAGGTTCAATCAGCTATTTAACTATCTTCCCCTCGCTGCCCTTATTGAGAAGAAGATTATCTGTATGCACGGAGGCATAGGGAGGTCGATACATTCAGTAGAACAGATAGAGAAACTAGAAAGACCCATAACCATGGATGGTGGATCTCTTATTTTAATGGACTTGTTGTGGTATGTTTTTTAAGCCTATACAATGATCTTCTGCTCAAGGTTTTGTTTAAGTGCACCCTGTAGAATTCTATGTTTTGTGCAGGTCTGATCCCACAGAAAATGATAGCGTAGAAGGTTTGAGACCCAATGCCAGAGGACCTGGCCTCGTCAGCTTTGGGGTATGTGTGCTGTTTGTAATTTCCTTAAAAGTAGTGATCAAGAATCCAAAACATAAAATGTTAATAACTGTCAACAAAGGTCCATAAACAATAGTCAGCGTTCCAGAATCCTTTAGAGGACCCGTTGTCTAACCTTTAGCTGATGGGTAGGGGACAGTGAATGTGTTTCTTCAAGCAATAGGCCGTACCCTTCTTAAATATTCAAGGAGAAGAGTATATCCCTTTTGAGCAATCTAAAATACATGGTGTTAAGTAGAGCAAGTCGAGTGAAATAAATACAAGAGTGAAGCGAGAGGTGCAAGAAATAAATCTTGTCCCTAAACAATTGATATCCTTATTACATATAGTAAAGCAAATCTGCTAGATTTAAAAGTTGTCAAGTTTTTGTTTTTTTTGTCATGTCGACATGTCATAATGACAGATATCCGTCTGGGTTTAGATTTTAACAAATCATGGTTTAAGCACCATGATCTTGTAATACTTTGGATAAACTTTCCTCTTTTATAAGTCCAGTGCAAGAAATTGGTTGTATATAGTGATTCTGTTTGCTATACTCCCTTTTAGGATGTCTAGTTTGAAATTCAAATCAGTAATCTGTGGGTAAACTTTAACTTGTAATATGCTCTTGTAGCCTTGGCATTACACAATAATGCATCATCTCTTATTGCAGCCTGATCGTGTCACTGATTTTTGTAAGAGGAACAAATTACAACTAATTATAAGAGCCCATGAATGTGTTATGGATGGGTTTGAACGGTTCGCTCAGGGACAGTTGATCACTCTTTTCTCTGCGACGAACTATTGCGGCAAGTAGTTCATTTGTTATTACTTCTGATAAGATGCTGAGTTCGGTTCTGATTAAAAGTATGGATTCAGGCACTGCCAACAATGCTGGAGCTATACTGGTAGTGGGTAGAGGTTTGATGATTGTGCCAAAATTGATTCATCCCTTGCCACCTCCCATGCATTCACCAGATACATCCCCAGAAAGGGGAACAGATGACACGTGGATGCAGGTAACATTCTTATGGGGCGTGATGTCTACTTCCTATTTTGCTGCTTTCAACCACGACAAACCCAAGTCACCAGAGACTCTACTGTTCACTGTTATTTCCTCTTTTTTTTTTTATTATTTATTTTTCATGTATTTTATTTCTGCAGGAACTAAACATTCAAAGACCACCAACTCCTACCAGAGGGCGTCCACAGCCTGATCTTGATCGGAACTCACTTGCATATATATGAAACTAATCTTTGTTTTACAACAGCACTCATGTGAAATCCTTGGTCTCGTGGTTGCATTCTAATCATTTTTCCCGTCAGCCAGAACTCATCGTCTGTGACTACAGAGTATTCCATTCCCTGTTGGAGATGTGTTGGCTGGGGAAAAAATCAGTTCAGTGATGAATGTTTAGTAGTTGAAAGGAGGTTAGTCCCCGAAGTTGTGTGTATTCTAATGTATATGGTAAATATTTAATTCGTAATCTCATTTTAGTAATAATAACGAAATGTTGAAAAAATATATAACCTTTGGCCCATATCTCCGGGTGAGACAAAAGGAGTATATTTGTTTTGGATTTACTGACGGTTGCTTCTAATATGTTGTAAGGATGTTCACTGACAAGAAAAAGGGTTTTGGCCCAAAATGGCACAATTTCAACAAAAAATGTCCAAAATGGCACTTTCTGCAAAGCTGACACTCCACTGGCACATACATCATGCATGTACAGCCTGTATTAGGGTCAAAATGCAAGTATCAGATGCGTTTCTGCTCCAAACACAAGTGAACACCGCGTTTCTCTTGTATTTTCCATGGAGAACTCAGGACAGGACGCATATGGAACCTGCGTTCTCACCTTACAACGCATTTGTGTGTTGCGTTTTGCAAAAAAAAAAAGAAAAAAAGAGCAGCACAAACGCCAACAGAACTTTCGTTTGGCTGAAAACGCAAGTAATAATTGCGTTGTGATAAAAAAAAACGCTGACAAAAGATGCGTTTTCTAAGTCTGCCCATAAACGGGCATAAACGCAATACACACTAGCGTTTTGATGTTAACGCAGGTTCTATATGTGTTATGTATGTGCCAGTACAGGACCAGCTTTCAAAGAGTGCTATTTTGGGCATTTAGATAAAAAAAATTACCATTTTGGGCATTTTCTCCAAGAAAAAAGCATTAGACCTTTAGTCTTTTAACACAACATAAGCACGAACATCCATTACAAATCAGGCTAAGTTAGATGTAAGTACTTTAAAGACAAAAATAAAACCAAGGATCAATGACAGCATTAAAAACATGAATTGCTAAACAGAAAATTGAGATAGTATTCCATTCTTCACAGATTCTTAACTCTTAAGTATCAATTAGTACCAGACTGTTCATAAAAGAATTTGCGGAAAGAGGTCGTTTCTTCCATTCAAAATCCGTTGCATCACTCGTTTCAAGATTATATGACGCAGATCTCTTTCCAAAAGTACTTGTTAGCAATACTTCACCATTGCTCCTCATACATAAAATATTCCAAATATCATCAAATCTAAGCAGATCAGCTCTAAGCAGATCAATTCTACACTTTTGCTCCCAACAAACGCTTGTGCCATTTCCGTTTAATACCCACATGTTAAAACCAGGGTTAGTATAAGTCCTGTTGAAAAGAGCAAGCGATTCACCATATGCTTGAAGTGAAAAATGACGATCCTCATGGATACCAACACAATTCGGTGGTGATGAAATCCGTCTCAATTTATCCTTATCTGTGTCATAACACACAATTATATTTTCTCCTTTCAACGTTTCACCCCGAAAATATGCAGTACTACTAAGAAACAACTAATCATATTGGGTGACATACCGGATGGTCATGAGACTGTTATTACTTGTCTTCCAAGAATTTGTGGCTAGACTATATACATCAGCCACAGTAAACTGATACTTACCATCATCCGATTTATACTTTAAAATCTTTACCACTTTAAAATCATTAGCTTTCGGACAAAATCCCAAAGCTAGTGTAATTCTATCATAGGGAGGAAGACTCAACCTGGGAGGATCAGGAAGAGCTTTAAGTTTTCGAATTGTCGGATTCCATTACAACAGCTTTTTATAGTATCCAACAAGCGAGGTAGCCAAACACATCAAACCATTAGACACACCATACAAAGTACTCGAACCAGACAAACGAGAAGGATATGGTTGTGAACTGTATTCTTCACGTTGTACATCATCAACACGCAATAATAATGGTGATGGGTCATCACTAGGAAGCGGTTTGAATAGTAGATAATTACATTGTTGTGTTTTTTGATAATTTAAGTGAGCAGCAACAAAGAGAGGACTTTTGATAAGATAATACCATGATTTTCGAACGCACATGCATCGAACAATATATTTTACGGGCAACCTTTGGAGAATCGGAGTTAAGATTTCTCCTGGGAGGTCGTCACGTTTCTTCCCACGCCTCCGGTAAGTTTTCATACCTATAATGATTGTGGTTTAAAAGTTGCACCTAGGGTTTCTTTCTCACCTACGGCTTTCACATATCAATGGCAATATATAGAGCGGGAGATAGATATCTATAGAGAAAATCCCCAAACTACATCACTTTTGTGATCCACTTGCTCAAAATAATCCGTCCTTTTTGCCCACGGTGTACGCATTCCCTATATGCGCATCTGGGGTTACGCATTCCCCAGATGCGCAATGACGTCAGCATTCGTCATTTCTTCAATTGAGTCGCCGACGTTCTCTGAGGCGAAAAATCGCCTCTCCGGTTCCTCTCCCCCGTCCATGGCATTCTGACAACCTGCACTTCTGTTGATGGCATCAAAACGAAGCCCAGAGCTTCCTCTTCATTTTGATCCGTTTGTTTATTGATTTTCGGCCCCGCAGGGGCGTGCACAGATGAACCGAAAGACAGATCGGAGAAATAATGTTCGATTTGGGGCTTTCAAATCCGGAATTCAAAATGTAAAACGAATGGTACTATGTTGTAGAGGGTGAAAAACCGAGTAATTTGGTGTATGGTATTGTAGTGAGAAGTTGCTGGAAAGGGACGAACAAACTCGTCGAAGTTTCGACCAAAATTCATCTCCGGCGACGACTGGGACGAAGGTGAACAGTGCTTGGCATACGCATACAGCCACGCATGCTCAACATGAGTATCCTCTGTTACTGTTCACGAGCACAGAAACTAATTTAACAAAGTCCACGTCATGGCAAAATGCGTGGTTCAAAGCCACGCAATTTTGGAATGCGTATACCCTATACGCATGTCCAAAATACGTGGTCTGTGGGTAAAAAGGGTGGACGATTCTGAATGTAGGCATTTTGGGTAGATGGATTAGAAATATGGGTAGTTTGGTATCTCACCCGATATCTATATATATCCAAATTAAAGTTGTATTATAAATGAATTTATTTATTTTTTATTAGTATTTAAAAAAATTCATATTTACTATTTGAACTTTATCTTAAGATCTAAAAATCAGATTTAGATGATTTTACAATCCACGTAAACCTCATAAAATAACCTTTAATTTAGTAATATTTTAATAATTATTATTCAAATGAAAATACTTAGAATCTTAAGAAAAAATATAATTACGAATTTTTACATTAATTCTATTCAATGTAGAAGTCCTACATTTATAATGCTATTCAATGTAGAAAACCTAATTATATGTGATTTAAATCATTTGCATATACATTTTCGTATTACAATATGAATGCACTTTTTAGTTTATAACATATTAAAATATAAAATATTTTTTATGCTAGATCCAACGGTTTTCATCTATTTATTTTAAGATTTTGTCGCATGGAGGACTAGACTACCGATTATCAAAATTTTGGACAAAATCCCTCTTACACTTATTATTAAAATTGTATTTGGTTTTAGTAGAACTCTCTTCAAATAATTACAAGGGTATTTTGATGATTAAAACGAATTATAAATAGAATTTTCAGCGTGAAAAATTGTCAATTTCTTCTCTTCTTTGTTTCTGCGTATATTTAATTAGAAAAAATTTATTAAACCATCACTAAATTAAAGATTATTTTGTTTATTTCACGTCGGCTGTAACCATCCAAATTAAATTTTAAGAAATCAAAATAGAGCACAAATATTAAATTGAACGTGTAAAATCTTATATAATAACGTGTTGATATGTAAATTAATAACATATAAAATTTTAAAAAAAAATAATATAATTAAAAATATTTAAAAAGGTGTCAACGCACGGGTTATAAGCTAGTACTATATTATAATAACGAAGCATTAAAAGTTTGGTTGGTCGGTATAGTACTTCATGTATTTACTTAATTACCTTAATTAATCTTTACTTATTTTCTTTTATTATGGTACATATTTATTTTATAGTTATGGGTAATCATATTTTATAAAATAAAATAACGATATTATAGTTATTAATAAATAACCAATTACCTTTTTCAGCTATTACCTTTTCTAACTAAATCTCTTCTTCCCAAAAATAAAAATATCATGGGTGTTCTATTTAATGAAATAAACTAATAATATTATCATTAACTGATTACCTTTTTTAGCTAAAAGATATTATCTTTTCTATATTTTCTAACTATAATATCTCATTTTCAAAATTTCTTCTTTTGGTTAATTATCCTTACTTAGCTATTAATTATTGGTAAAAACATGTTATTCTATATATTTTATAAAATAAAATATATAGGTGTTAATTTATGCATACCCTAAACTTATTCATGCACATTCTTTCTTTTCATTTGACTAAAATATCCTCTAACCATTTTAGATACCCTTACTCAAAAACAAAACCGATCACATAGACTTCTTTACTTTTGTCGCAATGCTAACAATATATTAAATTATTTTTATCCTTTTATTATTATTATTATTATTATTATTATTATTATTATTATTATTATTATTATTATTATTATTATTATTACTATTATTATTATTATTATAAACATAAGTTTTAATAAATATTAAATAAAATAAAAATATAAGTAAACCCGAAACATTTTCCAAATAAGATAAAATAGCTCACATTTTTTCTTTGATGATAATATGGTCACATTAGTAAGTTTGAAAATTAGGATCGAATGAATAAAAATAATTTTGTTCTTGGTAAACATATTTTTTATATTTGAATAAAAGTTAAAGAACATACATACATTTAGAAATATGAAATACATAAATCAATAAAAAGTTGATGCCAATATATAAGTTTTGTATTAACCATGTACAAAAATATTATTATAAAAAATAATAAAAATCAAGAAAAAAATAGATAAATTGATCTAAATTTATCAACTTTCTTATCTTGAAAAAATAAAAAATAATTAATATAAATGTGATATGAACATAGTGAATAAATAAAATTTACTTTTGTTTATTATATTTACTTCCATACATTGTTATTTGAAGGGATAACTCATTGGTTTTAATTGGTAAATATAATTGTAGGTTATAGGTATAGGCGCAACTAATAAAATTAAGAAAAATAATAAAACTTTAGTAATTAAATTTAAGTTAGAAATTGATAAAATATTTTACAGAATGGTAAGATTACATACCCGAAGAAAAAAACTGAAACAGCTTTGATATATGTGATATGAGTAACCTTCCAGGGAGAATAAGTTATATAGAGAATATGGGAGAACAAATCTTGTGCACTCATTTCTTTTTGTCTTGTAGTGGTTGGGATTAAATTCATAGTCATCTATGTAAATTAACGTTGTTCTGCGTATTAGAGGAACTAACCTCTGCTGTTTTAGTCCTATTATGAGGATAGGGCTCTAATTTCATAATTTTTTTTAGATTACGAATTTCGTTTTCTATTATGGTAGAAAATCTACTGTAAAAGACGGGTTGCTCGTCTTTTATAGCTTCTAAATCCCAAATTAGGTATCTAGTTGCTGTTTGATTTCCAGGGGAAATAGTATTTCTAGAGTCTCTAAGAGATGATCTAGATATTCAAGGTTAGTCATGTCTATCATGACATTACCTTTAATGTTAACAAACCAAGGTTTATCATTCATGATTATAACAATTAATAAAAATTGATTAAATATGAAATTTTTCTAAGTAGGGTTGTGGGTTTTACCAGGCTTTTTCAAATGATTTCTATCTGCATGGGAATTATTGATCTTTAAAACTTCATTTTCTTCTTTAAACCTTCTGTTTATCATTTCTTGTCTTCAATCCTATGACTGGCATTTCCCTACGGCCTCCTGCCTAGCGGTACTCCATGTGCTTCAAAGCGGACTCCAGAATAACTTGAAATATAACCGAGATTTATGAAGAAAAAGACTTTTTATTGATTCATATAATTATACAGATATAGACTCATTATGAGTTTATTTACACTCACAACCCCCTAAGGGTTTTACTCACTCATTAAGAACTTCTTTGAATGCTTAGTATACAGTGCGTGTGCTCTGCTAAGTTCAAGATGCTCAATACTAAAAACTTAACTCGCCTTTTATAGAATAAGGTCGAGGTTCTGTACAAAATTATCAACGTAAGTGATTACGTTTTTGTACTCCATTATTTTGCCTTTTGAATCGATAAGATTCCTCTTATCTTGTCTTCTCATGTGCTTGAAAGTGGATTCTTTTTCTTTAATCCTCCACCTTTGCTTTTCCAGCTGCTTTAGACAGCTTGTCTTCTTCTGAAGTGGTGGCGGGGTCTCTTTTTGTCGATTTACATACATTGCAATCAAAAGAGATTCCTTTTTGAATCATTGCCCTCTTTACTTTGTCGCAAGTGGAAGGATAATGATATCCAAATACTTTCTTCTGGACCAGCTGTCTTCTGAACATTTGAACTTTTGTCCAGTCTTCTTCGTCCATTCCTTTATGGGAATAGGAGTGGCCAAACAGTTAGTGGATACATGATTAACTTTAATCGTGTCATTTTTTTCTATGCTGAACAACTTGTCTGTGAGGACTATGAGCTTTTGTTCTGCAAGTTGGTGAAGGTCTTGTTTCTCCAGCTTTGATTCTTTTGGCTGAGATGGAGAATAGATGCTTTCTTTGACTGTCCCAATCTGCACATAAGAGTATGGTAACTGATTCATCGTCTTCATCCCATAACATGACTGTTCCTTAAAATTTAAGATAAATTTCTTTATCTGTGTCTTTGAGACAGTTCTTCTTGTAGCTTTTGACTGCTTTTCTAAACTGAATCGAAAATTTGGAAATTTCTAATAAATTATTAGATGGATATACCAATGCTAATAATCCATAAAGATAAGCATCCCAAACGAATTCAGGATTACTGTTAGGATAGAAGTTGAAGTAACTAATGTTCTTCTTATCCGTGGTGAAGTAGTGCTCTTCTGCAAAGTTTGCTTCTGTAGAGCTTCTTGCTTTAGTAAACAGATAGTTGAAACCAGAAAATGAGATTTTACTAGTATCTTCTTCTGCTTCTATGTATTCCAACTTGGGCTTTTGATGGTTTTGAATTGTTCCCAAGCAGATTAAGTTAGTAGCACTAACTTTCTTTTTTAGAGCCTCGCTGTAAGTTGGTCATAAGGCTTCAGCCGAACTTATCAACTATAATGGTGCTTTGGATTCTGCACTGGTATACACTCGTCCTGCGGCTTGAGCTTCTGCGAATGATGTGTATTTTTTATGCTTGATTCCTGAAACTCCCTTTACTGCGAGTTCTGCAATATTCCATGTGGTGTAGATGCCCGGGTTAGGACCATTGAACACGACATAGTAGGCTTTAGGTGCCTTATATCCTGTGAGGATTGCTGAAGTTTGACCTTCAGTCTTTTTAGGGATTTGAATTCCCCCATTAGGTCTCAAACTTAAGTCTGAGGGTTTAACTAACGTTATCGAGGTCTGTACCTCATTCTGATTTTTTTGGCAAATTCACAGCCTTCAACGGATTTGTTGAATCTTTACCTGGAGACGTTTGCTCAGGATTAGTCACTTCTTGACTCATTTCTGAGGAAGGCGAAGGAATTACCCTTTGAGACGAAGTTGAAACTTCGTGTTGGATTTTTGCCAAATCCACAGGCGTCAACGGAGTTGATATGCCTTTACCGGTAGCCGTTTGCTCCGAGCTAGTCTCAGATTCATTCTTTGAAGAAGAAGGTTCAGAGATAACCTTTTGATGCTCAGGAAGAGAGTACTCCCTTACAAATGCTATTTTTTCTCGAAGGATTGAAAATCTAGTTTCCAATGATTCGTATTCTTTTAGAAAAATCATTTGTTCTGCCAATAATTTTTTTATGGGAAATTTTATATCTTTTATCTCAAAGAAAGAGATTTTTATAGAGCAAAGCTCTTTGATCTAAGCAAAAGATCTTTGGTGTAGAGAGGATGTTTGCTCAGGAAGAGAGTACTCCCTTACAAATGCTATTTTTTCTCGAAGGATTGAAAATCTAGTTTCCAATGATTCGTATTCTTTTAGAAAAATCATTTGTTCTGCCAATAATTTTTTTATGGGAAATTTTATATCTTTTATCTCAAAGAAAGAGATTTTTATAGAGCAAAGCTCTTTGATCTAAGCAAAAGATCTTTGGTGTAGAGAGGATGTTTGGTGTGATTTCCAAATGCTGAACTCCTCCTCTATTTACTGAAACGCCTTGGTTACCTGCAATAGGATGTGACGTGACTCTGTAGAGTTCTATTTGCCATACCTTTTACTTTTGCTGATATTCCCTTGTTAAGAAGTCGGCAAGACAATTCTTAACTCCATCAAGGTGTTCAACCTCGAAGCTGTATCTGGAAAACCATTGCAGCCATCGCACAAGTCTTCCTTGCTTATTATCTCCTTCAATCTTTATCTTAAGGAAATAAGTAAAATTCTTATTATCAGTCCTGACAATAAATTCAACAGGGGTTAGATAAATAGAGAATTTTGTAATAGCTCTTTTGACCGCCAAGTATTCTTTCTCATTAGAATGATATCTTGTTTCTGTATCTTTAAAGCTTCCTGATGCATATCTGCATATTAATTCTTGTTCATCAGAATTAATGGCTTTGAGAACTCCACCCCAATGTTTATCGGATGCGTCTGTCTCTACAATAAGCTTGTCTCATGGCTTTGGATGATAGAGCTTAGGGAAGCTTACCAACTGCTTATTAATTTTCTTAATGTAAGAAGTGTCAGATTCTGTCCATTTCCATGGAATTCCCTTCTTGAGCTTAGCCTGCAAAGGAGATCTTATAGCTGCAAGTTTAGGAATATAATCAGATGCATAAGTTAATATACCTAAAAACCTTTGCAACTGTTTTCTATCTTCTATTTGATCTAGAAACTTATGAATATGTTCCAAAATATGACTTTGAGGACAGTGAGTTCCCTGATCAATTTCTAAACCTAAGAAATTAATCTTTGTTTTGAAGAGCTGCACCTTTTTCTTGGATACATTATACCTAGACTCTCGCATTTCTTCAGTACTGCTGCCAAATGTATAAGGTGTTCTTTTTCATTGTTAGAATTTTTCATTGTTTGAAATATTGATGGAGCTTGTTTCAAACCAAATGGTAACTCTCCACTGATAATGTCCTTGAGGACATGTAAATGCTGTCAATAGCTGTGATTCTTCATCTAACAGTACCTGCCAGAATCCTGATTTACAGTCTAATGAATTAAACATTTTCTTACCTCTTATGAGGGTTAGCAAGCTATCCTTATTGGGTAAATTATGACCATCACCTATAGTAAGATCGTTCATTCTTTTATAGTTGACAACCATTCTTTTCTTACCTCATCGTCGCTCAGCTTTATTTTCCACTAGGAATGCTGGTGACATGTGGGTGAAAAACAACACCTAGAGGGGGGTGAATAGGTGTTGATGGTTATTAATGTAAATTTATGAACTGTTTTGAAAATAACTGAAAACAGCTTGCTGATTGTAATAACACAGTTCACAAACTGTTTGTATCTAAAATGTAATGCAGAAAGGATATAAACATTAAATAAAAGAGACACTCAATCTTTTAGCCAGGTTCGACCCCTAATCCTCTATGGTCTACGTCCTGGTCCCTTACCAAACTTGGTAAGAGAATATATTATTGATCAACTATAATCCAATTACAAGATACAACAATATATCTCCCTTAACCCTTGCTGCTTACAAATGGCTTGCTGTTTCCTGTGCTGAACTAACCCTCTAAGTAATACTTCCCAAGTATACTTCTCTAGTATAGTTCGACTCACCCTAAACTTGAAGCCAACCTTGTACAATAACAAATAAATACAATTTGAACAATACAAGTGTTTGAATATTACAACTCAATCTATGACCCTCTGAATATATAGATATATGTACGAATGTAATGGGTTTTGAAAGATTGAAAAGGATTTTGCAATGAAAGCTTGTAGTTGTTTGTGTATCGTGTTTTTCTGTTCTTCAAAGGATATTCAATTGATGATAAGAACTGACCAAGTCCAGTCCTTATATAGGAGAACACGAAACTAGGAAAATCATCTTTGAGGAATTTTCCCAACGGTACAAAAATGAGCCATTTAGAGATGATATATTTGTTTAAAGAGCTTTAAGAGAGTTTTGAGTCTCAACTGATGGAGAGGAAGAAGGACGTGTATGGAGAGAATAAAAGCCATCATGAGAGTCATGTGGTTGTTTAAAGTGGAGGTGGTGTGACATTAAATTAATAAAAAGTAAAACTTTACTTTTCTTAATTTAACTCAAGGAATATGTTTGTCTCCCCATATGCATGTGATATGATAGATTGCATATTTAATTATACTCAGAGGGCCCTTACAAATATTCCTAATAATGTATAAACTTGATGTACTCTGATTTCTTGATATTCGGAAAAACTGCCAGACCGAAATCAGCATGCTGTTTTGTGAAACTGGTACGCCATTTGTGCAAATGGCTTGCTGTTTGATACAGACTGATTACTTAATCAGTATGCTGTGTTCCCTGCAAAACCAGGTTAGAACATATACAAATGGCAGGCTGTTTTATATCTGAAAATAAGCCAAATGCCTTTCTGTTTGTCATCATCAAAATCTAGGAATTTCAATCTCCCCCTTTTTTATGATTACAACCAATTTTAGGAGAATTTTAATACTCCCCCTAAATCCCTGCACTCAATGTTAGATATAAAACCATAATAATAATAATAATAATAATAGAATTATGTAGCCACTTAACACATTCATAGAACCATAAAACCATCAATATCAAACCAAATAAAACCAGCAGTATCCAACATTCCAACAAAATACTTAAGCATCAAGGTTCACATAGGTTCACATAGTTCACATAATTAAAGACATAATTAAAGACATAATTCAGACCATTCAGACCAGACAAGTTCAAGTTCAGATTTAACATAAAAAATTCTCCAAATTTTCTCCCCCTTAATTCATCAAAAATCAAGGTTCTTTAGGAGTCTTATCATCAACATCCTCATCTGTGTTGGTTGCTTCAGTGTCACCATCTGGATTATCTCCATCTTTAGCAGCTGCGGTAGCCAAGTCATCGAGGCTGTGATCATGATCCATTGCAGAATGGGTTGCAGAGGTAGCTCCACCTGTCTTCATCATCAGATCCTTCAAAGTTTTCATATCACTGATAAACCCCTTCATAACTGTCTTGATTGTCTGACAATCTGCTTTGACATTTTGAAGATCACTTTTGATTTCCAGTATGTCTTTCTTAATCTCAATAATGTTCCCAGTGTTGAGCATAGTATCAGTTTGGATTGATTTTAACAATAGCATATCTGAAGAAACAGAATCAGTAGCACCAGGAGTGGGGTTGGAAGGTTCTCCAATGTCAGGGATAGACTCAGTTGGTGGAGAGGTTATAACCTTAGACACTTCTCCATTAGCAAGTTGAAGATTGTTTTGGCTTAAGGTCTTTTGATCAAAGTTGTCTTTGATGGTTAGCTTAATAGCAGACTTGACATCAACCTTAAAACCCTCAAAAACCCTAGTGAGAAGCTGAGCATATGGAATGCCAGTGTGAGCTTTCTCAACTGTCCCAACCATCGTTTTCAGAATAAGGGTTGACAAATCAAAAGGTTTACCAGAGATAATCATGGCAACCACAATAATATCTTGGTTAGTGAAGCTAGATTTGTTTCCTAACCGAGGACAGATATGGGATCTAACAAGCTTGAATATGAGATGAGCTAAAGGAGACACATTGGTGGTAGCATGAGAAGTGGCAGTTATTGAATCTTCAGTGTCATACAGAATTTTTAATTGGTCTTGTACTGAAAAATCAGGTAGAGTAATAGCACTTTGGGCAGTATAAATATTTTCATTGCTCTCAGTCTCAATAGATAGAAGTGAGTTTAGCAGGGGAGGGTTTAACTGAATTTTCTTCTTTCGAACAGAGGATATCACATTTCCAAAGGAATCCTCATGCAATTTAGCATAAAACTCACGCACAAGATCAGGATAATAGATTTTTGGTAGATCTAACATAAAATTCCCAAGCCCAATATCATTAAACAACTTCATAACACCACATTCAGTTAACAGTGGGAATAGCTTACCAGATAGTGGAGACCCATGAATCAATTGACGAGTACCTAGCTCCATATCCGTGTATCTCGATTCAAACTCAGGACCAGCGAAGTTTGGAACCCCTTTGAGCCTCTTCGATTCAGGAGTTTGTGATACTTCATCACCACTGAAATTTCCAGGACAAGCAAGATCAATAACTGATTCATCTTTCTTAGAAGGTGTTTGATTTGCTTGGAGACCAGATTTTCGTCCACGAGTACGAGCCATGGTTTGTCTTTGAGAGAAATCGCCGCTTTGAGAGAGAGAGAGAGAGAGAGAGAGAGAGAGAGAGAGAGAGAGAGAGAACCCTAATTGAAATGTTTGTGTTGAGGATATGACCCGTCTCTCTTGTTTTTGATTAAACAATAGGGGAGAATTTAGAGAAAATTAATTAAAAACTAAATTGGAAACTCAATTCGGCTCATAGTGTAAGTATAAAATTTAAGTACATGTCTCTCTAAACTATTTATCATTTTTCACCACATATATTTATTTAGCATTAATACGAATCAAAAAAAATCATGATAAAATAAGAGAGTTTATATGGGCATGTAACACATAACATATTGATAACCCTGTAGGATATAAATTCAGAACTTATCAAACATAATTTTAATCACATAAAAAATCATAAAACATTTATTTGCACTTAAGTGATTAGCTAGAAAAATGTCAAACAGTATGCCATTTGTAACCTGTGATTAAGACAAATGGTAAGCCATTTTGCCTAATACCTGTCATCCAGCATGCTGTTTTACATAGAGCACATACCAAGTTGCATTCAAATGACTGAGAATCTTTCTTCAGCAAGGGGCTTTGTAAAGATATCAGCTAGTTGAAATTCTGTTGGAACAAAGATTAATTCTATCTTGCCCTTAGCCACATTGTCTCTCAAGAAATGGTGTCGAACATCAATATGCTTCGTTCTTGAGTGATTCACCGGATTTTTAGAAATGCTAATGGTGCTAGTGTTGTCACAGTTGATTGGAACTTTTCTACACTTGATGTCAAAGTCCCTTAGTGTTTGTATCATCCATAGTAGTTGAGAACAACAGCTCCCATCTGCTAGATACTCCCCTTCAGCAGTGGATAAAGCAACCGAGGTTTGTTTCTTGCTTTGCCATGAAACTAGACATTGTCCAAGAAATGTACAAACACCACTAGTGCTCTTTCTATCAACTAGACACCCTGCATAATCTGCATCACTATACCCAACAAGATCAAAAGTATTTGTGATAGGATAAAACAAACCAAGAGAAATGGTACCACTTAAGTATCGAAATATTCTTTTAATAGCATTTAAGTGAGACTCTTTAGGGTTTGATTGAAACCTTGCACAAACACAAACACTATACATTATGTCAGGTCTAGAAGCAGTTAAGTAAAGAAGGCTACCAATCATACCTCGATACCTTTTTATATCGACAGCCTTACCATTTTCATCAGCAAACAGCTTGCTGTTTTGAATCATAGGAGTCGATTTTGGCTTAACATCCTCATAACCAAATCTTTTCAGTAGACTTTTTGTATACTTGGATTGGTGTACAAAAATTCCATCTTTAGATTGCTTGATTTGAAGACCCAAGAAATAATTGAGCTCACCCATCATGCTCATTTCGAACTCACTATGCATACACTTTGAAAACCATTTGCACATTGTTTCATTAGTAGCTCCAAAGATAATATCATCCACATATATTTGAACAATTAAAATGTCTTTACCATTTTGCATAATAATGTAGGATCGATTTTACCTCGAATGAATCCATTTTGGATTAGATACTTACTAAGCCTTTTGTACCAAGCTCTAGGGGCCTGTTTTAATCCATAGAGAGCTTTCTTTAGCTTGAATACGTACTTTGGAAATTGATCATGCTCGAATCCAGGAGGTTGTTTGACAAAAACTTCCTCTTCCAGCACGCCATTTAGGAAAGCACTCTTCACGTCCATTTGATATAGCTTGATTTTCTTGAAACATGCATAGGCTAGAAGCATTCTAATTGATTCCAAACGAGCAACAGGAGCATATGTTTGATCAAAGTCAATGCCTTCTTGTTGGTTATAACCTTGAGCTACAAGTCTTGCTTTATTTCGAGTAACGGTTCCAAATTCATCAACTTTGTTTTTGAACACCCATTTTGTTCCTATAATTGAAGCATCTTCTGGAGGTTTGACAAGTTCCCATACATCACATCTTTCAAATTGATTTAATTCTTCTTGCATAGCCATGATCCAATTTTCATCTTCTAGAGCTTCACTTATAGTTTTAGGTTCTTCTTGAGCTAGGAAGGCTGCATTAGCACAATAATTTGCTTTCCCTCTTCTTGTAGTAATTCCATCAGTAATATCACCAATAACTAACTCTGGGGGATGATTCTTTACTACTCTTGTTGACCTTGGTAAAGAATGTTGAGCTATTTCTTCATGAGTTGTCTTCCTTATCTTTGCTGGTGGTAACTGATGTTCTCCATCATAGATAGGTTGTTTCTCAGTAGCTCTTGAACCTCTAGGACCTTCCAGAGTCATTTTTGCTATTTTGGAGATTGTATCTTCCATTCCAGCTTGCTGTTTTGATCTTCCAGCTTGCTGTTTGTCAAAATCTGCATCCTTCTTGGCTTGATGACTTTCAGTGTCATCTATATGTTTAGTTTGCTGTTTAGAACTTCCAGCTTGCTGATTTGTTCTTCCATCTTGTTGTTTTACATTTCCAGCTTGTTGACCTTCACTTCCAGCTTGCTGACTTTCACTTCCAGCTTGCTGATTTTCACTTCCAGCTTGCTGATTGTCAGTGATTTGAGGTTGCATGCTCTCTCTTTCACCTGCAAATTCTTCCTCATCTCTTGGTAGATCATTGTTAGATTCTTGAAATGTAACATCAATAGATTCTTCAACAAGATGTTTATCTATATTATAAACTCTATACGCCCTACTAGTTGAAGAATAACCAAGAAATATAGCTTCGTAGGATTTTGCATCGAATTTACCATCTTTACCAATTGTCTTGAGGACAAAACACTTAGAGCCAAAAATCTTGAAGTAGCTGATGTTAGGCTTCTTGTTTCTCAACAATTGATAAGGAGTTTTATCTAAAATAGGTCTTATTATGATTCGATTCAACAAATAGCATGCTGTATTTACAGCTTCGGCCCAAAAACTCCTAGGCAACTTGCTTTCTTGTAGTAGAGTCCTTGCTGTTTCTTGAAGTGACCTATTCTTCCTTTCCACCACACCATTTTGTTGTGGAGTCCTTGGAGCAGAAAATTCATGAGAGATTCCTTTTTCTTCACAATATGCAATAAACTTCTCATTGATAAATTCACCTCCTCTATCACTTCTTATACCTACAAGTCTTGTATCATGCTTGTTCTCAAGTAATTTTATCAGTTTTTCAAACTCAATAAAAGCACAATCTTTAGTACGAAGAAACAAAACCCAAGTAAATCTAGAATAATCATCTACAATTACAAAGCCATATTGTTTACCTCCAATACTCTTATAAGATTCTGGACCAAAAAGATCTAAGTGCAGAAGCTCTAGAGGTTTAGAAGTAGATACCATTTTCTTTGCTTTGTGAGTGCTTCGAATTTGTTTACCCAATTGGCATGCTGAACATACTTCAACCTTAGTAAATTTCAGTTTTGGTAGTCCTCTGACCAGATTCTTGCTTGAAAGTTTATTGATCAAGTCCATGTGTGCATGTCCCAACCTTCTATGCCATATATATGGATCATTATCAAAAACAGCCAAACAGCATGCTGTTTCCTGCAATTCGAAGTCTAATACATATATATCTCCTTCCCTTCTAGCAACTAGTGGGATTTTGTTAGCACCAATAGTAATAATAGTTTTATCTATGCCAAACTGAACAAAATGTCCATCATCAAATAATTGACTGACACTAAGTAAATTATATGAAAGACCTTTGACATATTGAACTTTATCGATCGAAATATTACTATTACCAATAGAACCACTACCAAGGATTCGAAGAGTCTTGCTATTGCCAATTGTAACTCTTCCTCCTTTCTTTATTCTGAGACTAATGAACTGAGATTTGTCTCCATACATATGTCTAGTGCATCCGCTATCCAAAATCCATTGTTTTGACTTCATTTTAGCGGCAAGGCATATCTACAAAACAAACAAATACCAACTCAATGTTTTGGCACCCATATAGGTTTGGGTCCAAATTGGTTAGTAACATAATATAAAACATTTAAATCAGCTTTCTTGATCCACATTTTGGATCACTTTTGGTGACTGATGGTAAGCTGTTTTCTTTCTGTCAGAAGCATTCTGGCGTGCTGTTTGTACCCTGACTTGACCATTCTGGTAAGCTGTTTTCACTTTATGATCTACTTGAGCCACACAATGTATTTCCAAATGGCCTTTTCCACCACACTTGTTGCATGTCTTCCAAGGCATAGCATAGTTGTAAGGTATGCCATTTCTTCCATCATATTTAAGCACACCATGCTTTTTGTTGGAGTTTATGCCAACTCCTTCTCTAACCAAGGGGACATTTGCCTTCTTCATCATTGTCTTTAAGCTGTCTTCTCCTTGAATAAATGTTTCCATCCCTTTCTCAAGATCCTTGACCTCTTTTTCTAGGAGAGAGATCAGTTCAGCTTGCTGTTTGATCAATATGGAGTGCTGTTTGTCTGCACCTTCAGCTTGCTGTTTTCTCTTCTCCGCAGATTTTGAGGATTCAGCTTGACTCGATTCTTTGAGCTTGTAAGATTTAATACATTCATCTTTGATTTCAATATGTGATCTCAAATCCCTGAGTTCTTTCATGAGAGCTTCATTCCTTTGTAGAATTACTTTGTTAACTCCTTCGAATTGAACAATTTTCTCCTTTAGATCAGCAATAAGATCATCATGATTAATTTCAAGATCCTTCTCAACCATTAATTCTAAAATGATCTTCCTTAATTGAGTGTTTTTCTTTTCCAGCTTGCCATTCTTATTTTTTAGTTCCATAAATTCAATTATGGATACATTATTTTGTACCTGCATGGTTAGTTCTTCTAGCATGTCAGGAGGGGATAGTAAATCAGAGTCAGTAGAATTTACCTCACTTGCATCTCCTTCTAAATCTGAATAATCACTATCCAAACCATCTTCTTTTACGGATCCTTGAGAGCTTTCTTCATCATTTAGACCTATGAGAGCCAAATTTACCATGTCTTCACTTGAGTCATTACTGGAGTCTGAGTCATCATCACTCCAGGTCAGTAAGGCCTTCGATTTTCTCTTGTCTTTGAAAACAGCTTGCTGTTTTGACTTTAGCTTGAAACAGTCCTTCTTAAAATGGCCTGGTTTGCCACATTCGAAACATGTTTGTTCCTTGGCCTTCTTATTGTAACTTCCTCTATCCTTTTTCATTCTGTTTTTCCTTTCAATCAGCCTCTTAATCTTCTGAGAGATTAGTGCAATTTCTTCATCAGATTCTTCATCAGATGAAATCAGCTTGCTGGTTGTGGCGGCTGGCTTGCTGTTTGTAGAATGAAGTGCCAAATTCTTCATTTTGGTTAGAGGAGCCCGAACATCTTCCACCTGGCTTTTGTTTATCTTGCTTTCAAATTGTTCTAGCTCAGCAAATACAGCTAGGTGATCCATGATGTCGATTGTTGAAGATGATTCCAAGGCCGTGACTTTAGCTTCATAAATAAATGGTACGGAACTTAACACTTTCATGTTAATTTCATCTTGTGGAATATCCTTTCCAAGTCTCTTTAAAGAGTTTATAGTGACTTGAAACCTTGCTTGTCCTTCCTTGATTGTTTCACCATCTTTGAGCTTAAAATTTCCAAAATCGTTCATTAGCTTGCTAAGCTTCACCTTTCTCAAAGTGGTCGATCCTTCATGATAAGTTTCTAAGGCATCCCACATTTCCTTTACCGTTTTTAGAGAGGAGACCTTGTCATATTCAGCTTGATCTAATGCATTCATTATAGAATTTCTGGCTTCTCCATTAAAACCACACTTGATAATCTCATCCATGGTGAGATCATCAACATCTTTCGGTTGGTTTTTATCATCCAAAAACTGGTAGTCTCCTTTCTGCACAACTCTTAATACCAGTGGCCTTTTAGACAAGAATGTTTCCATTCTACATTTCCACCAGTTGTAATTTTCTGATCCAGTGAGGAGAGGAGCTCTATAATCCGCTTTTGCTTCAAGATAATGTTCAGCCATGATCGATACTTTCATGTTACAGAATTGTTAGTAAACCTTGCTCTGATACCAATTGAAAAAAAACACCTAGAGGGGGGGGTGAATAGGTGTTGATGGTTATTAATGTAAATTTATGAACTGTTTTGAAAATAACTGAAAACAGCTTGCTGATTGTAATAACACAGTTCACAAACTGTTTGTATCTAAAATGTAATGCAGAAAGGATATAAACAGTAAATAAAAGAGATACTCAATCTTTTAGCCAGGTTCGACCCCTAATCCCCTATGGTCTACGTCCTGTTCCCTTACCAAACTTGGTAAGAGAATATATTATTGATCAACTATAATCCAATTACAAGATACAACAATATATCTCCCTTAACCCTTGCTGCTTACAAATGGCTTGCTGTTTCCTGTGCTGAACTAACCCTCTAAGTAATACTTCCCAAGTATACTTCTCTAGTATAGTTCGACTCACCCTAAACTTGAAGCCAACCTTGTACAACAACAAATAAATACAATTTGAACAATACAAGTGTTTGAATATTACAACTCAATCTATGACCCTCTGAATATATAGATATATGTACGAATGTAATGGGTTTTGAAAGATTGAAAAGGATTTTGCAATGAAAGCTTGTAGTTGTTTGTGTATCGTGTTTTTCTGTTCTTCAAAGGATATTCAATTGATGATAAGAACTGACCAAGTCCAGTCCTTATATAGGAGAACATGAAACTAGAAAAATCATCTTTGAGGAATTTTCCCAACGGTACAAAAATGAGCCGTTTAGAGATGATATATTTGTTTAAAGAGCTTTAAGAGAGTTTTGAGTCTCAACTGATGGAGAGGAAGAAGGACGTGTATGGAGAGAATAAAAGCCATCATGAGAGTCATGTGGTTGTTTAAAGTGGAGGTGGTGTGACATTAAATTAATAAAAAGTAAAACTTTACTTTTCTAAATTTAACTCAAGGAATATGTTTGTCTCCCCATATGCATGTGATATGATAGATTGCATATTTAATTATACTCAGAGGGCCCTTACAAATATTCCTAATAATGTATAAACTTGATGTACTCTGATTTCTTGATATTCGGAAAAACTGCCAGACCGAAATCAGCATGCTGTTTTGTGAAACTGGTACGCCATTTGTGCAAATGGCTTGCTGTTTGATACAGACTGATTACTTAATCAGTATGCTGTGTTCCCTGCAAAACCAGGTTAGAACATATACAAATGGCAGGCTGTTTTATATCTGAAAATAAGCCAAATGCCTTTCTGTTTGTCGTCATCAAAATCTAGGAGTTTCAGTGGGCTGATTTACTGGGGATGATTACCTTCATCTCAAGTAATTCTTTAATTTGTACTACAAATTCTTCAACATCTTGAGGACTATACTTCATGGGTTTTTCCCTGCAAATATCCTTAGGATTGTTGAGCTTTATTGATACTTTCATCCAATATTGCTTGGTCTTCTTAGGATCCAACGGATTGTCTGAGCATACCTTTTCTAAGAGTTTCTCAATCTTAGATTTCATGTCAATATCTTAAGATAAATTTGTTAGCGCAAAGTTCATTTCTCGATAGTTATTTAACTTATCTCTCCCCCTTTCTAAAAGTTGGATTTTGTGCTGGGAAATGTTAACAGGTATGACAGGTTTTGTTTTTGAATTCTTTTTGTTTGATTCCAAAAACGTAGGAAAACCTACTCGATTAGCTTGAAGAACTTTCTTAACCCATACTGGTTCACCTTTGAGTGTGAAAATAACACTTTTATCATCAACCTGTATAAAAGGTTTCTAGGCTAGACAAAAATTATTTCCTAAAAGAAAGTCTATACCTTATTCTTGTTGATAAACAGTGGGAATATGAAATATTTCTTCTGCTATCATAATATCAAGGTCTTTACATACCTTATCAATCAAAACGGTTTTACCATTAGGAATTTTTACCTCAATAGGCCTTTCGGCATTTACCCAGTATTCTGGTGGAATGACGTGTTTACTTGCTATGCATAGGCTCGCACCTTTATCAACATAACAATGTAATTCGATCTTTTTATATCCAGCAAAATTAAGTGTACCTTTTATATAGATCGATGATGGATTAGTAATGTTTGGCATTACTAATTCTTCATATGAATCTTCAGTCGCTTTCGTCTGTTGATTCATCTTCTGACTCTTCAGACGATGGTCTAGGGTCAATCTCTTCTATAATGAAGATGTTTTCTTTTTCATTATATATGTCTTCTACTGGTTCATGACCGATGTAGTAGATTTCTTCTAATACCTTGATCTTGTCAGGGTACTTCTTTCTGTTAGGGCATTCATTTGCATAATGTCCTTCTTCGTTGCAGACCCAACACCTGCAATTTTTCTTTCCTTTCGGACAGAGTTTCTGTTTGTTATTAGAAAAATTTTTCTTTCTAACATATTTTCCTAGTTTAAAAGGTTTCTTCTTCTTTTTAAACCGATATTTGGAAGATGTCTTCTTTTTTGAATACTTCTTCTTCTTATAATTTGGATTGCATCCGAAATTATAATTTTCTTTGTTAAGCTTTTCACAACATTTTTTACCAAAAGCTTTTAGTTGTTTTTGTGTTTTTGCATCATCACAATATCTAGTGAGTTCGCCTTTCACAATTTTTTGTGCAAAAGCAAAACTATGTTTTGTCAGGTCTGATCTTTCC
Organism: Saposhnikovia divaricata; assembly: GCA_036435485.1. Classification (NCBI taxonomy): domain Eukaryota; kingdom Viridiplantae; phylum Streptophyta; class Magnoliopsida; order Apiales; family Apiaceae; genus Saposhnikovia; species Saposhnikovia divaricata. The sequence continues at coordinate 224,294,937 of CM071597.1, forward strand.
TGCAAAAACTTAGTCATTGCTTTTTCACCTATCAAGGGTAACTTACGTATGTATTCTTCTACATAAACGTGATATCCTGCTTGATCTCCTGTATTGACCAAATGCTTTTCATATTCACAAAAGAATGTGTCAATAAGGCATATATCGCATAATTGCATTCTGCTCATAGCTAACTTAGCGTTTTGTTTGATTTTATCTTTTTCCTGTTCTTTAGAATAAACATAATCTATTCCTAAAAACATGGTATAGATAGCATCTACAATTTTATTAAAGGCTTCTATCGGTTCATCATCGACGAAATTCCAAACGACGTCTTTAATAAACTTGTTAACAACTCCTGATGTTTTATGTTCCACTAATAATAATACCGTGTTCTTATCATCATAAGCTTTAGGATTAGTCTGTATTATCAAACTAATTTTTTTCCCATATATCAAATAATTCTTTTCTACCTGATGCATAATCAATATGTAAGACATTTGAACCAAAAGGACTTTGACTCATTTTACACTTATTAGTAGGTGGATAGAAGTCACCTTTGTTTCTTACTGGCGTTTTCTTTGTTCCTGAAGTTGATGCAAACGGGTTTTCGTTGGCATGTGATTCATTTTCTTGTTTATACATTCTGAACGTTTGTTTTTGTTGTTAAACAAATTCTTCGTCTGATGTATCTTCTGTTTGTTGAGAATCTGATTCTGGTGAACTAAATTCTTCAATGACATTCAAATAATTAGTAGAATTAAATCCAAATAGTGATTGTAACTCTAAATTATTTGCTACTTGTTGATTAGCTAGATCGTCGTCTAATTCAAGTAATTCCATTGCCTCAGCAAATTGTTTTCTTATTGATCGTCTTGAATTTCTGATTCAAGTACTTTCCAAAAGAATTTTTCTATGTCTTGCATATAGTTCATATTTTCTTATTAGAAACAGAACCGAATGGCCAAGTCATACTGTTCAGATTCTTACCTGTTCCGAGTTCTTCGTTTCCTACATCATGGTTAGGATAACTGTATCGATAACGGCTTTTACCTTTATCTTTGTTCTCTTGTTCTGATGTGAGAACAATCTGTTTTTCTTCTGAGGTCTTTGGTGGTTTACCAATTACTTCAAAAGTTTCCTTTTTGCTTTGACAATCTTGAATTGTTGTCTTCAACTCTGTGATTATAGCAGCAGCTTCAATGTTACCTTTGACATCATTATCTGCATTTTTCTTAAGCAAAGCTAAAATTTCTGTTAGCTGGGGCTTAACATTGTTATTGAAATCTTCAATTAACTCTTTAAGGCTAATTTTTAAATGATACTAGCAAGTTTATCTGATAGATCATCTATTCTTTGGGACATGCTTTTAATGAGCATATCTTTTAATTCCGCTAAGGGTTCTCTAATAGCTAGGTTTCCTCTAGCTCTGAAACTTCTTCTAGGTTTATCATGTAAAGAAGGTTTGTTTCTAGCAATATCGATTGCCCAAGTATGGTCTGTAGGAGATAATTCTGCAAATTGTTTATCTTCTACTGAACCTACTTCAGAGAATACGTCGTCCAATTCGATGTATTCCTTTTTCTTATAGTCAATATTGTGATGACTATTGGTTAAAGCATAAGCAACTAAATAAGTAATGCTATTAGAATAAACTAAAACTTTTTCTCTCTTTTCCACCGAAAGAAGTTTTCTTCTTTCATCTTCTTCTTCGTCTTCGTCGCTTGCTCCTCCTCCGGCGGTGGTTTATCCACCGACCGGAGGGCCTTTTCTTGTCTAGTTTCCCTACTTCTTTCAATAATCATCCTCCTTTTACGAGGATTGTGAGTTTTTTTGGACTTGTTTATCCATTAATTGGATTTATTTGTCTCTCCTTGTGAGAGTTTGTTTTGTCTCTCCTTGTGAGAGTTTGTTTTGTTTGTTTGGTTTGATGACGGTCTGCAATAGATCAGACTTGTTGAGAATGATTTTGTTTATGTTTTGGGAGATCTGGATTACTGCAAGAGTTCACAACTCACAATTAAAGATTGCTCATTACCTGTGGGGGGTCTTCACTTGTGGCATGTCTATAGCTGGTATCCGGCATGTAGATAGCTGGGGTATTGCGCATCCTGTGAAGGATTTATTTTTCGGCATGTCTATAGCTGGTATCCGGCATGTAGATAGCTGGAATGGCGGTCCTCTAACCATAGTTTATGCAATTGAGGCTTCTGAACACTGGATTCGGAATTTGTTCGAGGGTTGGAGGGAAGAGCAGGTTGGAGCGAGCTGTTGTCAAGAAGCCATTTCTTCGACAAAATCACTAAAGCACAATTATCAAGTGCTATCAGTTCGATTAGTCTGCGAATCGTGTGTTTTTTTGCTTGCAAATGCTGCATAAATTCTATGTCAGGCTATGGAGAGTGGTCTGTCACTCCTCCTATTTTTAGTAATCATGTATTTTATAATTTTTAAGTAATGCAAGTACGATTTATTAAAAAAAAAAAAAAAATAAGTAATGCTAAATACTTTATCACCTTTTTGCATCAAATCTTTTCTTTCAAAATCATGAATAAAAGATAAAATTTGATCAAATCTTTCAGTATCCAAACTAACTGCGTATTTGGGATATATTGTAAACATGAATTTTTGGCATGCTAAATTACCTCTAGCAGCACCTAAAATACTGTCATTTCTTGGTATAATTCGATTATCCAGCAAAGCCATTTTTATTGGAGAATCTATACCTTCAAGAAATTCAGATTTTATCAAAACCTTAACAACTCCTAAATGAACCATAGAGATTGTTGATCTCGTCTTTGAATCCATTTTCTGTAGTTGTCTATTAATCTCTTCTTTAGTGATTAAAGGCAAATACACTTTTCCTGTGGTATCTTTTATATCTACATGCTTTTATTTCGTAGATACGTAATACAAGATATTGTTTTTCCTTTTTAATCGATCCAACCAAGGAACATTAAAAATAGTTTCTTTCTTTAAATCAAGCTTAGTGCTCCTGATTTTAGAAATTAAATCTTGTTTTATTAGAAAACTGGCTTGAAAGCCTTTTTCTGATTCTGAAAACTCGATTTCTAAATTATCATATGTTTCCTCCTCAGGAATCTGATTTTTCTCTTTTAAAAGATTCATTTTAAAAGATTACTAACTAGGCTCTGATACCAAGTTTTTCCATGCTTCGGCGGAATTTAAATTAGACTTAAATCTAATTTTTTATGAATTTTACAAGTCATAAAACAAGTCATGCAAGAAATAATAATATATTGCAACTTGCATATGAAATGTGTGGTGGAGAGCAATTCTCTCTTCTCCATCTAAGGGAGTCCTCTTTAGAAGAATTGCCTATGTGATATATGTAAGTTAAGGTTATTTTGGTATAAAATAAATTTAGGATGTGCATGAATAAATTTGGGGTGTGCATAAATTACCACCCAATAAAATAACGAATAACTAACCAATTAATTTTTTAACTAAAACACATCGTGGTTGTTTGGGGTATCTTAAGAAGAGTAGTTTATGACTTATAAGCATAAATGTCATATGAGTGATAAGTAGAGTAGAACTTATAAGTCAGTAAAATGTTTGATAAATAAGAACTTATAAATCAGTAGAGTGTTTGGTAAATCAGAACTTATAAGCTAACTTTTTTTATTATTTTCAAAATATTTGTTTTTTAATAAAAATCAATGGATGTCAATGGATAGATCTCGATGAGTAGAGTAATTTGATATATACATATCAATTTTCTAATGAACGGATCAAAAGATATATGATTTTGAGGATTTGAATGATATTATATATTGCGTGTATCGAGAAATAAGTTATAAGCATTTGGGGGAACTTTTTTCCAGAATAAGTCAACTTATTTTAAGACGAAGTTAGAGATTCCTAATTTTCAGACATACATTAAATACACTCATAAATTTTTTTTATCAAAATATGAAATTTTTACCCGAAAATAAGTTCATAAGGACTTAATTTAAGGTTTGCCAAACAGGTCCTGAATGTTAAGGATCTAACATTCAACTTATCAACATATAAGTTATAAGTTGAGCTAAAACTTAAATAGATAAACACCCCTCATAAGCTTTTATGGCCTTATAAGCCATAAGTTAACAGTAATATGAAACCCAAACAGGCCCTTTTGTTTAGCCATCAGTTGCCCTTTTGTTAATGCATATCATCTGATATCTGATGATCCGAATTGTGTTGTGAGCAGACTTTGATCATGGGATTTGAATTTTTGTAATCTTTTCTGTTGCAATTATTTTCAGTTTTTTTAAAAAAAATCTTTTCTAACTAGAATATCTCATTTCTAAAAATATCACAGGTCATTCTATTTAATGAAATAAATTAATAGTATTATAATTACTAATAAATAATTGATTACATTTTTCAGCTAAAACGTAATACTTTTATTTATTTTTTAACTATAATGTCTCATTTTCAAACTTTCTTTTTTTACTTAATTATACTTACTGAAATATTTATTATTGGTAAAAACATGTTACCTTTTCTATTTTTTAAACTAATTAATTTCCTTTTTATTTAAAACAAGTCATCTTTTATATTCTAAAAATATCACGGGCAATTACATTTAATAAAATAAAATAATCATAATATAATTACTAGTAACTAACCAATTATATTTTTAGCTAAAATATGTTATCTTTTATATTTTATTTTACTAAAAACTCTTCTTTACCAATAGTATTATGGACAATTGTATTCAATAAAATAATATCATAACAATTAATATTTCATTACCTTTTTGAGTTAAAAGGTATCATATTCCCTATATCTTAAAACTAAAATTTTTCAATTTCTAGAAATATTACGGCCAACTTATATAATTATAATGAAATCATATCATTTAAAAATTTAACTTAAAACATTCATATCTTAAAAAAAATTATTCAAATTATTAAAAAATTATATTAATATTAAAGAAAATCCGTGCATAGCACGGGTTTTAAGTTAGTAATTATTATAATTCTAAAAGGATTCTAATATAATTCCATAATTTTTGTTTAAAATTTAACTTTTCAAAGTCAAACTTATAAATTTTGATTAACAAATAAACACATTATATAATAAAATTAATATTATAAAAACTATTATGATAAAATTGGAGCATTCCATTTTATGAATCAATATCATAAATTTGTAAATTACAAATGAATTTTAGTTGTTAGTCAAAATTTGATAACTTTGACTTAAAAAGTCAAATTGAGAAAATAAGATGGAACGTAGGAGTAATCTATACTATTATATCAAAATCAAAATATTGAAAATTTGTCAATTTGATTTTCGGTACGGTCATACTAAATATTAAAATAAATTATAAAATTATGGAATTAATGATAATTATTCGATTATCTTTTTTAATTAAAATACTTTTATTTTTAATTAAAAATATTACTTTTTATCAACATCTATAGATATCAATTGTACCATATCTTTTAATCATTAATATTTTTTTTAATTAAAACATGTAACTTTTAATTTAAAACATAATCTTGCAGTTATTAATAAATACCCAAAAATATCATAATATATCTTCTGATCATTAATTAAATATATTAAAATTCGTATTTATACTATTATATTAAATCCGAAACAATGAAAATTTTCGTTTTTGGGTCCTTTTAATTAATAAATAATAAAATAATATAATTGATATTAACTAGCCGATTGTCTTTTCTATTAAAAACATGTTACATTTTAATTAAAATTTATTACTTTTTATAAACAAATAAACACCAACTTTACTACATCTTCCAGTCATTTATATTTCTTTTCTTACACGTTAACTTTTAATTTAAACCATGTTAGTTTTATAAATTCACCTAAAAATATAAATTATATTATTATCTTCCAATCATAAATATATACCCAAAAATATCATATCATATATTTCAATCATTAATAAAATATACAAAAAAATCCAGTACATTTATAATAAGCAAACAAGAGTATATTTATTTGTAATTTAGCTCAACTATTCGATCATACAACAAATAATAACCGGAATATTTAAAAAATTAGTAATTATCAAAGTAAAAAAATAATAATATATAAAAATTAGTAAATATTATAATAAATAAATAAATAAATAAATAAGTTACCTTTAAATTTGGATCAGCTTCAAAAATGGAACTATTTTCGGGTTCTAGATAAGGTGCACCGGAATAATTTTCAAGTCTAGTCTATGTCCATGTTTGGTTTTAATTTTCAGGTAAGGTTTAGTTTTCAAAAAATATGAACCAATCCTTAAACATGCTTTTAAATAAATATAATTTCATGAATTAGGATAAATTTATTTTTTGCCATTTTTTGTTAAAAGAAAATTGAGATTTTGTGCACATTTGTGTTAAATTTAAGGTTAAACTTTGTATTAAATTAATTTTGAGATTTTTTGAGCACTTTTTTGCACACTTGGAGGTTTGAGCTGTTATTAGAGCATCTCCAATAGGGGTTGTCAAGAGGTTGCTAAGTCCTATGTGGCATGGCATCCTTGGTTGCCCACCTATTGGAGTATCAATATTGTCATCAAGTTGCCAACCAAAATTGCCAAAAGTTGGCAACTTCCCCATTTAGTTAAAACACATACAACTCCCCAAAAGTGTATTTAACTTTACCCTTTTTTATATCTCCCACATTTTATTATCTAGTTAAATGTTTTTTTCTTTTTTTCTAAATATCTCACATATCTAATATCATTAATGCACATGAGAAAAAAAGAAAAAAAAATATCATTTTTTTGCACTATTTTCATTTAATCAAATGATATTGATGTAAAGATAATATTATTTTATATTTAAAAATTTAAATCATTTGATATTTTATATTAATGTAATGTCAAAAGAAGGAAAAAAAATCATTACGGGAGGGAATTAAGTATTTTAAATATCCAAATTTTTAATTTTATTTAGAATATATAAATATAATATGTGTTTATAAGATAATATAAAATTGACGTATAGGACCACATTGACAACTTTTAAAGTTGCCAACTATTGGAATAGATTTGTAACAAAAGTTGCCAACAATGAGATGAAGGTGAGAAGAAATAAAATAGTAATAATTGTGATGATGTGCTAGAAGTTGGCAACTATGTTGGCAACTTCTATTGGAGATGCCCTAAACAAATTATAAGGGTTTTAAGCATACACGTGTAAACTTTGAGGTTTAATGCGTCAAAATGCACATAGTGACTGCATCACTGACAAAAAACACTGGGTCGAACATTACTGCTGGTATAGGGATGGGAAAAAAATCCGATCCGACGGATACCCGATTCGAAATCCGATTTTTTATCCGATTCGAACCCGATTTTTTGGATTTGGATATGGATATGGATTTAAATTTTAAACCCGAAAGATTTTGGATATGGATATGGATTTCATGAAACCCGATCCGAAACGCGATCTGTAACCCGAAACCCGATCAAAACCCGAACCGAACCCGAAACCCGAAAAATACCCGATTTTTATTTATTATATTTTATATTTATATATTATATATTATATATTATATATAAATGTATATTATAAATACATATTATACATATTGGGCTCTAATAAGACCACATTACCTTAGGCCCATTAGGGTTTAAAACCATTTTTAAACTTAGTTACTATATATTAAAAGCTTGATGTGTTTTTTGAGTCGTGGTATATATTAAAAGCTTGATGTCGGTGATGATAACAATAGAATACTACACTCTAATGGCTAGTTAGCACCCTGACTGAAGTGAATATTGATAAAATTAATATACATGTTGGATTACATATTTTAACTTACTTACACAAATTTTTTTTTTTTTTTTGTTAAGCGACTTATTTACACTATTTTTAATTTTGAATACCCAAAAAAAAACCCGATCCGATCCGAAACCCGACGGATTTGGATTTGGATATTGAGTTTTGGATCCGAAACCCGAAACCCGAAAATATTTGGATTTGGATTTTGCAAAACCCGAGCCGAACCCGACCCGTTCCCATCCCTAGTATTCCATGTTGTTTGAACTATAGTTGGGTTTTTTATGACCGGGCCTGAGATTGTACTCAGGGTGGAACCTTGAGGTTAAAAATTTTGTTCCTATAAAACAAGTGATCTCGCAGGGACAATTTTGTAAATATAAATTTTTTTAAAGTAATTTACATATATATCCCTAAATTTATACTGAAAATCTTTTAACCTCAAAAAGGACAATCTCAAACACATCAAGCCCATCTCTTATATATATGGGCAAAATAACGTTATCACATGACTAAGGAGATAATTTATTATATATGTGCTCCCGAAAATGACCCAGACATTTTTAAAAGTTAAAAGTGAAACAAATCCTAGATGCAGGTGGAAATTGAGAAAGAAAAAATGGCTACACGAAGAGGTAGGGGCGGAATGGTACCTGCCTGTACCACTAATACTATCACACTAGGCACAACTAGTTTACAACCCTAATCATTACAACAGAAACTCAATTTTTTTTCCTAAATAGAACCCTAACTAAATTCCAGCAGGTTGATGTACATAAATACAAGTTGATAATAGGTACAAGGTTCATAACAGTAATTGAAATAAACTACCTTCAAAATTTGCTGCTACGAATATGGACGCCCATTCTTTCTACAAAGCTACATTGATAAACTACTCCCTGACTTGGCTGCAACTGGGTGTTCCAGATTCTTATCACATGAAGGACTTTACTCAATTCAGAAGCACACCACTTTCCCATTCTTGTAGATGCATTTCAAAATTCAACCAAGTGAACCTTACACCTTGCACTGTGGCAGCAGTTGACAGCATCAAAAACAAGTATCAACTGTTGAACACAGAATGCCCCAAGAAACCATATTAATTTTAAATGGAATAACTTGGATATACACCTTGATCTGTACATATTTTTTAGCAGAAAGATGGAAACAAGTATGATGATGCTCATGATAGATATTAGAAAGTTAGAATGCCAAATCAAGCAATTCTAGTCTCCAAGTGTTCAGGATCTACAGATCCAAAGGCAAACTGCTTCTAAGATTAGTCATTAGATACAGAGTTGCAGCAAGTTAGCAACAGAAACTCTTACCATGCCCAAACCAAGGTAGAGGGCCTGAAAATCATCTCCACTGCAAAACGAACAGTCTCTTAAGATCCCACAACACTCTCATCACCCCGTGTTGTTTCTCTGCATTATAAAATGAGGTTCCTGTGTCTTCAAATGGATGTGGAAGCCTTGTCAATTTCTCTCCCTTAAGCTCAATAATGTCCACGACACAGGTCCCTAATTCCTCCAAGTTTTTCCCATACCATTTACCATTCACTTGAAACACTTTACCCTTGCCAATCTCTGTTCCGTGAGCATCTACAACCATGACATATTGCCCTTCTACAGGAGGAATATCAACCAATTCTGCAACCGCATTTTTGGGGTTTTTATTGCAGTTAGTTCTTGGCATAATTACCCCAGAGTCATTTCGGATACCTACTTGTGAAGCCCATGGGACAGAGAGATCCTCCACAGGAGTCTCGAACGATCCATTGACAGGCCTTACACCTGACCCACCTTGTTTGTCATGATGAGAATTGTCTCCTTCCACTAGTCCACGAACATCCTTCGCAGCACGGGCAAGCTTGGCTCTGCGGTTGTTCAGCCTGTTCATCCAGCACATCAGAAAAAGAAAAGATTTACATCAATTATCTAACTAAAAAAGACGTAAAGAAACCTCAATGATGATGTAGTAGGATTTAGCTTAATTCACCTGACAAACTTTATATCATGCCAGATTTCATTGTAAAAATTGTAAATATTAGTAAAGATTAGTTGTTCAATGGCTTCTAGTGAATGTTGAAGGAATACAAAAACAAATTTATTATAAGGGATCTTAGTTTTAAGGTCTTGAAAATGGAAAAGGATTTACAAATTTGCAATGACATAAGGCACTAACTGTAACACCCCAAGTCCCACATTGAGGAGATTAGGATAATTTGTTCAGTTTATAAGTTGCACCAACAAATCATGATCTTTTGGAGTCTGTGGTGGTCTTCTGGATAACCCAAGTTGGCTGCATTTGTGCCAGTGTACTAGTTATTTTCGATTCGGATTCGGAATAGATCCAATTTTCGAAAAAAACTTGGGATTTGATCCAGATTGTCACATTTGGTATCAGAGTCATCTCTTAGAAGCTTGATATGTCAAAGCTGCCGGAGGTGGGGACACGAAGTCGGCCATTATTATCCTACAACGGCTAAAGAAGTATAATTTAGGTTGTTCCGTGTCAGGAATTATTGAATTCCAGAGTCCTTTTGTATGTATTTTTGGTGTTTTCTTTGTTAATAAGCAAAGAAACAGCTAGATAGGGATGAGAAACAGAGAGATAGAGGAGAGAAGAGATAGATTCAGAGGGATTAGAGATAGAAAAGAGAGACTTGGAGAACTTACAGTTTTAGAGAGAGAAGCCCGAGAGAGAAAAGAGATTGTTATAGAGAGAGAAAGAGAAGTGGTGGCAAAACCATTTTCATATTATCATTCATAATGAGAAAAACAACTCTTACAAGTATTTATAGACCTTGACTAAAATGTAACTAACTCCTTGAAATGAAAAGACAGAACTACCCTTCCACTAATTACCACTAACAGTAATACTAACACAGCAACAGTACTACACAGAAAGTACTATACTTAGCTATCCTAACATTCGGGCATGATGAGGACGTCAAGAATTTAAGTGGGGAAGTTTGTCACGCCTCAGGTCCCACATCGAGGAGAGTGGGATAATTTGTTTAATCTATAAGGTAAAATATTACTATAACACCAACAAATCATGACTTGGGCCAATGTAATTGGCTTATTTTCGGAATCGAGACTTAAACTGATTTTCGAAAAAGACTTGGGATCTGACCCAGGTTGTTACACTAACAGCTAATTAGATTAATTTCACTTGTCATGGCATAAAAAACACCCCAACACCACCAAACCCCCTGAAAAGTGAGGTATTAGGCATTAAAAAGGCATTAGAAGAGAGTAGCGAGACAAAAATCCATCCCACAATATTATGGCATTAAAAAACATTAGGAGACAAAAATCAACCCCACAATATCATGTCATAAAACAACAGGCAAACAAATAAATAGGCAATTAAATAAAGTCCAAAATACCCTACATAACCAAACCTCCTGAAGTCCTAACCCAATTCTCCTTACGTAGTGACTCCCCTTCCAAGAGGAAATTCATCTACTCTAATCCAACGGCGCCACTCCACTCTATACTTTTCTAGCGAGAAAAACTGTATATTCATTATATGATGTATTCAAAGAAATCAGTTTAATGTTAGCAAAGCTTCTCCCATTCACAGATTTTCCTATTCACACCAGAGGAATTCGAAAATGAGCTTAAGAATATTCACTTCTCATGGATATTTATTATTTGGTGTAATGACTTCCTCTTTGGAACAGCAGCAGGTCTTTAAAAGATATTGCTTCCATAAACTCTAAAGAAATCCATTCTCTAGGCTTTTTACTAAAATATAGGTGGTGGCAGAAAATGGATATGATATCAGAAACTAGGTGAACTGAGTCATTTGGTATGAAAACTCACGGTTTAGCAGGATAACAAATCAAAGAAAATGAATCAACCCACTGTCAATTATTACAAAAAAATATGGGTGGTGATGTACAAAAAACAGCTATCAACTGAAAATGGGTCAAGTGAGCCTCCACTATCTGGATGCTGACAAAGTAAATAAATGAACATCCTAAGGAAGAATTATACATTATTACGGACAAAACGCTTGATACGAGGCCTGATATAAAAGGGTTTGGTTGTCTTCTATAACAAATATGATATTTTACCCGCCAACAGGTGAGAAAATATTCCAACAAGAAATTCAACAGTTCTATATATCGAAAACCTAAAGGCGGACCAAAACAAGCTTCAAGAAATACATGTCATCATCAAGGGCCAGGTCATAAATACTCAAAAGTGTAGACTTCAGAGGGAAGCGGAAATCTAGCATCAAAGGGATAAGGGTATATAGATGGAACAAAAGCATGTTGCACTTGCATCAGATTCAAAATAGTCCTGACAGCATTGACAAGATTCGTCCAAGTGACAGTCAGTTTTCTTGGTCTGTTGTACGATTCTAATTTTTACCATGGTTCTTGACACATACTTGTACCCCTACTGCTCGCACAAATAAATGAGATTTAATCTCCAATTTTACTAGGGAGAACTTAAGCTGAAAAATAACAGTAGTCACATAAACCCTTTTAATATGGATCAACACTTGACACTAATCTGTAAACATGTGTAACTTGATAATGTCCTGCAAAAAAATAAATATTTACAAAGTCTGAAATTTCAAATGAACAAAATATTCAAAAACAACCCCTTCCCCGGCGTTAACTGATTGCAACAAAATGGGTAAACATATTAATCTAAATGCAATAGCTTGACCAAGTCTATATGCATAAAAACAATTTCTTAAATTAAGCACTAGCTTCACACAACCAACTTGAAATTAGATAATATCATGGTCTACAGAATGAACATCAGAAAATTAAATTCTGGAGTAAATTTCATTTGTCAGCAAAGAGAGGATCCACAATATTGCCTGCACTTCGGTGGAAATGGAATTGAAAAGGAAAAGTTCATTAAATTAAAAGCATAACACAGATAATATGGAAGATTTCCTTACCAATTTTTTAGTTGGGAAGCTGTCACTTCAGAACCCTGGTTAAGACATCAAGGAAAATAACAGTCAACTATAGCTGAGTGTATTCTAAGAAGCCTAAATATATATATATATATATAGATAGATAGATAGATAAAGATATATGATACTTCATACGTACATGTTCACTCAATCTATCAGCCCACAACTGAAGTGCGGCTCTATGTCTTTGCATATCAGGTTTATCCTTGATGGCCTCCTCGATTATGCCAGTTTGCTTATCATTCATTATTGTTCGCTTCCGTTTCCTCCGCTGCTGCTCTGCAAATTTTATAGTTCCAGGCTTTTCGTCATCTTGAGTATCGTCAATTTGATCAATGGAGTTCTTCCCCCGCGTGTCACTGGAATCAGATCCACTTGTTTCAACATTTTGAGAAACTCCCTCTATCTCTCTCAAACCACATGCTGCAAGCCTACCAGGTTTATCTTTATCCCTGCTCCTGTTTTCCCTGGATTCATCATTAGCATGATCAATTCCCTTGACCACATAGGACTGGTCTACTTCTTGAAGAGCTGATTTTTTACAAACTCCCTCTTTCAGGTCAGTAATGCCATTATTATGATCTGGAGAAGCTTTTATGGAAAGGACTGATGAGCATCCACCGGTGCTCTGAGTGTCCTAATTACGAGAAAACAAAAGTTTATCTTCAGATAACAATACCATCAATAACAAATTATATACATATATTACAATCACCATAAAGAAAATCCAGAGATGATTTCAAATTCAGATGGCTCATGCCACCAATGACCAACCAAGGAACACAGTTTACTGAAGTTTGTGCTTAAATTATTTCTCATATAAGTTTTCCTGTATTTACAAGAAATCATGAAAGGCAGGTTGCCACATGTCAGTCTTGAGTTGTGAGTAAAAGGGGGTACAAACCACAATTTTGTACAGTTCTCATATATATACATAATCTTAAAAATGATATTGGCTCTCAAAATGTAACCAGATAAGCACCATTAGAAATCATTTTCAAGACACGTCTGAATATCTGATGCAGATTAAAAAATTAATGGATACTTTGTATCTATTCAATTTTATTAAAGTATCCATTAATTTTTTATTATTGAGGATATATGAACTTAATGAAATTTTTGACGAAGTTCAATAACACTAATTAGGTAGATCATCACAAATATTCTGTGTTATGGCAGTAGGGTAATATAAGGAGTTGTTCTCATTACCTAATTATGGCAGTGGATTAATACTAAGAAGAATATATTGATCAGATGTACATTCCCTATTCTGTGTTAAGCTTTAGTCTCAATTAGGTAATAAAATCACCAAATTGTGAAAGTTATTTAATTATAATATTGAGTATCTCCATTTATAGGTTGTGATCCATCATCTTTTCGCCCGTTTGCCATCTTGGTAACGCAAGGGGTTGCCCTAGGTTTATCTTATTATGTATTGCAAAACTTGTAGACTTTTCTTAACAAGGGGGAAATGATTTGGAACACAAGTGGAGATAATAAGAAGTGTTTAAGATAATGATCATCATGTAGTTTATAATACATAGGCTCTGTTTGGGATTGCTATTAAAAATTGTTGTGCTGTAGAAAAATGTGATGTGCTATAGAAAATTTTGTTGGTAAAATAAGTGTCGTGAAAATCAGACAACTTTTTAGTAATATTTTTGATACGTGCATGTTTGGTATAATATAAAAAAAATGTTTTTGGTGAGGTCTAATGTTAAAAACCAGTGGCGCAAAAGCTGAAAAGTAGATTTTTTTCAAATGCATAGGGGGGCCTAACATATGATTTAGATTATTTTATGTACTTTTTTAAACAGAATTTGTTTGACCAAGTCCCAAAGCATAAGTGGAATAGAGGTAACTAAGATTATCACCAATTACAAGTTATATAAGAAACAGTAAAAACTTTACCTTGACACTGTTCATTAATTACGAGCTTCAATATTTTTTCCCCTTCTATTGACCAATCCCTTTTGCTTCCTAAATTGCCCCCGTAATTGTACTTAATCTTTGAATGGGCAGAAATCACTATTAACAACATAAGTTAAATAATGTTCTACTGAAAAGGAAAGATTTTTATTAATAAAATCTATTCCATTCGTTTCGACTCTTGTTTGCTACATTTGTACTTGCTAAAAAGATTTTTCGTCTTTATTCATGTGCAAGGGTAGCAGATTTCTGTAAAAAAACAAGCCATACGCCCTTCACACACACTTTAAAGTTTTATTGTCAAAGAAGTTATTTATATAAATATTTCATACATTAATACATAAATATATGTAGTTGTACATATAATATTGTTCTAATAATATATATGCTTATACAATTTCATAAATGTTTAAATGAGAAATAACATTAAATATAAAAAATATAACTATGACATATTTATATTTTAAAACAAGTTAGACACCATCCTTGCACACTTTTAAATTTTATTGAAAAGAAGTGATATATATATATATATATAAATATTTTATATATTAGTACATAAATATATAACGTTGTATATATAGTATTGTTCTAATAACTTATATAATTTCATAAACTTTATATGAGAAATAATAGTAAAATGAAAAGTTTAAAACTATGACATAGTTGCACTCTATGAAGAACCCCTTATATAAAGAACAATAAAGAACACTATCATAATATTTTATATTTCATAAACATTGATTTGTTATGATTAGAATCACAAAAAATAATAATAATTAAGCTTAAAATATCGAATTTAACGTAAAATCTCACCTAAATTTAAAATCAAATGTTACATAGAATCCATGATACAATCCAGCATAGAATTTTATATATACTTTTGTAACAAGAAATTATGTGTAATCATGTTACATTTGATCCTAATTTTTTGTTAGATTTTATTTTTATTCATAAAAAACCATTATTGAAGTGAAAATTAGAATCTAAATACGATTTTATGTAAGATTCTATGGTGTTCTTTATTGTTCTTTATATAAGGGTGTTATTCATGGAGCAATGGCCTATATATATATATATATATATATATATATATATATATATATATATATATATAGGCCTTTGCTCCATACAGAACACTCTTATATAACAAACAACAAAGAACACCTTAGATCTATTAGATCCTTTGGCCCCGCCAGGGGCACCCAATACAAAAAGTTGTTATTTTTTTACCCTCTATCAAGTCTGCAAAAAAAAAAAATTTGAAAATTACTGTCCACTGATGACGTCATCAATGAACAGTAAATTTTCAAATTTTTTTTGCTGGTTTGCTAGAGGGTAAAAAAATAACAACTTTTTGTATTGGGTGCTATGACGGAACTCTTAAATTATATTAGATATGAGGTGTTCTTTATTGTTTGTTATATAAGGTGTTTGCTATGGAGTGCAACTCTATATATATATATATATATATTATAACAATAATGATTCCTGCTATAAAGTATAGTAAGGAATTTTTGTTTTGAAGCCGAACCAACTGAACCTGACCAGCCCAAATAGAAAATCAGTTTATTTTTCAGTCTACTTCAATTTTGGTTTTGAATATTAAAAGCCAAAATAAACCGGCTGGATTTCGGTTTAAGGATTCTGTCAGGCAAAATAACCAAACCGTACCGTTAGTATATGCCAAGATACTACTCTATCTGTCTATATCTTATATATAACCATACAACACCAGTTGGGCTTTATATTAGAATACAAGTCCCATATTCATTTGTAGGGTTTTATCATATATTATACCCAACTAATATCTAATCAGCGACTCTTTTCTCCCTTGTGTACTTGAACCTTCCTCTCAGCTTTATGTCATTAACAAATAAAGTAGCAGCATCTCCATTGTTACCAATAATGTGGTGAAATTGAAAAGGACATAGTATATCATTTCGCATCTGTACTCTCGTTAAAGAACCCATTACCAACCTCAGTAGCTTCAAGTAAATCAAAATATTTTCTATATCTTTTCAATCTCTGTTACTAACTCCACATCTTTATCTTTATGCAGTTTGCATATTCTTTCGTGGAATTCAAAACATTATTCTGGATTAAGAACGAGAGTTTGGTGCTCATTATTATCGACTTTGTTGTTGATCGGTTCAAACCGAAATAAACCGAACAGAGCCGTTATGAATAGGTTTGGTTTGATTTGGTTCTCGATCGGTCCGGGTACAGTTTTCATTTTTTGTAAACCAAAAAGTTAAAGTTCAGTTTGGTTTGAATCTAAAACCAGCCAAACAAACCAATGCTCACCCCTATGCGTATGTATGTGCAAGTGCAAAGATTTATGGGCAAAGTTCATCGATTTATGGTGTACGTGTTTGTGAGAACCAATATCTGCGGCGAACTCATTGATTTAGCTTGTCCACATCAGATTTCAAACTTTTGTCTTTCACCTTTAGGAATATATGTACGTTTGATGGCAGAATGATGAATGAAAAATATAAAACTTGAAAATATATAGTGCCACTTCATACGATCATATATCCTAAATGTGACGGATGTGATGAAAAATCTTGATTACAAATAAAAGTCTCTCATATGGAACGAGCAACAATTAACTCAGAGATATCAGTAAGAATTTGAACAAAGTCTTACTTGCTTTTCGAGAGTACTCAGCATCGGACCTAACTGGCTAACAAATGCCCTGCAGTGGAAAATTAAAGATGTTTTAGGAATCAAATCAAAGAGTTGTATATGATTAACACAATGAGTGCATCTTTGTCACTGCAAAGATAAATAACGCACATACATAGTACTTACACGGTTTTTACTCTTTAATAAAAAAGATAGTCACTTTATTGAAAAGTGAGACTTTATTGAAAAGTGAGCAGTAATCTCATTATGTTATAAACATACAGCAAAAAATTATCTCCCTCGCTCCATTTTCGCAAGGTTGAGGGTCCAAGATGGACAAGGTGGGTGCATGAGTGTGTTCATTATCCGTTTCTACAAACTAATGAAAGATATCCCAAGACAAAAAAAGTTAACCGAGAAATAATATGCTTCATATTCAATCACCTCAAAAGCTGCACGTCCTCCTCATTTAGGTAGCTAGGAATCAAAGATTCTGCATGACTTAACAAGGAACCTTCACAAGTAATTCAGTAATTAGTACATATTATATTTAGATGTCCCTTGATAACAAGAGAAATGAACTTACTGAGATTTTTGTTAATTGATGCAACTTTTTCAGCAGCAGGCTTAGAGAACAATTCATTAGATGTCTTGGAGAGTCCCTTTTGCAAGCACTGGAAAAATTTGCTAAGGAAGAGATCCTTCTCCTCTGGTAGATTTAAAAAAAAAAAAATAAGTTCATAATGCAAAATGTAAAATAAAGGTCAAATAATACTTGAAACCATCCAGTGGGTATAATTTCAGTCAAAATACTGGGGGTTCATCAAACAAGTATTGTGTCATGCATTTACCTTTGCAAATATCTGGAACAAAACAATGGAGATTTGCAATTACTTTGACCAGTAAAGACGTTCTTTGATGTGCATACGAAACCCGTGGCGTGTTACAAGGAATGAAGGCGTATTGTGAACATGTCACGATAGATGGCTTTAAAGAGAGTAAATTTAAAACCCATTCTGCAGCCAGAAATGGGTCATACTCCAGTATGGCATCTTCTTCCCAAGCCAGGTCAGAACACCAACTAGATAGGAATTCTCCATTTTGAAGTGAAAGAAGGGTGGTCAACACCTCAGTCTATACAAGCAGAAATTAACTATCAAAAGCTTTACAAAATCAAATTTTAATTAAAGTAGATACTGCATATTTAATGTAAAAACATGATAAATCCCCTACGACACACAATGGACTAGAATTGTAACAAAAAATAAACATTAACATATAAAAAAAAAGCGCAAGGAAATCAAAGAATGCTGTAGTTTAAAAGCATTGGAAAACGATGAATATTATCTACAGTAGTGGAGAAAACTTACAATGTGTGTTGTGATATAAGATCGAAAATTTGAATCATCTGAAAATACATCTGCAAGACGCATAGCATTAAGTTGCAAATGTCCCTTTGGAATATCTTTGTCCGAGCAAGAACTTGGCTCTTTATGGGAACTACTAAACGACGTCTTAAGCAATTCAAGAACCTGATCCACAATAATCATATCAGAGCCAATCAGTAAATCATTTACAGCAGGCTCAAAGTATATAGAAAAGATGCAAGAGGAACTCCACTTGTGAAGGGCATGGTTGTTGATACTTTTAGATAAAATATAAACATCATGCAAATTTGCAATTGACCTTAATGCAAGGAACTAAAGCTGTAAAATTTTAAACAAAATGTTGGTAGAACTGAGTTTTAAGTCTAAGAGAAAGATATTACTAAGGGAAAAGGGAAAACAAGGCCTATGTTTCTAGGACTAGTAGTCACATCACTGTATATCATGGAATTATCAATCCCTTAAATTTTCAACCCATGTTTCATGTTTGTTTAGAAGGATTAATACATAGGATTTTTCTTGTGGAGATTTATATACACTTTCTATTAAATGTATCTTATCATAATCTTTATCATTGTGAGTGGAAAAGTGTCCACTTCATTAGTATATAATTATATGTTGAATTAATTTCACATACTGCCAGGTAATAAAGTAGATTTTAACTTCCTAAACATGTGTTAACCTTATTACAATTTACAAATATAAATGATTCATACTTACGTGTATTACACATAGGGCATGGAACTTCTAAAGGTCACAATAGAAAAGTACATTATAAACTTCTATATTGTGTCCTTTAGAAATAATAATAATTGAAGATAATTACACGATGATATTTTCACAAAATCTTTACAAAATATCAATTAAATCCATAACATACAACTTTTCTATTGTGACCTTTAAAAGCTCGTTTCCCATATATATATATGAATTATAAAATATGTGCAAAAATGTTTATTCATAAAACTTTAAGTAGAGATAAGGAGAGACCTGATTAGTACAACATTCCATTTTTTTTTCCCGTGTTGAAAGTCTGTTGATGATTACCCGTGGTATATACTTTAGTTGGGAAGTGTATATTAGTCCATGTATTATTTAGATCGTACATTATGTACATGGTACTTGGTTTGAGGAAGTACAATAATAATACAGTCCCCTTAACAAGTCATTTTATCTCTTCAAAAACCAGGACTATATGAACCATAAATGATACCATTTCTAAAGGCAAAGCCAAAAAATTTTAAGTCCAAAAATTTCAGGAACTGGTTTTAATGATAAAACACCTCAACATTTGAAGAACAAAGTAATGACTGTGCGTTAGAAATAAATACAAGAAAGAGCTTCCAAGAGTTCATTAAGAAATTTCAAGCACACAACATTAAGCATGCTTCAGTAAAAAGCCCGAGACCTAATAACAGTATAATCATATATAATATATATGAGTCAAAAAAAAGAAAGTACTGGCGGAAATGTGATACTAGATTACGACATCTAACATACCAACCTGGCAACCTCTAATGCAACAGACGTCGCCAAACCGAAGCTAAAACATAATAAGATATATATTTTTCATGTCCTGAAAAAGATTAAGATACTGGTGGAAAATGCCACACTGTACCTAGAATGAGATACTATCATACTAGATTGTCATTTTGACATACGAACCTTAAATGCAACAGACTTGGCTAAAGTCAAGCTTCCAGTAGTACTAGCAACCTCATCCAAGTAAGATATGCTTTCTGCTTCACAAAGATTTAACATCTGCAGAAGATACAGCTAATCTAATTAATAGAACTTATTCACAGCAATATTATGATGTAAAATGTAGCGAACTCTCAAAGATGCTTTGTACGGGTGGCAAGATCAACCCGACACGAAATCGTCCTAAGAAATACGAACTAGGGCCAGGGGTTTAAGAGTTTGGGGTATATTTTGAGGTTGATCCAAAACTGACCCGAAAAGATTGGGGGGTCACTTTAAGGTCAACCCAAATAAAAGCCGAAGTTAACCCAGACCATATATATACATAAAATATATAGGGTGGCGTTAGGGTCTAACTTGATCTTGACCCTACTACTATTAGTCTATTACTATTATTATTGTTATTGTTATTATACATTAAAACTAATAAGTTTTATTACAGAAAAACAAAGGAAATCACAAAACCCTATTAGCCAATATTTTAAACAAAGGAAACCACGAAACCCCAATGGCCGCCCATCTCATTTTCACTTTCTCAGTTCTCCCCAAAACAAAACCATCGCCAAGGTCCAAAACAAACTATCAAAATTGATTTTAGCTACTTTTTTTACTCAAAACTTTGTAACGCAAGACGTGAGCAATCGGGATTTGTGGTGTACTCTACTAATGACATTCAAAAACTCTGTAATATTAATTCTGTCACAGTTTTTGCTTTTTTCCCATTCAATACAATCTGGTTATGTTACCCATGGGTATTTCAAGTCATATTCGGCTTATATTTTATGACCTATTAAATTTGAGGATCGGGTTCAGGTCCCCTCAAATTTGCGACATGACTCTGTTCACTCGACCCTGCAGGAAACCCTATATTGCCACCCCTAACGCTTCGGAAAAAAAGTATACGTCTTGGCAGTAAATTACAACTCCATTTAACTTACAATAGAGAGAACTTTCGACTTCATTCTAGACACAGCCCCTCCGACAAAATGTGCATCAGGAAATGTTGTGATGTCCAAGTCCAAAACAGCTTGTACCAACAAAAGAATGCCCGCTTCACATAATACCTGAAATAGGTAGGAATGCATGTACATAGCTTAATGATACTAATAGAGGGACACCGGTTTGGAATTCTTTAACTACCTAAAAACTTGAAATTATAAATACGAAGGAGATGTATCATCCATCTTAAATCAAAAAAGGAACAAACTTTGTGAATTTAGATCACAAAAGAAAGGCAAGATGCATACTTATTTCAATATTTATGTAAATGCAACTACCAAGCCTCAATCACTCATCATGACATATTTCAGTATTCTACTTTCTTCTTCAAGACTGGTGAGACTATTTTACCGAAAATGAGTTTCCACTTGCAAATGCATCTTAATCTAGGTAAAGCATGCCACCCTTACGGTCTGTACTCTGAAATGTGTGCTAGCAGATCGTAATCAACTCAAGTAATTGTATTCATATGACTAAGCCCAATAAAAAAATCACAGACATATTTGAATTTATAGATCATAACGTAATCATTACCTATCAAGCAAAATCATATATGTAATTTCAAAAAAATACCTTGTGCTTCACAAGGCGATCTCGGAAATTTTTTTGCTGGCACAATGAATGCAGAAACGTCAATGAAACTTCACATTGCACGCATAGATGTTGAATGGACTCTTCAGCTACAGAACCCAAAGAGTTGGGACTTCCACCGGACATCATGATCCGGAGAACCCCAATATCTATAAGAACTGCAGAAAAAGCTGCATCCATAAACGCATCGACCTGTTGGAGGAAAATTTTAGATTGAAAGTTTCTGCCCAGAATTGTAGAGGAGAAAAAAGAAATGATACCTTTGGATGACCAACTATAACATTAGCAACCTCTGACGCTTGCGGGGAAACAAATTTATCAAAGAGAAGTAGACTGCTGCCTACAATTGTAGAATGCAACAGCATGACAGGAGTTGAAGGTTGATGTACCTAGACAGTAACACACAAGCCCTAGTGTTAAAATTGTAAGTAAAAGTCGAACAGATGTTTAAAGAGCTATAAGAATAAAGAAATCAAAAGGAAACCTGCGTATAAAAATTTAGCGTGATAAGCACATAAAAGATCAGCTCAACCAATTGTTTTAACAAGGGGATGTCATCCAGCATTATCTGCGCCAAAAAATATCAAGATAAACTAATAAAGTAAGTTTTCTTCGCATATGGTAAGATGTTCATACAAACCTGTACAACTACTGCATGTGATATGTAAATATATATAGGGTAGTTTCTATTTGATCACTAGCCTATATATATATATATATACGTTACCCGGACTCTTCAATTTTGCCCTCATACCCGTGTCCACCGGACATGACATGGGTGTGGGTATGGGATCTGAGTCGGATCCTTCATATGGAAACCGGACACTTCAACTCCAAGCAATGTAGTTCAGAATGATTTACGAGACCTCACAACAACTTGTTTCTAGAGAGCAATGTCCATAGATCACTATTTCCATGTTATGCTTGATTTATGCTATAAATTCGACATAAACAATTATGTATATTTTTTTTTTAATTGGTAGAAGAGACTAATCTACAACTATAAAATTTATAAAAAGTAGGTATAACTTCACATATTTGAAGGTTATATGTTGAATCCCCGCACCCGTGTCCATTTTCGGATCCATATCCACGCATCCTAATTTTTTAAAAACTAAGAGTCTGACACTTGGATCCGCACCCGTGTCCGACACCCTTACCCGAGTCCGGGTAACATATATATATAGGCTAGTGATAGAGAGAGGGGGGGGAGGGAGAGAGAAAATTATATATTTGCAATCGAATATAAAAAAAAAAACTGATTAGCTCCTATGTAAAATACAAGATGCTCTGTCCTATCTGCTATATATATGGTTAGTTTGTGCTCACCTGCTCAAGTTTGCTGTGCCGAGGGGTTGTGTCGTACAAGTTACGTAAAAGGCGGATTCCAAACAAAGCATATTTTAAAAGGTCTTCATCCAGGTTTGACTGCACAAGCTTAGCCATAAGGTGTAAAGGAAGTTTGGCAAGGTCTTCAATATCAATCTGAAAATAAACCAAGATTTATGGATAAAATGTTAGTGTGATAATTTTATTTTAAAAACCTGCAATGTATGTGTGTGTGTGTGTATATATATATATATACTAGATGCTAGAAATAATTCGAATAAAAAATTATGTAGATTGTGTAATTATGATTTCCATTACTACTGACCTGTATAGACGAAGCATTTTCAGTGTTGAGCTTAAGTGTACAATTATTTGAGTCCTTAAACAGCCTACCAAGATCTTGACAACTATGCCCATGCAAAGTCTTAACTGCGGAGATAAAGTCGATGACCTAAAAAAATCATAGATGTATACATTAAGCAAATAAACATGGATTTATGTTAAATAGGACAATGAGACAGTTATATTTCTACTTGCAAATAATAAATATTAAATTTAAACCATTGAGAAAAGAAGTTCACATATAAGAACTTTTGGGTATATTACCTAATATTTAGTCTTGCACAAGTTCATAGCAATAAACCAATACATAAACAAAAGGCATTTTCAAATTAAATGGAAGTTGGTATGCAAGACACCTAGACAATAAAAGAGTCATCATCAAAGAATCTTATCATGTACTACAATTTTACCATAGGATAACAGTGGTGCAGAGGACCCTTCTCCTTGAATTTGCCAATGGAATCCTATAGCCCTCCCCATCCATTCCTAAATAATACCTCTTGTCACCATAATTTATGCTAAAGTAAAATGGCTAAGGGGCATAGCGGGTTTTACACACCCCACCTCCACCCATTTCTTACCTCCATGGAGAAGTAAAAATCCAGTGCCATTTGTTTGTTTTCACTAGAAAGAAATTTGTATCATGCCATAATAATCATACCTAGTTTTTTCCTTGCATGTGAGAGATTTGTATGGAGTAATGTATTACGTAATCTACATTACTTGCACAAAAGTTAAATACATCAAACTCTAGAAGTGTAATCTTAACAAAATTCGGAACCAAGTAATAAATTGCACATTCATCACTTTATTCACAAAAAGTGACAATTTCTTATCAATAATTTCAAATTCACATTTCATTTCCATGCAATTTCCATCACACTTCTTATCGTTATTTTTTCCGTCTACAGCACTGAAATGTTATTCAAATTTACCACCTTTATCTATTTTTCCGTCATTTCCCTTCATTCTCCATCTATCGTCCTTTTACAATTTATTCCCCCATCACTCCCAAAATTTACTAATTTAACCTCATGTAATTTCTCTTTACACACTTATTTCTACCACTTCCCTTCATTTTCACCTATCATTATCGTCGTATCGAACACATAACCTCCAAATCATGAAACAATATCGAAAACAAACAGAGCCACATAAACACACACAAACACACACAGTCACACACACACAAGTATTCATACCTTAGGGTTCAATTGACGAGCCACATCATTCGCAGACCTCATTTTCCTGCACCAAAAAACACACAATTACACGATACACACACACATATGTTTACACACACACATACACACACAAGATTTGTGAAGAAAAATGAAAATTAAAAACATCAAAATTGATAAGAGCAGAGAAGTTACCTTAGGTGAAGATGTGATTAATTAAGATGAAAATGAAGCAATTGAAGCGAATTGAACAAGCAATTAAGCTAGAATTGAACAAGTTGTGTGTATAGATTATAGATACAAGGGAGGGGGGGGGGGTTTGGGGAGACTTGAGTAGATGAAATGCAAGAAGCTGAATAATATTAGGGGTCCGTGCTTTTATATCAAAACCCTAATACCCTGCGCCGCTCTTGCTATCATACGCCTATAAATCTATCTGCACTCACTACTCACTTATCTACAAATATTCTATCTTTTTAATTTTTTAATACCAGCTCAAATTTTTTATATTTTTTATATTAGAATAATTTATACATTGGTACATTGATATAATAAAAGTAAAAAAAAAATTTAAAAGTTGATCATACGAATAAAATTATAAGTTATCCATACTATCTGCACTATATATTATAATAGTTAAAATATTAAAATTTTGTTAGACGATCCGTCAGTACGATCCTTATATTTTAATATTTAAAAATTTATAGACGATCGATCGGTACAGTACTTATATTTTGATACTTGCCCTTTTGTCCATTATTGGTTATAACTTTTTTATTGCATCATTTTATTTAATAAAATGAAATAATTAATATTCTTATATTCTGTTCTACAAATCGACGATCAATCCGGTTAATCGTTAAACGGATGGGCTCCGTCTTGACTAAGCGGAATTCAGGTCAAAAAGTGGCTTTTTAAAAATCGGTCAAGAATCAGTTGAGACGGTGGTTAATCGGTTAAAACGATCAAAAATCAGTCAAAGTAAAAAAACAATTTTTTTGAAAATAATTATGAGAATAAAATATTTGATCCTTATCCCTGCTTTTAAAAATTCTTCCAATTTTACTTAAATTCATTCGAAATCATTAAATTTAGAAAATTTGAATAGTATTTAACGTGAAAGTTTTTAATAAGGTTGCTACAAATTTCATATATAAAAGTCCATGCTTTTGACATTGGTATATTTTTATAATAACTAAGTTTTAATGTTACAAGGAGTGAACAGTTTTTTCAAATTTGTTAAAATATATACTAACTAAATATATCGATTAATGAAATATGATTTATTTTACAATATCTGATGATAAATTGTTTGTTATGTGTAAATATATTTATTAAATTAAATTATCTCCGATTAATGTTCTAATTAATCACTCTCATTAATCATTGATTATCCGATTAATCGCTAGAAGATATTTTCACCGATCAATTCCGATTTCCGCTTTTAGAACAATGCTCTTAAATAACAGTATTATACTAACCAATAACTAATCAAATTCATTTATCAAGTAAAACAATTTACCTTTTCTATTTTCAAATAACTAAACAATTTTATTTTTCAATTAAAATACATCATTTTTTTATCATTTTTATATTTTATCTAAATAAAAAATTTTCTTTTCTAAAAATATTATGACCATTAACATTTAATAAAATACTCTCTAACAAGTATGGTTTATTTTTTAGGCTATTCTCCGCCGCCACCGTTCCGTCGATGTCCCCGCCGTCGTCTAAATGGATCAACTAATGAATCAGTATCTTTTCTTCTTTGTTAGCTTTACTCTTATACAATTGTATCTATCTCTCTTGCGTTTTATCTGCGATCTCTCCTCACTTCATACTATCTTTATTATCATATGTTCATACGTTATATTATCAATTATTATTTTTAATTTGTGGTTTTGATTAATTTTGTGGGTTTAGCGTAGTTGGGTTTTTAGTATTGTTTTATATAGATTATAGTTGTGTGTATTGATTTATATAGATCAGTGTTCTTAAAGGTGTTTGATTTAGATCTACGGTTTAATTTTGCAATTGGATTTTTGTGATTATCAGTAGCTAGTATGTTCTCTTGTTGATTTGGGCTTAGTTACAGTGGGTGATGAAGTCTCCGCCATGGCCGGCTGGTGGCCACCGTAGGTGATGGTGGTAATGGTTGGTTTTTAATGCATATAAATGAGAGTTATTTTTGCGCATAATTTTAGTGACTCGTTTTGCATGATTGCCTAAATTTTAAATGTGCTTTATTTAAATTTAATTGCTTAATTAGTGGCATTTATTGGGTCTTATATTCATATAGATTTTTTTGTAACTGTCAATATTGAATATTTATTTTTTGTGTTGACCATTTAATTGTCATAATTATAATAAACAATTTATTGGTTTGAAAATTGTTTATTGGCAAATCTGGTAGTATTAATTTATTTATTGTTAAATTGTATTCAAATATTTAAGGATTTGACTAGCTTTTAGAAGTAAAGGAGTCATGGATTCTATTTGTTCCATTTTATATGGATGTTTTATGCTAATTACAGAGTAGGCTTCTTGAATGACTTGTTATCGGTCGTCCGTTTGACGAATAATTTTATCGGTCGTCCGTTTGACGAATATTATCGGTCGTCCGTTTGACGAATTTTATAATTTATACATTATCATTTTAATATATCGTAGTTTTATTTTATATTTGGCTGCAGTTTAAATTTATCTTATTTATTAATTTTTGTTTTCAAAAAAGTATTACAATCTATTCAACTTTAGTTATTTTATTTTTATCTAAATGTAATAATAACGAATCTTTTCTTATTTTACAAATTTTTAATTTGTATTTTAAATAGAGGTCTAACCAAAGGGACCCCTTTGGTTAGATTATATTTATACTTATTTTTTTCTATTAATACCGTATAGGATTTATTATTAAATATTATAATATTATATATTTTTTGTTTTAGCTCAAACTTATGTATTTGTATTAACTTAGTTTTCTTGATTTGTATATGGTTTTGGTGACCTTTCAGATTTACTTGGATGGAAAAGGAGATAGTTGAAGAAAGGAAAAGGAGATAGTTGAAGTCGGGAATGAGATTGAACTGATAGCAATGGGGATTCACAAAAAGCAAAAAGAAGTTATAGTCTTTTTTTAGTAATCACTTTGTATAAGATGTATTCTTGTTTTTGAGGGCACTCTTTTTCCCCCTTGAGTTTTTTTCCCATAGGGTTTTGCTCATGTGGGGTTTTAACGAAGCTCTTTTTTGTGGGTGCATCCTTTCAGACTTGAAGGTATTATTGTCTAAATGTCCGGGGGCAACATGCGTGCCTTTCGGTTAGATAATGGACTTTCTGGGATGAAGGACACTCCTTTATTCCGATCATTTGTATCTTGGTACAATTTATGAACGTGAAAGTTAGTCTTGTCAAAAAAAAATAGCCTTTTTAGCGAAAACATGTTACATTTTCTATTTTTTCTAAATATAACATACTCTTTTTCAATTATATAATGGGTAGTTTATTTAAATAAACTAAAATAATAATATTATAATAACTAGTAACTAACTACTTATCTTTTTCAGCTAAAACATATCATTTTTTCCATATTTTCAACTAAAATCCCTCCTTTACTAAAAATATCACGGGCAACATATTTATAATTATTATCAAATCATATCATTTAAAATTTATAAATCTACGAAATTATATCTTAAAATTTTCAAGAGAGAATTACCAAAATGCCTATTTTTCACAAGTTTTTGCCCAAAATACTGATTTTGAAAAAAATGGCCCGAAATACCGACGGGATACGGAGAATCGTCCTTCGTGTTAGCATAATACGGAACACCATCTTCCGTGTTAGCATGATACGTAACACGGTGTTCCGTATCCGTGCATGATACGGAACATGGTGTTCCGCAACACCCCATGATACGGAACACGGTGTTCCGCAACACCCCATGATACGGAACACGGTGTTCCGCAACACCCCTCATATCACGGTAGACGGTGTAGCGTTTTCAGTCAGTAAAAAGGGCCAGCATGGCTCCCATATGAATATTTTGGGCCATCACCCAATTTTCAATTCAAATTAAAAAAATCATATAGTACTAAAAAAGTGTGCATCAAATGTGTTATAAGCTAGTTATCTTTTATAAACACGCCTAAAATTATCAATTGTACAAAATCTTCCAATCATTTATATATTTTTCTAATTAAAACACCTTACATTTTACTTTAAAACATGTTATTTTTTATAAACACATCTAAAAATATCAATAATATTATTATCTTCCAATCATTAATACATACCAAAAACTATCACCCTATATCTTCCCATCATTAATTAATTTAAATGTAACGCGTTTTTTTATATTTAGAAGTGTTTTCTTACTTAAACCTATTATAATGGGCTCAACTGGGACCCGATAACGAGCTTATTTATTTTAAACGTATTTTAATGACCTAATTATTTTAAAACTAATTGTTGGAGTTATCCCACATCGTTTATGGGAGGGGCAGATTGCTAGTTAATAAGTAGCTAGTATGAGATCTTGTGGGATGTGCCCAAAAATAAATCCGTGCAGGCTCGGTCCAAATCGAACAATATCATACTAATATGAAGTTAAGGTCTCCTTAGCAAGCCCAACAAGTGGTATCAGATCTATGGTTATGACGGTTCGTAATAATCTCGGATTGGCTTCCAGATGGATCAAGTGGCAAGTGGGCTATCCCATGATGGGGTTTCAAGAGGAGACAGATGGGCTTTCAATATACATGGGCCTAGGAGGAGTCAGATAGCCAAGAGCTTCCAGTATGGTTCGAGGGAAGCCAATCACACAGAATGAGGCAAATTCGACAAGTGTCGAGCCTGATGTGTGAAGGGGTAGATTGTTGGGAGTTGTCCCACATCGTTTGTGGGAGGGACGGATTGCTAGTATTAAGCAGCTAGTTAATTCCATTAGTATGAGGCCTTTTTGGGATGTGCCCAAAAATTACTATGAGGCCTTTAGAAATGTGCCCAAAAATAAATCTGTGCGTGCTCAGCCCAAAGCGGACAATATCATACTAATGTGAAGTTAAGGTCTGTTTAGCAATCCCAACAAGTGGTATCAGAGCTACGGTTATGACGGTCCATAATAATCTCGGATGGGCTTCCAGAATGGGTTTAGGAAGAGGCTAATGAGCTCTACCCCAGAATGGGATTAAGGGGGAGGTAGGTGGCCCTTCTAGTATGGGCCTAGGGGGAGTTAGAAGGCTAGGTTCAAGTGGACTTCCAGTATGGGTCAAGAGAGAGCCAGATCACACATAATACTGGAAGATTTGATACGTATCGAGCCCGATATCATTTAGAAGAGTTTTCTTACTTAAACCTATTATAATAGGCTCAACTTGGACCCGATAACAAGCCTATATATTTTAAACCTGTTGAGACATACATGTCTATAGATGATGATGATAACAAATACCACAAGGCAGAAAATGAATCAAGGAATCGAAGCTGACAAACAAATCAGGAAACTAACTGAAATGCAGATCAACTAAAGCAACATCTTAGAAAGGGATCTCTACAAACAGTTAGAAAGTATTTCTGTAACAAGCCATGAAATGCTAAAATCAAGTATCTGTAATCAGAAAAGAGTTTGCTGTAACCATGCAAGTAATTTCGAGAAATCAAGAAAAGAAGAGTTCGAGAAGTCATTCGAGAACTCTAACAAAAAGGGTTATTCGAGAAGTCCCAGTTCGAGAAGTCAGACTGCTTTCTTATTCGAGAAGTCTGCACTATACACTAAACGAGAAGTCTACATAATAGGCTGTTCGAAAAGTCATTGTCGAGAACTCAATAAAAGGGACTATTCGAGAAGTCAACATTCGAGATTTCAAGACTCGTCAGTTCGAGAACTCAGCCTGGATTCTTAATAATGCCAGAGTTCTCTAATGGAACATATCGAATGAAGATCAAACCCAGAATTACTTTTCAACCCATGACTTATAGGCAGTGATCAATTACACAGGGGATGTTACGAGTAGGGAGTCAAATTGTGAATATTTGAAGGCTCAAACTCTTCCAAGTAGAAGGTGAAATCAGTCACTATTTATCCGACTTCAAGGGTAACAATAAGAGTGGAAGCAACCTCCAACATGATTACATTACTACTGAAGAATTCAAAGGATATCTTGATGAATGCATAAGGATCAGCTATTTTATCTGGGAAGTTCAAGCACAGCTCAATAAGCAGAAAAGCTTCTTGACTTTCGAAAAGATTATCTTTTTTATAAAAGCTACTTTTCAGAGATAAAGATCCAAAGCAAAAATATCTTTTGCATAAAGCATCACGTGGGATTGGAAGCTAAGTCAACTCAAGAACTTAGTAACTTATGAAGAAAGAAACATACACTGACTTGAAGCATGCTGGGATTGTCCAAATCAAGGAAAGAAGATCTTAAAGACATTTCCAGAAATGGCTACCACTTCAAGCATGTGTGTGTGACAAGTTATACCAAAAATGTATCATTACATTCTACATAGCTTACTTGTCTTTATATAGTTTAAATAAGCTATATGAGCAGCATAGTTTTAGAAGAGAAGAAAACACTTAGCATAACGCACATTGCATTAGGTTTTCTTGTAAACACTAAGACCTTGTAACCCGCAACTGTGTATTTCTACACAGAGTATTTTCTCCAAATACAACCATCAGGTGGACCGAACAAACCCACCTGAGATTTTTTATATCTTGTGTTGCATGTGTCTTAGATAATTTGTTTACCGTGTTTACTCTTTGTTCTTATAACACTCTATCTTAATAACTCACCAAGTCGAAAGAATTTAGTCAAGATTGTATTCAACCCCCCTTCTACAATCTCGTGGTGCATAACTTGGAAATAAAAATTGGTATCAAAGCAAACTTCTAACATCTAAGCAGTCTAAAGATCACCACCATGGGAAAGAAGGATACAGACGTGAAGATACCAGTCATTGACAAAGATAATTACTTTCATTGGAAAGTAAAGATGCATTTACATCTCTTATCCATTGATGAAGGTTATGTAAACTGCATAGAGAAAGGTCCTCATATTCCTATGAAGCCTAACTCTGCAGTTGGAGAAACAGCTGGAACTACAGCTGCTGGAAGGCCTATTCCCAAACTGCCAGCAGAATTCACAGATGCAGACACAGAAGAAGCTCATAAGGACAAGAAAACCATGAAGATATTGTTCAATGGTATTGATCAAGACATGTTCGATAATGTCATAAACTGGACCACTGTCAAGCAAGTGTGGGACACTATACGAACACTCTGTGAAGGGACTGAGCAAGTTAGAGAGAATAAGAAACAACTCCTCACACAACAGTATGAACACTTTCACTTCAGCTAAGGTGAAAGTCTAACTGATATATTTAGTAGATTTCAGAAACTGCTAAATGGGTTAAAATTGTATGGGAGAGTATATGAAACCAAAGATTCTAACCTGAAATTTCTAAGGTCTTTACCTAAAGAATGGAAGCCAGTAACAGTTTCATTGAGAAACTCTCAAGACTACAAAGATTTTACACTTGAGAGATTGTATGGAATACTAAAGACCTATGAGCTCGAGCTACAACATGATGAAGAAGTTGAAAAGAGCCAGAAGAAAGGTAGAAGTGTAGCTTTGGTGGCCAATGCTGCAACAAGCCAAGATGGAGAGAAGATGAAGAATGTGAGACCACACCAAGTCAAAGAACTTGTGAAGGTGGAGCTAGAACTAGCAGAGGTAAAAGCAAGATGATCGAAGAACTTGATGCATTGAGTGAGGATGAATCTGAAGATCTAGATGAATATTTGGCATTCTTGTCAAAGAGATTTTCAAAGTTAAGATTCAAGAAGAATCCAACAGGAGCTGGGCAATTCAAGAAAAGCTACCAGCCAAGCAAGGATGTGGTTGAAAGATCAAAGATCAAATGCTATAGTTGTGGAATTGCTGGTCACTTTGCCAATGAATGCAGAAAATCCAAAGCTGATAAAGAGAAGAAACAGTTTGAGACTAATGACTACAAAAAGAAATATTTTGATCTTCTCAAACAAAAGGAAAGAACATTCGTATCAAGAGATGATGATTGGGCAGCTGGAGGAGACTCAGATGCAGAGGAAGAGTTTGTCAACCTTGCACTTATGGCAAACGAAAATGATGAAGAGGCTAGTTCAGCAAGCAACCAGGTATATTATACAAACCTAACTAAGCTTTCCAAAGATGAATGTGATAATGTTGTTAATGAAATGTCTAATGAATTGTACAACATGCATGTCACATTAAAATCACTTAGCAAAGAAAACAAAAAGGTTAAAGATTTGAATGTTAAGCTAGGTGATAGGAATACTCTGTTAGAGACTCGGTTAATTATGTTTGAAACAATGAAAAGAGATTTCCAGGATGCTAAAAATGAATTACTTGAGGTTCTGAAAAGAGAAAAGTGTTTAAAAGAGCAAATAAGAAAGGAACAAGAATTAATCGCTAAGTGGAAAGGATCAAAGGCTAAAACTGAAGAAATCTGTAATGTTCAGGGAGTTGATTCTTTCTACAAATTAGCAGAAGCAAAGTTAGGAGTTGATGGGGAGGTTGCCTCAGACAGTGACTCAATGGATGAGGAATGTCCATTGAAGTTGAAACATGTTAGTAAGGCAACCTTGGTTAAATTAAATAAGCAATATGGACCTGTTAGCAAAAACTTTGTAGTGGGAGAGCGTAGCAAAACCAAGTCAGTTGAACAAGATAACATAGGCCACTTGTCCATCAAGAAATTGAAGGATAAGTTAGAAAAGACTAAATCAAACCCTAAGGATAAAAAGAAGAATAGAAATGGCAAGGTAGGAATTAACAAACACAGCAACTACACACCTGATAATGATGCTCCCGGGAAGGAATGTGTAAAATGTGGTAGTGTTAATCATTTATCTGCTAATTGTAAAACTGTGAAAGATGCTTCTGTGCCTTGTTTGCCTATGTCTGTGCCTGCTATGAATGTTATGCCTAACATGTTTGTCCAACCTGCTCATGAATCTAGTCAGTATGCTAACATGCAATTCATGCATAATCCATATTACAATGCCTTTAATATGCCTCACTTACCATGGATGATGAATAACATGTTTGCACAGACTAAGCCTAATTATACATCTAGCTTTAATGCATATGAGCAAGTGGAACACCCTGTTTTTCAAAGACCTACACCAAGAGTTAAGGTTGATCTAACTCAATCGGAACCCTTGGATGGTAAGGGTTTGAAGAATAAGAAAAAGGCTAACATGGCAGGACCCAAGGAACTTGGGTACCAAAATCAACTTGATTTGATTTTGATGTGTGCAGGGAGACAGAAAGAATTTTTGGTATCTAGATAGTGGCTGTTCTACGCACATGACTGGAGATCTACTCTGCTCAATAAGTTCGAGGAGAGAGCTGGCCCTAGCATTACCTTTGGAGACAACAACAAATGATATACTAGATGATATGGCTTGATTTCACAAAGAAATGTTGTTGTTAAGGAAGTAGCACTAGTTGATAGTCTTAAGCACAACTTGCTTAGTATCAGTCAACTATGTGATAAAAATCAGAATGTCTGGTTTACATATGAAGCTTGTGTTATTTTCAAGAAAAACGACAACAAGGTAGTGATGACAGGAAACAGAAAAGGAAATATGTACATTGCTGACTTCAACTCAACGAGTGCCAACTCTGCTACATGCATTTTCAGCAAGGCAAGCATGGATGAAGGATGACTTTGGCACAAGAGACTGTCTCACTTAAGTTTTAAAGCCATGAATGAATTGGTCAAGAAGGATTTGGTCAGAGGTATCCCAAAATTGGATTTCTCCAAGGATGGACTATGTGATGCATGCCAAAAAGGGAAGCAAAAGAAGGTCTCTTTCAAATCCAAGTCAATGTCATCAATTGATCAACACTTACAGCTACTGCGCATGAATCTATTTGGACCAGTCAATGTATTGTCGATATCTAACAAGAAGAACTGTCTTGTAATTATTGATGATTTCTCCAAATACATTTGGACTTTCTTTCTACATTCGAAAGATGAGGCAAGTGAAATCATTATCAAGCATATCAAGATAGTCAACAAAAATTCAATCTTCAAAGTAAGAAGGATTAGAAGTGACAATGGAACTGAGTTCAAGAATTCTGTGTTAAGAGAGTTCTATGAAGAAGAAGGAATCATTCAAGAATTCTCTGCATCAAGAACACCTCGATAAAATGGTGTAGTGGAGAGGAAGAACAGAAATCTTATTGAAGCTGCAAGGACTATGCTTGAAGAATCAAAGTTGCCAACATATTTCTAGGCTAAAGCTGTTAACACTGCATGTTACACTCAGAATATATCTTTGGTTAATCAAGCAAAAGGCATGACACCTTACCAACTATTCAAAGGCAAGAAGCCAACAATTAACTTTCTGCATGTCTTTGGATGCAAATGCTTTGTATTGAAAAACTATGGCGAGAGCCTTGGGAAATTTGATTCAAAGGTAGATGAAGCTATCTTTGTTGGGTATTCAGCTGGAAAATCTTACAGAGTCTACAACCTAAGACTTAACATTGTTATGGAATCCATACATGTTGTTTTCGATGACAAGAAAATATCTGGTCTAGTAGATGAAGGTTTTCATGAATCACTCTCATTCGAGAATGAGACAAATGGTGAAGAAAGCGATGATGATGATGAAGAGAGGTTATCAATTGGTGTAGAGAAGTATAGAACAGACCTGGACCATCAGTTGAAGTGCAGAATGGACCATCTGTGAAAGAGCAACTCACACCATTTGTTGAAGATCATCTTGAAGAATCTGTTGAGAACCAAAGAGAAATATCTGTTGATAACTCTGTAAGAACTCCACTCAACTCGAGGTCCATACACTCAGGGGGAGTTTCTCATAGTCAACACTCAACAACAAATCAAGATGGTCAACATAAAGAAAATGAAGTAACTTCATCAAGGTCAAGCGTACCACCACAAAGAAAATGGACTAAGGATCACCCTTTTGAACTTATAATTGGTGACTCCAGTGCAAAAGTCCAAACTAGGAGAGCAACTCGAGAAGAATGCTTGTACATCAGTTTTCTTTCTAAAGAAGAACCTAAGAAGGTTGAAGATGCTCTTCTAGATCCAGACCAGTTTGAGAGAAATGAAGTATGGAAACTTATACCCAAATCTAAAGACAAATCAGTGATTGACACTAAGTGGGTATTCAAGAACAAGATGGACGAGAATGGCATAGTCACAAGGAATAAAGCTAGACTAGTTGCTAAAGGCTACTGTCAAGAAGAAAGATTTGACTTTGAAGAAACCTTTGCACCAGTGGCAAGGTTAGAAGCAATCAGAATCTTCCTAGCCTATGCAGCTCATGCCAATTTCAAAGTCTATCAAATGGATGTCAAGAGTGCATTTCTAAACGGTATTCTGGAGGAGGAGGTGTATGTTAGTCAACCTCCTGGTTTTGAAGATCCAGACTTTCCAGAATATGTGTATTATTTGCTCAAAGCACTCTATGGCCTGAAGCAAGCACCTAGAGCCTGGTATGACACACTTTCACAGTTCCTCATAGAGAATCACTTCATCATAGGTACTGTTGATAAAACTCTCTTTTATAGATCTGTCAATGGCTCTATGATACTTGTCCAAATTTATGTAGAATATTTGGGTCTACTGATGAGAAGCTTTGCAAAAGGTTTGCCAAACTTATGCAAAGTAAATATGAAATAAGCATGATGGGTGAATTAACTTATTTTCTTGGTTTACAAGTTAAACAAGTAAATGAGGGAATTTTTATAAGTCAAACTAAATATGTTTTCGATCTTTTAAAGAGATTTGACTTAGCAGATTGCTCTTCTGCAAAAACACCCTTGGCCACTGCCATTAAGCTTGAGTTGAATACTAAGGAAAAGAAGGTGGACGTTTGAAGCTATAGAGGCATGGTTGGATCTCTTTTATATTTAACTGCTAGCAGACCTGATATTATGTTTGCTACATGTTTATGTGCTACATGTTTATGTGCTAGAATCCAAGCTGATCCTAGGGAATCTCATTTAGTAGCTATTAAAAGGATTTTCAGGTATCTCAAGGGAACACCAAACCTTGGCATTTGGTACCCTAGAGATTCTGGTTTTAATCTAATATGCTATTCAGATGCAGATTATGCAGGTTGTAAGATGGATAGAAAAAGTACCACAGGCACCTGTCAGTAATTAGGAAACAAGATGGTTTCATGGTTCAGTAAGAAGCTGATAAGTGGATTTTATATCCACTTAGAACGTTCCATATCGGCTTAAATTGATTGTATTGGACTCAAGTTTGTTGTAGTTTTGATGTGTTTTTGTTTAGTTGTGCAGGTTCATGAAATATCAATTAGGGTTGATGTTTTTGTTTAGTTGTGAAGGTTCATGAGTCAAAGGAATGAAGAACGGGAAGTGGCAAAAGAATCGGAAGAGAAAACGGATGAGAAATAAACAAATTGTGGAAAATTCGGATTTCCGGGTAGGTTGCACAGTCCTTCACTATTTTGGTCATATCTGGAGTTCTACAAGTCCGTTTGGGGCCCGTAAACAGTCCACGCGAAGCTTGGGAAATTTTCTATCAATCTAAAGTAAAATAAAAATCTGGACAGAAAGTGAGTGCACAGACTGCGCCCTAACAGCGCAGACTGCGCCCTAAATCGCAGAAAAAGTGCCTGAACAGCAATAGAGTGGGCAGACTGCGCCCTAGGACAGAATGCTACTGCGCAGGCTGCGCCCTAGGTGCGCTGACTGCGCCCCTGTGCGGCCAGATTTGCTGAATTTTGACCGTTTTGCCCTAATTTGAGTTGTAAACGTATTTTTGGCAGTTTCCTGTACCAAGTCAAATTCTATTAGTTTTGTAAGGTAGTTTCTTGTGTAGCAAGGCTTCTTAAGCCTATATAAACACATCGAATCATTGTAATTTATATCAATTACATAATATAGCATAGAATTGCAAGGGAGAAAAGGGGAGAAAGATCAAACACTCGTGACAAGCAACGGATCTCGATCTACTTCATCTTTTGTGTTCTTTTCTTAGGCGTTATTTGTTAACACAATATCACGCAAGTATACGTGGTCACAAGTAATACAATTAAGTTCGTTCCACTGAGATCTGGTTAAGTTCTTTTCAGCTAATGTGCCTATTCAACAATGTATGATCTTAATTCACTGCTAAGACAATTAACAAATATGGGTTTTAATTATCTAAATTAAACTAAGATGCAGATTATTAAACTAAGAATGAATTACCTAATTAGAATTATAATCAGATTACTTATATGAGAATAAACATGGAATCCTAACTTCATTATCTACTTCACTTAGAGTCGATGCCTTTAATCAATGCATGTGATGGTTTCGATATCTGATCGGATAACACGAAACAAGTAAAAGTTACCTCTCGGTATACTAGCACCAAACTACACATACATCCACAAAAGAGATAGAAGATGAGTAGACACCTATTATGTTTAGACCCTATATCTCTATAGAATTTGAAAACATAGAGGTTTAAGCACAAGTTATCCACATAGATCACATAGGGTAGCATAATATCTCTATTTACGCCACAAATCATGATGTTAAAACATCAACCTATCCTATGCTAGCATGGCAAGTTCTAAATCTCAAGATCCACTCTCGTTTAGCAAGAGATTAACATATTAGATGTTAGCTACGCATCTAAATTCATGAAGCACAACCATTCAAGGATATCAAGAATTCACCACACATAAATCTTTAAAGCATACAAACTACTAAGCAACATAGATAAATCCATTAGGATCCCATGACAACGATTAGTTCATAGTTGAACCGTTCGTCACCATGGGATTAGATGAATACATGATATTAAACAAGATATGAAAAAAAGAATCAATAATATTAATAAAAACAAGAGTTGAGAGAACAAATCTATAATCCAAAGTATACAAAAGATGAAGTAGATCTAGATCTTTGCTTGTCACCGAGCTTGAATCCTTCTCCACTTTTCTCTTTTGCAGCTCTACGTTACAATAATAAAAATCTGATTTACAAGGCTAAGATGTGTTTTTATAGGCCTAATTATCTTGCCCAACAAGAAAAACAACCTACATTACAATTAGAAATAGGTTTGGGTACCAAAAATACAACTAGAATTTGAAATAGGGGCAAAACGGACATGTCAGGATGTTTTCCAACGACTTTATGCGCTCCAGGCGCCCATTTATGTGCTCTAGGCGCACAATCTTACTGTTCCACGCGCTCCAGGCGCGCATAATTTCTGCCCGAGGCTGATTTTCCTCCATTTTCTTCGTTTTTGAGTCGTTTTCTTCCGTTCTTTTTGCACGAACTTCCCGTCTTCAATTCCTCGAATCATAACCCTCTTGGTAGTTGATATTAAGACGCCATTCTTCATTCCATATCATAAATCAACTCCAAACAACGAAAAATTCATCCCTAATCGACATTCTTGCAAACCTGCACATTTAAGCAAAACACATCAAAAATACCACAAACTTGAGTCCAAGTACACCAATTTAAGCCGATATAGAATGTTCCAAGTGGATATAAAATCCACTTATCACACCCCTAAACTTAAACCGATGCTTGTCCTCAAGCATAAACAATTACAACTAACTAACTAACTAGTACCACTTCCGTAGGTGATCACGGTTGCATTTGGCATATACAACAAGCCCTTTAAACCCCTAGGCAGCCCTAGTGGACGAGTAAGGTCTCTTGAGGGCCTATAGCGAATGTACCCACAAAATCCATTTAACCTAATGCAATGAAATGCATGAATGCAACTAATATGAAAAATGCAAAGATCCCCTTCAAACTCACCAAAACCAACTAACAAGCAAATATCTCAAACAATGCAAATAAATCCAAGCAGAGCTCGACCAAGTCCCCGTATACTAACAGTACATGACAGAAACGTGCGTGTGTGCAATACTCATCAGAAATACTTCCAAAACTAGGTCAAAAATCATACATATCCTTCGCCAAGACAATCACAGGTTTATAAATAGAATAAACTGTAAACACTTCATAACCTAGGAACACCTCCATCCTTATTTAAGTTAGCCAGGAATTCATGCTTTATTACTACGACACTATATACAATACACATGCTTATTTAACCGTGCAATGAATGAGACCCCTAAAGGCTTATACAATAATACCCATGTAGCGAGTGTTAGGTCAGCAATCCCAAACCACAAGGGCTTTAGGTTACTAGGACTAAGTCCCCTCAGACTTAATTACTCGAGTATTAAAGAGCTCACTCTGGTTAATTTTGCATATAAACAATTGACACTTTTAACTTTTTTTTCTTCTTCTTCTTTTCTCTTTTTTTTTTTCATATATGCCATCTGGAATGAGAATTCTCAATTCCAACCCTAGACTACTCATATAAATATGAGCCGGCTACTAGCCATTTGACACCTAGCCATTATTGACAATTATTAGCATGAAATCCCTGGTTTCCCCCAAACTTAGACTTTTATGCTCCTACGCTATCAAGGGAATAACGGAAATTCTAAATATAATCAGGTGATTAAATCTCAAAACATCCAAACAAGCATGACCCTAACGTAGCCCAAAAGCACCCAACGAGTTTGTGTAAAAATTTTGTCCCAGTAACATGCAAGTCGATTCCTAAGAACTATAAATCAGCCCTCTACTCATCATCACCACACTCAATTAAACATCTACCTATCAATCAGAATCGACTCGTCCTAAGGGATCATGAAATATGCATGCCATGAAAATGCAACTAAAATGAACTCACATGGTTTACGAAAAATAAAAACAAAACAAAATGTCCTTCATGAAACAAACGTAAGTAATACAAACATACAAGCATGAACTACTACTAATATGCAAAGCATGATATCCTATATGAACACATAATACAACAACAAATACAACTACTAATCCCCCAAATCACCCCCAAACTTAAAATATTCAATGCCCTCATTGAATGGAAGGAAACACGAGGGATAGCAGAAAACATACATACTCATCAGAGTCATCACCCTCCTCGAGTGAATCTGGTGGATACTGAGTTCGCGCTCCAAAAATAGGCCACTGTACTGCTGTACCTGGTGACAGAAAAGCTGCATCCAATGCAACGGCCATGTCCTCGGAATACTATCGGCTGCTAACATGCATAGCATCCATCCATCTAGTCATAGAATCCAACCTACGAGTCATGCCGCGAAAGTAATTATCCAGAACTGCCATATCCACCATACCCTGAGGTGGAGCTACTCTCGAACTCTCAGCTCTATCAACTCTCGGTGCACGTGGCGGAGCGGCCACTCCCTAACCATTAGTGCCAGCACCATGAACAACATAACCAAGCCCCCTCGGATGTAGAACTCCTCCATCCCAATCTGTCATCCGATCAATCGTATTATCATCAATAGGGCCCATGGCTGTTTGAACAAGCTCATCCTCATAATATTTTACTCCCACAACTTTACACAGCCGCGCAACAATCGATGCATAAGGCATACTACTCGCTATGGTTCCCATAAATCTGAGCATACCCTGTTAAGCACATAACCAAGATCAATGCATTCACCTTTAAGAAGCCCCCAAAGAAAAACGGCCCTTTCAACATTCACCTCAGATGTGTACGAAGTAGGTAGAACATTATGACAAATAAATAAATACCAAACTCGTGCAAATTTAGTCAACGACATCTTAGAAAAATGAGTCTTAGTAACACCTATCCCGCACTTCCACACAGTGCCTGGAATACAAATCTCAGCAATCACCACATCTAAATCAACATCCTCCCTCGTCTTCTTGGACCAATCTGTAGCACCTCTAGGTTTAGGCTGCTACCCAATGAGTGTTCGAATAGCACGAGGAGAATAATCAACCGCCATACCCCTAACCACCGTGACATCATTCTTGTCCACTTTCGCATTTGCATAAAATTCCCTAACTACATTCAACGGGACATCATTAGCAAACTCACAGAAATAAGCCCATCCCCTCTCTCGAATCATAGCACGCATCTCCACCGACTTTGTTGGTAAAAAGATCCTCTCCCTAACAACCCCTTTTTCTAACAACCGAGTAAACTCCGCCTCGGCCTCCGGAGATACAAATTTCTCCATCTCACCTCCCGAGTTCGAATCCTCATCCGAAGTCGAACGAGTACCACTACTACTAACCACTAATCGTTGCCTTTTAGGAGCCATAACAATATCACACAATAATCACCCAACAACAATCTCCAACCAAGAACAATACAAACCCCAAAATTCGAAATTCCACTAAATTAGCAAGAACACAATTTGGACTTAATAACAAAGAGAGTTTATATCATTACCCATAAATTGTAGAGGTGTACTTGCAACAATTAATCCCCAAGAATTCGAATTAAACCTCCCACATTCTTGAAATTGATGAAGCTTTGAAAATCTTTGATTGTAGAGAGGGGTTGTAAGTATTTAGGGGTATATGTATATATAGGAGATGTAGGTATGAATTTAGGCTTGGATTAGGAGATGAAATAGGAGTATGATATGTTGGGGTTTTGATTTAGGATTGAATTAGGATATAGGAATAGAAATTGGGGTAAAAGATATGAATTTTGGGTGTTTTGAGACAAAAAAAGGAGCAGGACAGGGGTGTTGTGCGCTGCAGGCGCGTATACGTGCGCTGGGAGCGCACAAAGTCACTGTCCAATTTTTTTTTTTGAAAGAAAAGAACATATATAAGATATACAACAAGGCTTGGGTTGCCTCCCAAGAAGCGCTCGTTTAATGTCATTAGCTTGACATTCTTCCGAAAATTCACGAACAAGATAAAACAGCGGCAACCTTCTCGCGGTTCACCATTCCTCCATAATACGGCTTAAGTCTCTGTCCATTTACCTTGAAAGCATCATCAATAGAACCCCTATATATCTCCACTGCTCCATGTGGAAACATCGACTTAACCGTGAACGGTCCCGACCACTTTGACTTGAGCTTACCCGGAAAAGTTTAAGGCGAGAATTATAAAGCAAAACCTGTTGGCCTGGTACAAACGACTTATGCACCAACTTCCCATCATGCCACCTCTTGACCTTCTCCTTGTACATTTTCGCATTCTCATAAGCTTGCTCACGAAATTCCTCAAGCTCATTTAACTGAAGTAGACGTTTCTCACCCGCAGCTAAAATATCTAAGTTTAACTTCTTCAACGCCCAATAGGCCTTGTGCTCTAACTCGGCTGGCAATGACAAGCCTTACCAAAAACCAACTGATAAGGAGACATACCTAGGGGTGTCTTATAAGCAGTTCTATATACCCAAACCGCTTCGTCTAACTTCAAAGACCAATCCTTCCTTGACGGATTTACCACTTTCTCAAGAATCCTCTTGATCTCACGATTTGAAACCTCCGCTTGACCATTAGTTCGGGGACGATAAGCAGTGGCAACACGATGCGTCACATTATACCTCGCCATCATAGCAGTAAATTGACGATTACAGAAGTGTGTCCCCTCATCACTGATTATAGCTCGTGGAGTTCCAAAACGTGTGAAAATCTGCTTGTGAAGAAAATTCAGCACCACCTTAGCATCATTGGTTGATAAAGCCTTCACCTCAACCCATTTAGAAACATAATCCACTGCTAAGAGAATGTACTGATTGTTGCAAGACGAAATAAACGGACCCATGAAATCAATTCCCCACACATCAAAAATCTCAACTTCAAGAATCGTACTAAGAGGCATCTCGTTCCTCCTAGAAATATTACCAACCCTTTGACATCGATCGCAACTCATCACGAACCTATGAGAATCTTTAAATAGAGTTGGCCAATAGAATCCCGCTTGAAGTACTTTCTGAGCTGTTTTATCACCACCATAGTGGCCTCCATATGCGGTAGAATGACAATCATGCAAAATACCTTCCGTTTCACTATACGGAATGCA
Organism: Saposhnikovia divaricata; assembly: GCA_036435485.1. NCBI lineage: Eukaryota > Viridiplantae > Streptophyta > Magnoliopsida > Apiales > Apiaceae > Saposhnikovia > Saposhnikovia divaricata. The sequence goes on from CM071597.1 coordinate 224,338,665, forward strand.
CCTCCTCAAAATCTGATCCACACCAAGCTTGAAAAAGAATGGATCGTCCTAATGGTACCACTTCACATCATGCAGAAACTTCTTCTTTTGAGCATAAGAAAATTTCGGAGGAATAACATTGCTAACCAAATAGTTCACATAATCTACAAACCATGGCTCTTCACCTTGCACTCCAAAAAGCTGCTCATCTGGAAAAGATTCATTAATAAGAGAATTGCCATGTGAATCCTTACCGTGGTCCTCCAAACGTGAGAAATGATCTGCTACTTGATTTTCCGTGCCTTTCCTATCCTTGATTTCCACATCAAATTCTTGCAAAAGAAGCACCCAACGAATCAATCTAGGCTTTGAGTCCTTCTTCGACATGAGATATCGAATCGCTGCATGATCCGTATACACAATCACCTTCATACCAAGCAAATAGGACCTGAATTTCTCGAAACCATAGACAACTGCTAGCAACTCCTTCTCCGTAGTAGTGTAGTTCATCTATGCATCATTGAGGGTTTTACTAGCATAGTAAACCACATGAAAAATTTTATCCTTCCTTTAACCAAGCACAGCTCCAACAGCATAGTCACTAGCATCACACATTAACTCGAAAGGTTCCTCCCAATTAGGTGCGGTGATGACTGGTGTAGTAGTCAACTTCTTCTTCAAAAGCTCAAAAGCATCTAAGCACTCATCATCAAACTTGAACGGAACATCCTTCTCCAACAAGTTACACAAAGGTTTAGAGATTTTCGAGAAGTCTTGAATGAATCGCCGATAGAATCCCGCATGACCAAGAAAACTGCGAATTCCTTTAACAAAGATAGGAGGAGGAAGATTTTCAATAGTCTCCACCTTGGCTTTATCCACTTCAAGCCCCTTTCCAGATACCTTGTGCTCAAGAATGATCCCCTCTTGCACCATAAAGTGACACTTTTCCCAATTAAGTACCAAATTGGTCTCCACACAATGCTTCAAAACCAAGCCAAGATTATGCAAGCACTCATCATACGAAGTACCAAAAACTGAGAAGTCATCCATAAAAACCTCCACATTCGAGCCAATCATGTCTGATAAAATTGCCATCATGCACCTTTGAAAAGTGGCGGGAGCACCACAAAGTCTGAAAGAAACCCGTCGGAAAGCAAAGGTGCCAAAAGGACATGTGAACGTGGTATTTTCTTGATCTTTCGGAGCAATGCAAATCTGATTGTAACCTGAATACCCATCAAGAAGGCAATAGTACTCGTGGCCAGCCAATCTGTCTAACATCTGATCAATGAATGAAAGAGGGAAGTGATCTTTTCTCGTGGCTTTGTTGAGCTTCCGATAATCCATGCAAACTCTCCATCTTGTGACTGTCCGAGTAGGGATGAGCTCGTTCTTCTCATTAGCAACAACAATCATGCCACCTTTCTTTGGCACATATTGAACTGGACTCACCCAAGAACTGTCTGAGATAGGATAGATAATACCCGCATCAAGCCACTTTAGAATTTCCTTCTTCACTACCTCTTTCATAATCGGATTAAGTCTCCGCTGATGCTCAACAGTAGGCTTAGCTTCCTCCTGTAACAGAATTTTGTGCATGCAATAAGAAGGGCTGATTCCCTTGATATCTGCTATAGTCCAACCAATTGCTGACTTGAACTCCCTCAGAATTCGTAAAAGCTTTTCTTCCGCACTAACTGACAAGTTAGAGGCAATAATAATAGGTAATGTAGATGCATCACCAAGAAAAGCATACCTCAAGTGTTCCGAAAGTGGTTTAAGTTCAAGTGTAGGAGCTTCCTCAATAGATGGTTTTAGACGCCCCTCCGAATTTTTAAGTTCTGCTAACCCAAGAGATTCAAAAGGCAAATCAAATCTCCTTTTCCAAGGAGCTGAATTTAGCTGCTGAAGTTGCTCGGCTATTTCCTCATCTTCAAAATCAGAGTCACCAACTAAAACTTTCTCCAACGAATCTGACTTAAGCAACTGCTCCATTTCCATAGTAATTGCAGAATCAACCCAATCCACCTTCAAACATTCTTCTTCATCTAAGGGAAATTTCATTGCATTAAAAACATTGAAAGTGACATTCTGGTCTTGCACCCTCATGGTGAGTTCCCCTTTCTTCACATCGATCAAAGTCCTACCCGTAGCCAAGAATGGTCTTCCCAAGATTATGGGAATCTTCTTATCTTCCTCGAAATCCAAGATAACAAAATCAGTAGGAAATATGAGTTTGTCAACTTTCACCAAAACATCCTCCACTATGCCTCTAGGACATGTAACTGAACGATCATTCAACTGCAAAGAGATGTTGGTAGGCTTTGGTTCCGGTAGACCAAGTTGCATATAGATTGACAAGGGCATGAGATTGATGCTAGCTCCCAAGTCACACAAGCACTTCTCAAAAGATAGATTACCAATCGTGCATGGAATAGTAAAGCTACACAGATCCTTTAGCTTTGGAGGTAATTTCTGCTGCAGAACAGCACTGCATTCTTCCGTTAGAGCAACGGTATCTAATTCCTCGAGTTTCAACTTACGAGAGAAAATACCTTTCATGAACTTGGCATAGCTCGGCATCTGTTCTAGAGCTTCCGCAAAAGGAATGCTAATCTGCAGCTTCTTGAACACCTCTAAGAACTTAGCAAATTTCTTATCCAACTATGCTTCTGGAGTCTTCTAGGATATGGAGGTGGAGGATAGATCTGAGTATTCTTTGTAGACTGCTCCGGAGAAGCTTTAACAGGTTCCTTGCCCTTCTCTACTTCACCATCTAGCTCATCAGCTACTAAATCAGATTTCTCAATCTCGGGCACTGCAGATTTTTCAACTTTCTGGTTCTGTACTTCTTCATCTTCCTTAGCGGCTGATTTAGGATCTGTTGTAACCTTTCCCGATCTCAAAGTCACAGCCTTCACCTGTTCTTTGCCATCCCTCCTACCCGGATTAGTCTCGGTATCACTAGGAAGAGTTCCTTGTGGCCTACTAAGCAAAGCACTTGCAAGCTGTCCCATCTGGTTTTCCAAGGTCTTTTGAGAAACTGACAGGCTTTTAATCATCATCCTCAACTCATCCATTTCTGATTTTTCATTAGAGGATTGCCCCACATGAGCCTGGGGCTGTTGCTGCTGAAATCCCGGAGGTTGATATGGTGGCCTTGGAGCAAATGGCTGTTGATATCCTTGATTGAATGGCTTCTCTTGCTGTCCCTGAAACTATTGCTGATAAGGTTGTTGAGCACCTTGATTGTTGCTCCAGCTGAAATTGGGATGATTCCTGTTGCTTGGATGATAAGTAGCTGGAACTTGTGCCGCCGGTCTCTGGAAATTACTTACGAACTGTGCTGATTCAGAAGAGATAGCACACTGATTCGTCTCATGTGCACCCGCACATAGCTCACAAACGCTAGCCATCTGCTGAACTCCATAATTAGCAAGAGAATCCACCTTCATAGTCAATGCCTTCAACTGAGCTGCAATAGCTGAAGCTGTATCCACTTCAAATATACCTGCTACCTTGCCTTGAGAAAGCCTTTGGGTTGGATTCTGATATTCATTCGCATCCATCATCTCAATCAACTCATACGCCTCATTATAACTCTTCGCCCATAGAGCTCCGCCAGAAGCTGCATCAAGCATGGGTCTAGTCTGTGCTCCCAACCCATTATAGAAAGAATTAATCACCATCCATTCAGGCATACCATGATGAGGGCACTTTCGCAGCATCTCCTTATATCGTTCCCAAGCTTCACACAAAGTTTCACCAGCCTGCTGTGTAAACTGAGTAAGAGCATTCCTGATTGCTGCAGTTTTAGCCATTGGAAAGAATTTGACAAGAAACTTCTGAGCAAGATCATCCCAAGTAGTGATAGAACCTGCTAGTAGAGAATGCAACCAGCCCTTAGCTTTGTCCCTGAGAGAGAATGGAAAAAGCCTCAGCTTTACAGCATCTTCAGACACACCATTAAACTTGAAGGTGTCACAGATCTCAATAAAGTCCCGGATGTGCATATTAGGATCCTCCGTAGGAGAACCCTTAAACTGGACTGAATTCTGAATCATCTGAATAGTACCAGGCTTGATTTCGAAATTATTGGCTGCGATAGCCGGCCTGACAATGCTAGATTGGATGTCCATAATCTTTGGCTGAGAATAATCCTTCAAAGCCTTAGTCTCCTCTGCGGCTGCTATTCGATCACCCATCTTAACTGTTGTTTCAAGTTTTTCCTCTCCTTTATTATCTGTAACTAAATCAATATCTTCCAAATTATCCCTACGAGTTTGCGAACGTGTTCGCATACACGCTCAAGTACCTGAAAATCACACCAACAAACAAGCTGTGTAAGTATCCAATCCAAGTCAATGAACTCTAACGACCACTAATGACAAGCACATAAACTAATAAAACAAAACACCGAGTCCCCGGCAACGGCGCCAAAAACTCGTTAACACAATATCACGCAAGTATACGTGGTCACAAGTAATACAATTAAGTTCGTTCCACTGAGATCTGGTTAAGTTCTTTTCAGCTAATGTGCCTATTCAACAATGTATGATCTTAATTCACTGCTAAGACAATTAACAAATATGGGTTTTAATTATCTAAATTAAACTAAGATGCAGATTATTAAACTAAGAATGAATTACCTAATGAGAATTATAATGAGATTACTTATATGAGAATAAACATGGAATCCTAACTTCATTATCTACTTCACTTAGAGTCGATGCCTTCAATCAATGCATGTGATGGTTTTGATATCTGATCGGATAACACGAAACAAGTAAAAGTTACCTCTCGGTATACTAGCACCAAACTACACATACATCCACAAAAGAGATAGAAGATGAGTAGACACCTATTATGTTTAGACCCTATATCTCTATATAATTTGAAAACATAGAGGTTTAATCACAAGTTATCCACATAGATCACATAGGGTAGCATAATATCTCTATTTACGCCACAAATCATGATGTTAAAACATCAACCTATCCTATGCTAGCATGGCAAGTTCTAAATCTCAAGATCCACTCTCGTTTAGCAAGAGATTAACATATTAGATGTTAGCTACGCATCTAAATTCATGAAGCACAACCATACAAGGATATCAAGAATTCACCACACATAAATCTTTAAAGCATTCAAACTACTAAGCTACATAGATAAATCCATTAGGATCCCATGATAACGATTAGTTCATAGTTGAACCGTTCGTCACCATGGGATTAGATGAATACATGATATTAAACAAGATATGAAAGAAAGAAGCAATAATATTAATCAAAACAAGAGTTGAGAGAACAAATCTATAATCCAAAGTATATAAAAGATGAAGTAGATCTAGATCTTTGCTTGTCACCGAGCTTGAATCCTTCTCCACTTTTCTCTCTTGCAGCTCTACGTTACAATAATAAAAATCTGATTTACAAGGCTAAGATGTGTTTTTGTAGGCCTAATTATCTTGCCCAACAAGAAAAACAACCTACAATACAATTAGAAATAGGTTTGGGTACCAAAAATACAACTAGAATTCGAAATAGGGGCAAAACGGACATGTCAGAATGTTTTCCAGCGACTTTATGCGCTCCAAGTGCCCATTTGTGTGCTCCAGGCGCACAATCTTACTGTTCGACGCGCTCCAGGCGCCCATTTGTGTGCTCCAGGCGCGCATAATTTCTGCCCGAGGCTAATTTTCCTCCATTTTCTTCGTTTTTGAGCCGTTTTCTTCCGTTCTTTTAGCACGAACTTCCCGTCTTCAATTCCTTGAATCATTACCCTCTTGGTAGTTGATATTAAGACGCCATTCTTCATTCCATATCATAAATCAACTCCAAACAACGGAAAATTCATCCCTAATCGACATTCTTGCAAACCTGCACATTTAAGCAAAACACATCAAAAATACCACAAACTTGAGTCCAAGTACACCAATTTAAGCCGATATAGAATGTTCCAAGTGGATATAAAATCCACTTATCATTATTCTGGATTCTAGATTTGTTTTCTCAACTCTTTGTTTTAATAATATTCTTATTTTCATTCATATTTTGTTTCATACCATGTTTTCATCAAATCCCATGGTGATGAACGGTTCAATGATGAACTAATCGTTGTCATGGGATTCTAACGGATTTATCTATGTAACTTAGTAGTTTGATTGCTTTAAAGATTTATGTGTGGTGAATTCTTGATATCCTCGTATGGTTAATCTTAATGCTTTTAGATGTGTAGCTAACATCTAAATTGAATTGTTAATCTCTTGTGAAGTGAAATTGGATCTTGAGATTTAGAACTTACCATGCTAGCATAGGTTCATAATTGGTTAACAATATGATTCGTAGTATAAGATGAAAATACTTATATTGCCCTATGTGATCAATATGAGTAACTCGTTCTTCAACCTTTATGTTTTCAAATTCTATAGCCATATAGGGTCTAAGCATAATTGGTGTCTATTCATCTTCTATCTCTTTTGTGGATGTATGAGTAGTTTGGTATACGTATGCTGACAGGTAGCGTGTACTTGTTTCGTGTTATTCGATCAGTTATCAAAATCATCACTTGCATTGATTAAAGGCATCAACTCTAAATGAAGTAGTCAATGAAGTTAGAGTCCCATGTTTATTCTCATATAAGAAGTTCAGTTTTAAATCTCAGCAGTTAATTAATTCTTAATTTGATAAATTGCATATTAGTTTAGTTTAGGTAATTAAAAACCCCAATTTGTTATTTGTCTTAGCAGTGAATTAAAACCATACATTGTTGAATATTTGCATTAACTGAATGGAACCATAACCAGATCTCTGTGGAACGAACTTAATTTATATTACTTGTGACCACGTACGCTTGCGCGTTATTAGCAAACAGAAGCAAAATTCGGTTTCTACATCAACAGCAGAGGTTGAGTATATAGCAGCTGGAAGTTGTTGTGCACAGATTTTATGGATGAGAAATCAATTCCTTGACTATGGAGTTAAGGTTGAGAAGATTCCAATTTTCTGTGACAACACTAGTGTAATTGCAATTTCTGAGAACCCGGTGCAACATTCAAGAACCAAGCACATAGACATCAGATACCATTTCATCAGAGAGCATGTGATGGAATGTAGTGTGGAACTACATTTTATTCCAAGTGAGAAACAATTGGCAGACATCTTTACTAAAGCTCTGGATGAAGCAACCTTCTCAAGGTTGGTAAGTGAGCTTGGTATATTAAACTTTTCATAATCTTTTAATATTTGTTCAATTAGTTGCAGCCAGTGAATTCTATTCTCTGGATTTTATTTGTTTTATTTGCTTATTTGCATGATTACTCTGGAGATATCGAACAATTAGTTTCCTAGAGATATCGAATAAATATGTGTACTCATTTGAGTTATCGAATGAATGTTATGCTTGAGATGTCGATTAGTTGATTTCCTAGAGATATCGAACTAGCTTTCCTGCTAGAGATATCGAATAATCAATTACTAAGAGACATCGAATCAGTTAATGCTCGGATAATATCGAATGGTTGATATTTGAGATATCGAATGGATTAATTATTTGTTGATATCATTTAATTATTTTATTATTTATCCAGAATAATCAAATGCTTTGTGTGCTCTGTACTCTAGAATTATTTGTCTCGAATTGATTAGACTCAAGCCGTCAGACTTAAATGATTTTAGAACAAGTTACACACATAATATTTTACTTTTTACTCGTAAATTACATTTTGATTTTAATTCAACAACGAACACTTAGATAAGATAAAGATGGATTGTGCTTAAGTCACCTAAGTTGCTCTAATAATCTAATCCCTATGGATTAGTAAGATTAATTCAACTTATGCGTATTTCTAATCTATTAGTGATTAGGCACACATTTCATTGAGTTAACTTTAATCTAATCAGGATATTTTGAATTCCTTTGATTCACACTGAATAGATCTGTTAACTTACACCATGTTCATGTTGTTCTTAATTCTAACTTAACACTGTCATCTAACCCAAAAGTGAGCCATAATAGCTACACAGTTGCATAGTTTCCTGTCCTATTTGTAGTACTCCCAAGGCCTTAAACTGACAACAGAGGACGATGATAATGTGTTGGTGTTATCACAAGTAACCTTGGTCATGCATCTACCAGGTTCTACAATTCTGTCATTTGCCATGTGTAAAACACCTAGAATTAATGCTAAAATCAAAAACAACTAATTTGGACTCTATTTTAAAACAGGACTAATTAGTTAATCTTGAACACATGAATAGGTAATTTTATTCCTGCTGATTGAACTCTAATTAAGTTGACTAATTAAGGCATTAGGGTTAAATGTAACATATTTGCAGATACCTAAATGAATATCCATGACTATCTCTGCAAAATTGTTCATTTTCTCTAAGTATAGCTTCAAGAACACTGTAAACTTACTACATCAAGTCAAAAGGTGTTCTGTATCACTAAGAGAATAAACCTTCATGTGGAGAAGGCTCTAAATTCATTACACCTAGTTCAGGTATTGAGTTCTAACCAATCAGCATTATTTTTATTTTTTTGTCCTAAAATCTTTGCCTTACTATGCTGAAATGAGAATTGCTGGAATGTCCCCCAGATTCTCTACCCAATCAGCACACCACATATTCACTGATTTCCATTTTCAACCCTCTCTACAGTTTCTTAACAAAATGTAGTTGACATATCTTATATATCTTAACTTGAGGGGAGTGAACAGGAGGAAAGTGAGGGTGAGGGAAGTGGTGAACATCAAGAAACCACAAGAACAAGGAAGGTAAGGGTGTGTAAAACCAGCCTAGCCATCCTATGTCTTCCCAAAAAGGCATAGTGATTAATAAGGACATCCACATTTCTAGTTTTAGTCTCTTAACATACTTCAACTATTGAATCAAGTTCCCAACCAGGAACACACTCAGTGAGGGTAAGGGACACAGGTGTGCAACCTTCTCATACTTGATTTCTAGCCAACAATTAGTACAAGTTTCAGGGACACAGGGGGAGCACACACAAGTTACTCTTAACTATTTTCTCAAATTCAGGTTGATGAATCTTCTGTAAATGAGAGGATTCTGCCCCACTCATGGATACCTAATTTGTGACAATGAAGCACTTCAACACACACCAAACACTCTTGATTCTTCATCTCATTTCATGAAGAAGCCAACATTCAACCTTGAGATCTCTAAGCTCTTAACAGGGCAGGTTATTGAATTCTATATCCATATCTATTCAACCTCTATAGAATCTTATGATTTCTCTTTAGGATTGAGGGAATGGAGTGAAAAAAAAAGGGAGAGGCCTGGTTGCTCTAGGGAAAAGGTGAGTTGTGTACAAGAGTGGTCTCCTATTTCTTCCAGGAGAGCAAAAGGAGAGATTGAGTACCCCTTTAGGAAGGGAAGGTGAGTTGTGAGAAGTGAGCGAAGATGAGATACTGATGCAAAAACAGAGAGATTAAGAGAGAAGTCTTTTATTTATACAGATTCTAACTTCTCATTCCTCTGGTTCTCATATTTACTACATCACTGTTCTTGCTGATAACAACAAAGGGGGAGAAGGAAGTTCAGAATTTTTCTTCAAATTCAAAGGGAGAGAAGGAAGTTCAGAATTTTTCTTCAAATTCAAAGGGAAAAGGGGTTCAGAATTCTTTTCAATTCTCTTCTCAACCTGTCTCATCAAGAGGGAGAAGGCTCAGAACTTTTGCAACCTAGGGGGAGAAGGTTCAGTAATTTCAGATATTTCTATCTTTGTTAAAAAAGGGGGAGAAATTTTTGGAATAAAGTAAAGAGGGGAGAAGAGACCTTCAGAACAACCAGCAAGTGGAGGAACAGAACAAACTCTCAGAATAGATGCTTTACATAGGGGGAACAATTCTAAGTACTCAAGTGGAGTGAGTAGTACAATCCAGAAACTGTGTCATGGAAGCTTGATTAATATTTTCTGTCCTAGTGAAAGAAAAATCTAAAGAGTGGTTTTTGTTATCATCACTAGGGCTGGCAATTTTGGACCCGAGACATTAACCCAACCCGCATGGGTCGATTTCGGATTTATATTTTTCGGGTTTGGGTCGATTTTGGGTTGATCCTAACTTGATCCGAAAAAATCGGGTTGGGTTCGGGTAACCCGAAACTGACCCGAATATATATATATATATATATATATATATATATATTATTTTCAATATATATTATTTTTAATATATATATTATTTTTAAAATTTTAAAAAATTAAATTTTCGTGTCGGGTTACCCGAAGCCCATTCGTGTCGGGTTCGGGTTGAACACCTGGACCCATTAAATTTTCGGGTCGGGTTCGGGCTGGCTCAAATTTGCGACCCGAGTCTGCTGACCCGACACGAACCCGATGCGAAACCCGAAATTGCCAGTCCTAATCATCACTCTCTAGATTTATGTCTTTTCTTGATGACATAAATAGGGGGAGATTGTTGAGATATACATGTCTATAGATGATGATAAGAAATACCACAAGGCAGAAAATGAATCAAGGAATCAAAGCTGATAAACAAATCAGGAAACTAATTAAAATGCAGATCAACTAAAGCAACATCTTAGGAAGGGATCTCTACAAATAGTTAGGAAGTATTTCTATAACAAGCCATGAAATGCTAAAATCAAGTATCAGTAATCAGAAGAGAGTTTCCTGTAACCATGCAAGTAATTTTGAGAAATCAAGAAAAGAAGAGTTTGAGAAGTCATTCGAGAACTCTAACAAAAAGGGTTATTCGAGAAGTCCCAGTTCGAGAAGTCCGACAGCTTTCTTATTCGAGAAGTCTGCAATATACATTAATCGAGAAGTCTACATAATAGGCTGTTCGAGAAGTCATTCGAGAACTTAATAAAAGGAACTATTCGAGAAGTCAACATTCGAGATTTCAAGACTCATCAGTTCGAGAACTCAGCCTGGATTCTTAATAATGCCAGAGTTCTCTAATGGAACATATCGAATGAAGATCAAACCCAGAATTACTTTGCAACCCGTGACTTATAGGCAGTGATCAATTACACAGAGGATGTTACGAGTAGGAAGTCAAATTGTAAATATTTGAAGGCTCAAACTCTTCCAAGTGAAAGGTGAAATCAGTCACTGTTTATACGACTTCAAGGGCAACAATAAGAGTGGAAGCAACCTCTAACATGATTACATTACTACTGAAGAATTCAAAGGATATCTTGATAGCATCTGTTTTATCTGGGAAGTTCAAGCACAACTCAATAAGCAGAAAAGCTTATGGACTTTCGAAAAGATTATCTTTTTGATTAAAGCTACTTTTCAGAGATAAAGATCCAAAGCAAAAAGATCTTTTGCATAAATCATCACGTGGGCTTGGAAGCTAAGTCAACTCAAGAACTTAGTAACTTATGAATAAAGAAACATACATTGACTTGAAGCTAGGCGTGTCAAACGGATAATACGGAGCCGGATATGGCCATATCCGAATCCGGGAACATAAAATCATATCCGAATTCGTATCCGGATCCGGGAATTTGAGGGGAAAAATATCCGAATCCGGTATTCGTCAGATATTATCCGGATACGGATAATATCCGGATCCGTTTTTGAAAAACCACCAAAAATACAATCTAAACTAATTAAGAATTAAAAATTAAACTATTCAGCAACAAATGTAGACTTGAAAGTTGAAATAGTAGTTTAGCAAGAGATATTAACACAAACATGAACATCCTGACCATTGGCCAATATTTTTGAACAAAACAAATACTATCACAACTATTTGCAACTGATTTACAAAGAAAAAACAACATTTGCTGCACTCTATAATGATATCATTTCTTTGACAGTTTGCCTACAAAATCAGCACTCTTTTCAGTTTGTCCAGCAATATCAATACCTGAAAAATGCATACCAATAGAAATAAGAGCCTGAATGCTTGGTCTGATACATTATTAAAGGGTCTTAATGTTGGTTTTGGTAAGCAACTTCCCGGATTACTAGACTACTTAGCAAATGCCCCATTAAACTGATATGTAACACAATAAACATTCCATAACATCAATTCTTAGTAAGAAACATCCAACAAGATAGCAAGATATGTTTGTACATTACAGAATCTATTATTACTCTATTCAGCTTGCAATCAGTCTAGAATCATTAATCATTACGATATTGTAGTTGCTAAGATGCATATGAGGCTCTATAAAAGTAGTTAAGTTACCTCAAACTAAAAGTCACGGGTCTTTCTTACTCACCAACATTCCACCTTCGGCAAGAATAAATGTTAAGAAAACTGAATTAATATACTAATAGAATAGGCTGAATGATGCGGGATTGTTCTAGAAAACAAAGATTTATTGAACAAAAACAGATAAAACAATGAATTATACGAATCCCAAGAATAATTAATCAATATTATTCCCAAGAAAAAGTGTATAATCAAAGCTTCCTAGAAATGTATAATGTTCAGTATATTTATACCGAAAAATCAAGACCCAACACAATAAATCAAATCCCAAAACATGTGGGATAGTCAAAACATAATAAAGCAAATCCCAAAACATGTGGGATAATCAAATCTCAAATATCTAGCAAATCCCAAAACATATGGGATAATATAAAATTAAATCTTAAATATCTAATAATAATAATGAACTGAACCTATCATATAAACTCATATATAAACGTCTCATATATAAACGTTCTCCACTCCCATTCCTCATCATTCTTCCCTTGTTGGAGAAAACTCGACCACGAGCTTTGTAAAAATCAAGAATCACGCAAGATTGAACCGGAACAAAGAAGAAAAATTCGTACTTCGTCAAAAACACGAACTCAGGCCCAAAGAACTTTGTAAATTCACTAGCAAGTGAAGGAGGCTTGAGCATGTATTCTGGAATGATGAAGTCAATATGCTCAACCTCGATAATATCACCAACCACTTTACATTCCTCAACAATTTGGAAGTAATCAGCTTGTGACTTGATTTCCTCAACCTGATCCGCACCCACAACTTTTATATCCTCAACTTGTTTAACCTACTCAAGTGGATCTTCCGGATTTGTGTCTTCATCACGCTGAATTTCCATATTAGTTTCATGTTCGATGGCATTTTTTTCATTCTCCAAACCCACAAGACATTGAACTTGAGATGTGAGAGTTGCAAGAGCCCTTTTGACTTCCTCGGTTGCACTTTTTAGTTCCTCACTTGCACGTGCGTCCCTTTCTTTACTTCACTCAATTTTATACCTCTTTTGTAAGCTTCTAATTTCATCATATTGATTATCCAACTCCTTTAACGTAAGCCGATATTCAAGTAACTTACGTTCACGATGACAAACATAGATTTCATAGTGTAATAAATCACGATCATCCTCCATATAAGAGATATTATCTTTCACTGCCTTAATTTGACGTCGGATATAAGCAGACATGGCTTAAGCAAGGATTAAGAGGGGCTGTTATTGTTATATTTTGAAATTAAAGGGGCTGAAATATCAGATCATAAGCTTCAGGGATTTAACTGTCACATTTCTGAGGTTCAGGGACTGGTTGGTGAATTTTTGAAACTATGAAGGGCTGTTCGATAAGTCTGTGAAGCTGAGAGGTTAGTTTTTAAGTCTCTAAAAGTCACGAGACAGGTTCGTGATGTTACAAAACTGCATGGGCTGACTTATAAAAGTCTTTAAATTCTGTGTATCTAGTGGCAGTTTTACGAGATGTGCATATATTATATATGTAAGGATTAGGGTTACCCTTTTTCTAGTATGGCAACCTCTTCTCTAACCTCTCCAACAGCAATACAATACAGGTCAGAAGCAGCCTTTGAGACAAATTCCAGCAAAGGGATGGTGGCAATAGATTCCGGCGAGGGCAGATGCCGACGAGCAATGACACCAAATACGTCTTGCCGCTTGTTTCTTCTTCCTTTCTTTTTGATTCGTTTCTGATTGATGAGTAGTAGTAGCAATCCATTTAAATTGTTGTGTTTTAATTGCAAAAGCGGGTGGGTTCAGTTTTAGGAATTGGGGATAAGGCAATTGGGGTTCTGGTTAGTTAAAATAGGTAGCAATTTTGGTGTTTTCTGATGGTATGGTGGTGTAGGGCAGTGGTATGGTGGCTGGAAACTAGGGTTCAGGGATGATGGGTAGTGTATGCAGTGGTGAATGGTATAGAAATGAGCAGCGGTGGTGATTAGATGGTGTAGATGAACAATAACTGAGGTGTGAATAGTATACCGACAGCATGAACAGTGAAAACGATGATGAACATTAAAAAGATCGATGAACAGTAAAAATTGCAGGAATTCGGCTTTGATACCATTTGATGCATGACAGTTCTAGAAAACAAAGATTTATTGAACAAAAACAGATAAAGCAATGAATTATACGAATCCCAAGAATAATTAATCAATATTATTCCCAAGAAAAAGTGTATAATCAAAGCTTCCTAGAAATGTATAATGTTCGGTATATTTATACCGAAAAATCAAGACCCAACACAATAAATGAAATCCCAAAACATGTGGGATAGTCAAAACACAATAAAGCAAATCCCAAAACATGTGGGATAATCAAATCTCAAATATCTAGCAAATCCCAAAACATATGGGATAATATAATAAGGAATGAATTTGCCAAGATGGAACCCTTGCTTGAACGGGAAAGAGTATTGGTATTTAAGATCTTTCTTATATACCTATACACTATCCCGTCCAACATATACCTCAACTGCAGACTAAGGAAGTCATCTGATGTGCCCCTTGCACTTCCTAATGGGACTATGCAACATGTCATCCATGCGATGAGTTAGCCACTTGAACTTTTTATAGCTTATATAAGAGAAAAAGCGGCTCGTGCATAGATCTATCAGTCTCTTAGGGGCTTAAATCTTAAATATCTAATAATAATAATAATGAACTGAACCTATCATATAAACGTCTCATATATAAACGTTCTCCACTCCGATTCCTCATCACTAAAAGACAACATTCCATTTACTGGTTTGTTAACTAGTTTCATTTGGATTTAGAAAAATAATTGCCACTTGCAGCAAAGCAAACAGATAATCATTGATCCAGCCAGACGGTTACCTCCACCTTGTTCAGAGGATGAAATCTATAACAGCTTCGAAGCTTTTTTTAATAAAACTTACAAGAACGATAAAGACACTGCCCTGCATAAACTGCAATTAATAAGTTCAATTTGAATCCAAATTTCAGAATATTATTACGTAATCAAACTAATTGCAGAAAATGAGCAAAATTCACCTTTAATTTTTAGGTTTGATCAGAAGTCTATATCCCAGTCACTGTAGCTTAAATCAGAGGAAAGAAAGGGATCGAAGAATTGAAGAAAGAAGATGCAGCGCCGCTGAGAATTGAGATTGTGGTTTGTGACTTTGTGTATTAGGTATGTAGGTCAATGACTATTGACTCGATGTCGTGTATTATCAATTCATGTATATGATAAGTTTTTACTTTTTAGAGTGAATGATAAAATATAAGTTTTTAATAAATAATTAAATTGCAATAAAAAAAATATTATAATATATATATATATATATATATTAGTTTCGGATCCGGATATTTTCGGATACGAATATGCCCATATCCATATTCGTATCCGCATGTGTCGAATTCAGATACGGATAATATTTGCTTTATTTCGGATACGGATAATATCCACTTTTTCTCGGATACGAATGCAGATATTTCGGACGGATATCGGATTTTTCAGTTTTTTTTTACAGCCCTACTTGAAGCATGCTGGGATTGTCCAAATCAAGGAAAGAAGATCTTTAAGATATTTCCAGAAATGGCTACCACTTCAAGCATGTGTGTGACAAGTTATACCAAAAATGTATCATTACATTCTACGTAGCTTATTTATCTTCATATAGTTCAAGTAAGTTGTATGAGCAGCATAGTTTTAGAAGAGAAGAAAACACTGAGCACAACGCACATTGCATTAGGTTTTCTTGTAAACACTAAGACTTTGTAACCCGCACCTGTGTATTTCTACACAGAGTATTTTCTTCAAATACAACCATCAGGTGGATCAAACAAACCCACCTGAGATTTTTTATATCTTGTGTTGCATGTGTCTTAGATAATTTGTTTACCTTGTTTACTCTTTGTTCTTATAACACTCTATCTTAAAAACTCACCAAGTCGAAAGAATTTAGTCAAGATTGTATTCAACCCCCCATTCTACAATCTCGTGGTGCATAACTGGGAAATAACAAAACCTATTTTAATGACCTAATTATTTTAAAACTAATTGTTGGAGTTGTCCCACATCATTTGTGGGAGGGGCAGATTGCTAGTTAATAAGCAGCCAGTTAGCTCCATTAGTATGAGACCTTTTGGGATGTGCCCAAAAACAAATCTGTGCGGGCTCGACCAAAAGTGGACAATATCATACAAATGTGAAGTTAAGGTCTGCTTAGCAAGCCAAACAAGTGGTATCAGAGCTATGGTTACTGGAAGCCAGGAGCTTCCAGTATGGTTTGATGGGAGCCATATCACACAGAAGGAGGCAGATTTGACAAGTGTCGAGTCCGTTGTTGATGGGAGCCAGATCACACAGAAGGAGGCAGATTCGACAAGTGTCGAGCCCGATGTGTGAAGGGGGAGATTGTTGGGAGTTGTCCTACATCGTTTGTAGGAGGGGATAGTTGGGTTTCAACCCAATATGATGTTATGGGCTTGGGTGATCCAAAATATATATGGGTAAGATAATAATTGTATGTGTAGACAATTATTATATATGGTATGTGTTGATCACTAAGTTGGGTAATTAGGTACCAAGAATTGGAAGACTTGTAGAACAAGTATGGTAAGTCTTGGTGGCTAAGTATTAGAGGGCTATATATACATAGTCGTATTGTATTTGTTTGATATGTGAGTACTTAAGAGATATAGTCTTTGGTATTGTTTGGGAGATTCTTGAGCATTGTTGGCTCAAGTATCGGGTTTGGGACACTATTGAGGTGTTATTGTTTTGATGTATTATTGATAACTATTTTGATTAATAATATGAGAGTTGGGACGTGGGTGTTTCTACGTCAAATGTTATATGTGTTCTTGTTTTGCTTTTACTTATTGATGATAGAAGTATAAGTAATACTTGAATAGTGTTTGACCGCGCTTTGGTGGATCTTATCAACTAATCGATTGGTTACGTGTGTGTTTTGTATTGGTGGTTTGTGAATCTCGAATTGTGTAAGTCCCCTAACCTAACAATTGGTATCAAGAGCCAAGGTTCGGGTTCGTGATGGATGAGGTTGAGGGAAAGTTCGAGTTTCAATTGGTATTGTAGAGCATGATGAAGGGTTTGCTGACAAGAAGACTACTAAAGCGGGTAGAGACAAAGTTACGTGCAATTTGGCGGTTGGCTTGCACCGTGGATCATTCTTGTGTTCGGACTAGAGATGGAAGAAGATAGAAGAGGTCATCGCAATTATTTCAGTGGTTTGATCAACCAGGTGAACTGTTTGGATGATACTATTGATTTTCTTCAAGAGGGTGAAAGATTGTGAAAGCAAGGATCGGGTGACTCACCATGTGGAAGAGCACTCGTGGTGGTTGATGCACGTGATTTTCTAGATGGATACATCGTTATGGTGAAGAATGATGGTTTCGGAGGGTCAATATACGGGTTTTATTGATACTCAAAGATTGGAAGAGCAAGAGGAGATTCTTGTTCGAGGGGGGGCATTGGTGAATGGACGTCGATGTCGTTGATGGTTTCCATTCAATCCAATATGTGTATTATGTTGAAGGGGAGGATTGTTGGGTTTCAACCCAATATGATGTTATGGGCTTGGGTGATCCAAGATATATATGGGTATGATAATAATTGTATGTGTAGACAATTATTATATATGGTATGGCTTGATCACTAAGTTGGGTAATTAGGTACCAAGAATTGGAAGACTTGTATAACAAGTATGGTAAGACTTGTAGAACAAGTATGGTAAGTCTTGGTGGCTAAGTTTTGGAGGGCTATATATACATAGTCGTATTGTATTTGTTTGATATGTGAGTACTTAAGAGATGTAGTCTTAGGTATTGTTTGGGAGATTCTTGAGCATTGTTGGCTCAAGTATCGGGTTTGGGATACCATTGAGGTGTTATTGTTTTGATGTATTATTGATAACTGTTTTGATTAATAATACGAGAGTTGGAACGTGGGTGTTTCCACGTCAAATATTGTGTGTCTTCTTGTTTTGCTTTTACTTATTGATGATAGAAGTATAAGTAATACTTGAATAGTGTTTGACCGCGTGTAAGAACCGTGGATATTAAATTCATATAATTACTATTTATCGTAAATTGGAATGAAAATATATTAAATTATTTAATTCCAGTTGACAAGTAAAGGTGATAAATGGTGATCGGTGTCTGAGCATAAGTGTTTAAATGATCGAAAGGATCCCCGTAGGTGTTTAATATGTGTTGTGTGTTATTGGATAAGATCAAAAGACTTTTTTTTAACCGATGCAATCAGTTCATTTTTATTTGATTAAACCCCATTTTCAATATCCTTGGGGCTTTAATTTAAAATCATTTTCATATCAGAATTTATCAAAAAAAATTCAAAATATTCGAAAGTCGTATTCTATTCGTTTCGCAGTCTTTATAAATTATTCATATCGTGTTCGTTATTTTTTTCGTAATTAAAAATATCGTTATTCGTTTCATACCCGTAATTCAGTTAATTAGCATTTTCAAGGCCGATTAAACTTTATTCGGGGTTCCGTTTATTCTGAGAAGTAACCTTTCCATTTACGGATAAGATTCCAGCCAATCATTTCTAGCCAATCAAATTAATCTTAACATTATCCAAAAATCAAAAATCAAGTTTTCTCCTCTTGTTCTTGAGGATCAAAGCTACTTTTGAAAGTTATTCTGATATCGGATTTTGGTGTTCTTATACTCGAATCGAAGCTATAGGAGTCTAGTTTCATAATCTATCATCAGTTTTCATGTAAGGTAATTTCTCGTATTTCCCTGATCTTTCTTTTAAAACTGCCGAATTAGGGTTCTTGGTCAAGAATTAGGGCTTTTCATCTCCGTGATTTTTCAGATAATTTGTTGGTTTATATAGCTTCTTATGGATGTAGGGTGTCCAATTATGTGATCAATTTCGTTGTTTATGTTCGATTTCGGCCAATTAAATTGTAGGGTTCATAGGTCGAAATTGGGGGTTTTTGGATTAGTGATTGTTCATTGATTTTGGTGATTCCAATAGCTTTACATGCTCCTATATAGTTGATTTATATGTTTAATTTCAAGCTTTATGTTCAGATTTACGTAATTCGAATTTTGAATCAATCATTCATACCATACAGTGAGTGTTCCGTGAATTGAAGGCCCTGGTTTGTTTTGTGTTGTTCTAAGCTTCGTTTTGGTACAAGAATCGTTGAGTTTGGTTCAGAAAACTGTGAAAATCGGGAGTGGCCGGAGTTGCGGCTCGAGCTCGCCAGAAACGGCGGGTTTGATCTTGTTTTGGTCCGTTGCTGGTCGTTTTGTGCGTGGTTAATGTTGCTAAACATGTTTAAGTGATAGTCAAGTTGTTAAATTACAGAAAATGCGAGTGTGTGCCATGTTTTGGCGTTATACCACGCGGTTCCGGTCACCGGCAATCGGCCGAAAAAAAATCTGGTAAACCCAGTTTCCGGAGGTGTTCTTGGTGACCCGAATTGCTGTTCTTCGTGACCCATTTCTGACCCGTTTTCTATACCCAGTTTCAATCCATTTTCAGCAGTTGGGGTAAAAAGAGAAATGATTTTGACTTTTTACTCTTTGCATTTAAAAGATTTACCTTTTTACTTTAAAAGGTAATTTGTTTTTACTTTCTACTAAATTGTTTTTAGTTTAAACAATTTATTTAAAATCTGAATTTTATTTATAAATTCAGAAAATTATTTCCTAAAAATCTTATCTTAAATTCATATTTAATTTCTGAATTACTTATTTACATATTTAGTTTTGAAAATCATTTATTTATTTGTTTTTAATTCAAAAATGATTAAGAGTTAATTACTTTAATTATTTTAATTAATTTCAAATAATAATTTAATTAATTTAATTATTTGATAAATGTAATGATTTATTGAATAATTTTATTAGTTAGTTCTTATTTAATTTTAATTAATTTAATTAGGGTTATTTAATTCTAAATTAATCTGTTTTCTGTTTTAAATGTTTTAAAAATAGTAGAAAATTGTTTAAAAATGCAGAAAATGATTTAAAATTTCTAGAAAAAATTCTAAAAATCTAGAAAATGATTTGCAAGTTTTCAAAAATATTTAAAATCAAGTTGTGCTTGAAAGCAGAGTTGGTGTGTTGTCTTAAAAATGTATTTTTGGTTTAATAAATCCAGAAAATGCTGTAAAAGGTTTTAAAAATGTTCCAAGTCCAGTTTTATTCTAAAACAAGGGTTGAGTGTTGTTTTAAATTGTTTCTGAAGTTCGTTAAATGCTAAGTGTAAGTAGTATGGTCTGTCTGATGTGGATTAAATGGCTAATTGTTACGTGATTTACGTGCAATATGCGTTTGAATTAGAATTGGAAATGTTTTTAAAACAGAGTCCCTTCGGGGAGACCATATTAATGGTCAACAGAGTCCCTTCGGGGAGACCATATTAATGGTCAACAGAGTCCCTTCGGGGAGACCAGATTAATGGTCAAAGGTTATGGATCCATTTCAGGGCTTTGCTGTGTGCATTGGCCGTGGTTAGTGTTTGACTGATCATCAGCCTAACCCTTATGTTTTTAATAAAATTTAAAGAGCCCAATTCTAATCAATACCTTAAATTTAAATTGTTGAGCAGCTTGAATCTCTTGAGATATTTGACGATTATCTTGTTGATCAGATCTTATTATTGTTCAGGATATTTATACACATTTATACTTGCTGAGCACTGTTGGCTCACTCTTGCATTGTTGCTCTATTTCTCCAGTTTATAGAGAAGAGATGAGTGGACCTTATGGTCAGGTGAGTGGTCTTGTTCCTACAGCGAGAGGTGATGATCAGGTTATTGACGTGGTCGGGTAGTGACTTGAGCTTCGTTAGAGGTTGGTTAAATAGTTCAACATATGGACTTAGTTTGTTAGCAATTTGTATAACCGTTTTATTCTGAGATTGGATTGTAATGATATAATTTAAATAGTTTGTTTCATACCGTAACCTGTATGCGATCTTGGTTAAGGGGTTTTCTTTATTATATTTGGATTATATCCAGGTATGTATTGTGTTAATTGAGGTCTGTGGTCCTAAATCTGTACCCCGGATTATGGGATTCCATACCGCGCTTTGGTGGATCTTGTCAACTAATCGGTTGGTTACGTGTGTGTTTTGTATTGGTGGTTTGTGAATCTCGGATTGTGTAATTCCCCTAACCTAACAGGGCAGATTGCTAGTAATAAGCAGGCAGTTAACTCCATTAGTATGAGGGCTTTTGGGATGTGCCCAAAAACAAATCCGTGCGGGTTCGATCTAAAGCGGACAATATCATACTAATGTGAAGTTAAGGCCTTATTAGCAAGCCCAACAAGTGGTATGAGAGCTATGGTTATGACGGTGCATAACTGATAAATGGATTTTATATCCATTTAGAGCATTCTAATTCGGCTTAAATTGTTTGCTTTGGCCTCAAGTTTGTGGTAGTTTTGATGTGTTTTGATTAATTGTGCAGGGTTGAAGAAATGTCGATTAAAGGTGTAGTTTCCGTCATTATTTGGAGTTGATTTATGATATGGAATGAAGAATGGAGGCTAATGTCAACTCCCAAGAAGTATACAAGTCATTAAGGATGAAAGACGGAAGCTCATGCAAAAGGAACGGAAGAAAAAGCTTAAAAATTGAAGAAAAATCAATTTTCGCAGATCGGGACCAAGCCGAGAGCCTAATTGGCGCCCCAGAGCTGTTTATGCAGATTGAGCTGGCGCTTCAGGCGCCCAACCGGCGCCTCAGGCGCTGCGGCGCGCGGGTGAAAAATCATCCAGAATTTCTGATTTTGTTTTGGCCATATCTTAAGTTCTAGAAGTCCGTTTTGGACGATCTTACAGTCCACGCGAAGCTAACGAGATTCTCTATCATTCTAAAGTGGTCCAGATGTCCACTTACAACTGTAACGGCCCAGAAATATTGAAGAAAAGTCAGCTACAAATTTTCCTTAAAAATAGAATCAGTTTAGGAAACGTATTATGTGCCGAACTGCAGAAATTCAACTTTGACAAGAAAATTTCTATAATTCCTACTTCTAATAAGTATGGTAATTGCTTTGGGCGGCTAGAACATTCCAGAATCAGATCTACACATGGAATTTGCAATTCTATTCTCATTCAAGAACGGAAATTGTCAATCTTCTATTCCAACTCTAGAAAGGCAATTGCTTGGTGGACAAGACTTCTAGAGCCTATATAAACACATCCTACCATTGTAATTTAGAACACCATTACATATCAATTACTTAGTTTTATTTGTATCTTTTTATACTTTGTTTTTATCATGGTTTCATCAGATCCCATGATGACGAGAGGTTCAATTATGAACTAATCGTTGTCATGGGATTCTAACGGATTTATTTATGGAACTTAGTATCTTGATTGCTTAAAGATCTGTGTGTGATGTATATTTGATATCCTCGTATGGTTATGTTTCATGTATTTAGATGCGTCGCGAACATCTAATTTGTTAATCTCTTGCTAAACGAGAGTGGATCTTGAGATTTAGAACTTGCCATGCTAGCATAGGATAGGTTGATGTTTTAACATCATGATTTGTGGCGTAAATAGAGATATTATGCTACCCTATGTGATCTAAGTGGATAACTTGTGCTTAAACCTTTATGTTTTCAAATTCTATAGAGATATAGGGTCTAAGCATAATTGGTGTCTATTCATCTTCTATCTCTTTTGTGGATGTATGTTTAGTTTGGTATTCGTATACTGAGAAGTAGCGTGTACTTGTTTCGTGTTGTCCGATCAGATATCATAACCATTGCATATAGTGATTAAAGGCGTCAGATCTAAGCGAAGTATTTAATGAAGTTAGGATCCCATGTTACTCTTGTAGACGTAATTCAATTTCAATTCTTGTTAGTTAGTTAATTCTTAGTTGTTAATTTACTTTCTAGTTAATTTAGTTAATTAAACGCAATTTGTTATTTGTCTTAGCAGTGAGTAATAACCATACATTGTTGCATAGGTACAATAACTGAATTAAAACCATAACCAGATCTCTGTGGGAACGAACTTGACTTCTATCTATATTACTTGTGACCACGTATGCTTGCGTGATTTAGTGCAACAAGTTTTTGGCGCCGCTGCCGGGGATCAACTGTGTTTTATTTTTGGTTTATGTGCTTGTCAATAGTGGTCGTTAGAGTTCACTGACTCGGATTAGTTACTTATCTATTCTTGTGTAGTTCGTTGGTGTTTCAGGTACTTGTCAGAGAGCGTTGACTTTGAAGATGGATTTTCTAAATTACTATAGAGTTCAGCAGGTGGTTAGTGTTTGTGAGCTATGTCCGGGTGCACATGAGACGAATCAGTGCTGGAGCAACCAAGGTGGTATTCAACAACCTCTGCAGCCTTATCAGCAGTATCAAGGTCAACAATATGGAGCACAACCTTACTATCCTCAGAATTTTCTGCAGCAGCAAAACCAGGATTTTCAGCAGCAGCTAGGGCAGAATTTTCTGCAGCAGTATGACCCGTGGCAATCTGAACCTCTGAGTTATGAGGAACAACCATATTTTCCATACCATACTCAACAGTACCAGCAAGATGTTCCAGACATGTCATATTTCTTTGGAAGTGAAGAGTTTCAACATCAGCAACCTACTCCTACTTTTCAGTCAGATGAGGTTGATGATTTGAAGGAGATTAGGAAGGAGATTATGATGCTTGCAGAGAGTCATGAGAAGAATCTCAAATCTATGGAGACACTAGTTGCTCAAGTTTTGAGTGTCTTGGAACAAGAGAAACAGCAATCCATACGAGAGGCAATTCCATAAAATAACGATGACTTGGAGCAAGGTACTGCATGCATAATTGAAGAAGACAAATTCCAAGAGGAGGTGAGTGTTCACAAGCCATGTGAGGAATTTGATCAAGCTAGTGAGGTGGATGATTTGGAAAGGGCACAATTTGAGACACACACTGATGAGCTACGCAAGTTTCAAGAATTGGTATGTGCGTACCAAGAGGCTGAAGAACATGGGAAAGATGCAGGTCTTCTACTTGACTCAGAGTTTAAAGATGGAGGTAGCGCATTAGAGCCAATGGAGGAAGTTCTTTTTGAGGAACCAAAGGCTTCAGAAACTTACATTTACCCTCCTCCATTATATTCAATCGAAGCCCGCGAAGGTGAGTTGTTATACAAATTGACAGATTTTGGGTCAACAGAAGAAGGCATTGGAACAGGACATATTTGTTATACGAATAGGCCAAGCGATGATAAGGGGCAGAAAGTGTGCCACCGTGATGACGATGAAGTTTCACGAAGAGATGACCAGGCAAACTATTATCATCCTTAATGGAGGCTTGGAAGTAACGTCAAGATATTGACGTTAAAGAAGCGCTTCTTGGGAGGCAACCCAAGCATTGTTGTATACTGGTATGTTTTCTACTTTCCCTCGTATTTACTTCCATTCAATGAGGGCATTGAATATTTTAAGTTTGGGGGTGGTTTGAGGGATAAGTAGTGTATATATATGTGATTGTTAGTCATTGTGTTCATGTAGGATTTCATGCTTTGCATATTAGTATTAGTAAATTATGCATTTATGTTCGTGATATCTACGTTTATTTCATATAGGACATTCTGTTTTTATATATCATGTGAGTTCATAATAGTTTGCATTTGCACCCATGCTTGATAGGAATTTTGTGTTGTTGACGCTTTTGATTGAGAAGTGATATGCTTTGTTCTTGTGCACACACATATACTAGTAAGTTGAAGCTAGTAGACTTATTGAATGTTGTAAGTAATTAGAAGGACATGAATATGTGCAAGTTGATTTAGTTTGCATGCTTTGAATACAAGTAGGTGCATTAGAGAGATTTTTGCTTGGGATTGAGTATGTTTTTCCCGCCAAGTGAGCTTTTGAGCCATATTGCATTTGTTGCAATTTTATTCATTTGCTTGAGTGTCCACGGATTGTTTGCATTGCTAGCAGTTGTTTGAGGTCTTTCTTGAAATGCATGACATTATTTGACGATTAAAATGATAAAAGCATTAGGATTAACCGCATATTTTCCCATATTACCACACCATGTTTACATGATCAATTGGTTAAACCATTAAGATTAATCCTATTTTTTCGGTGACATACCACATTACTTGCCTAGACCTTTTTCTTGTATTGGCCTTACATTAATTTGAACCCGCATTGTCAAAGGCTAGTAGGGTGCTTAAGGGAGTAATAAGGTGTGCAAGGAGGGGTTTATTGTTGGTCATAATTTTGGGGAAAATATTGAAATTTGGGTTTGGTTGTTGCTTGATAGTCGGCATGTGTAATAAAATCGTGGGATCATTGTTATTGTCTATATTATTGTTGCTTTAGCTCTCGAAAAAAAAAAAGAAAAAAAATAGAAAAAAAAAGAAAAAGAAAAAAAAAAGAGAAAAAAAAAGTTATATTATGAGAGCATGTTTGTGTTTGTTGTGATCCTATTTTAGTCGACTAGTCGAGTGTTGGTTTTAGTAAAAATTATGTGGGGGGGAAATAGGGTGTTGTGTATGATTCATCATGGTACTTACTAGCTTTTGGCACTTCACCTGTTTTGGATTATCTGACATACCTTGTCCCTAGCCCCGTTACAACCCAAATAAAGACCTTTTGATTATCGTCATTGATGTATGTTGTGTTAAGAGTTAGATTGATACCAATTGTCAAGCATGCTTATGATTTTGTTGGAATTGAGTGATACACTTACCCTTGTTCTTGAGTGAATATTCTTTTATGAGTGGATTGTGAGTGTTTACTTGTTTTTGCGTATGAGATCCCGAGTTTTGTCTCAAAGATGTGCTCTTGTAGGCTTAGCATGTTTACTAACTTATTCTTACACTTGACATGGACTTGTGAGAACTTATGCATGTTCATTGAGTAGACTATGTGAATACTTGCACTTTCGACACCAAGACATTGCGTATTTACTTTGATTCTTAAGTTGATATGGCATGAGAGGATCTGAAGGTATGGTAGGATATTAATTGCATTTTCATTTAGTTGCATTCATGCATTGCATTGCATTGGATTTTGTGGGTACATTCGCTATAGGCCCTCACGAGACCTTACTCGTCCATTAGGGCTGCCTAGGGGTTTAAAGGGCTTGTTGCATATGCCAAATGCAACCGTGATCACCTACGGAAGTGGTACTAGTTAGTTAGTTAGTTGTAATTGGATATGCTTGAGGACAAGCATCGGTTTAAGTTTGGGGGTGTGATAAATGGATTTTATATCCATTTAGAGCATTCTAATTCGGCTTAAATTGATTGCTTTGGCCTCAAGTTTGTGGTAGTTTTGATGTGTTTTGATTAATTGTGCAGGGTTGAAGAAATGTTGATTAAAGGTGTAGTTTCTGTCATTATTTGGAGTTGATTTATGATATGGAATGAAGAATGGAGGATAATGTCAACTCCCAAGAAGTATACAAGTCATTAAGGATGAAAGATGGAAGCTCATGCAAAAGGAACGGAAGAAAAAGCTTAAAAATTGAAGAAAAATCAATTTTCGCAGATCGGGACCAAGCGGGGAGCCTAATTGGAGCCCCAGAGCTGTTTATGCAGATTGAGCTGGCGCTTCAGGCGCCCAACCGGCGCCTCAGGCGCTGCGGCGCGCGGGTGAAAAATCATCCAGAATTTCTGATTTTGTTTTGGCCATATCTTGAGTTCTAGAAGTCCGTTTTGGACGATCTTACAGTCCACGCGAAGCTAACGAGATTCTCTATCATTCTAAAGTGGTCTAAATGTCCACTTACAACTGGAACGGCCCAGAAATATTGAAGAAAAGTCAGCTACAAATTTTCCTTAAAAACAGAATCAGTTTAGGAAACGTATTATGTGCCGAACTGCAGAAATTCAACTTTGACAAGGAAATTTCTATAATTCCTACTTCTAATAAGTATGGTAATTGCTTTGGGCGGCTAGAACATTCCAGAATCAGATCTACACATGGAATTTGCAATTCTATTCTCATTCAAGAACGGAAATTGCCAATCTTCTATTCTAACTCTAGAAAGGCAATTGCTTGGTGGACAAGACTTCTAGAGCCTATATAAACACATCCTACCATTGTAATTTAGAACACCATTACATATCAATTACTTAGTTTTATTTGTATCTTTTCATACTTTATTTTTATCATGGTTTCATCAGATCCCATGATGACGAGAGGTTCAATTATGAACTAATCGTTGTCATGGGATTCTAACGGATTTATTTATGGAACTTAGTATCTTGATTGCTTAAAGATCTGTGTGTGATGTATATTTGATATCCTCATATGGTTGTGTTTCATATATTTAGATGCGTCGCGAACATCTAATTTGTTAATCTCTTGCTAAACGAGAGTGGATCTTGAGATTTAGAACTTGTCATGCTAGCATAGGATAGGTTGATGTTTTAACATCATGATTTGTGGCGTAAATAGAGATATTATGCTACCCTATGTGATCTAAGTGGATAACTTGTGCTTAAACCTTTATGTTTTCAAATTCTATAGAGATATAGGGTCTAAGCATAATTGGTGTCTATTCATCTTCTATCTCTTTTGTGGATGTATGTTTAGTTTGGTATTCGTATACTGAGAAGTAGCGTGTACTTGTTTCGCGTTGTCCGATCAGATATCATAACCATTGCATATAGTGATTAAAGGCGTCAGATCTAAGTGAAGTATTTAATGAAGTTAGGATCCCATGTTACTCTTGTAGACGTAATTCACTTTCAATTCTTGTTAGTTAGTTAATTCTTAGTTGTTAATTTACTTTCTAGTTAATTTAGTTAATTAAACCCAATTTTTTATTTGTCTTAGCAGTGAGTAATAACCATACATTGTTGCATAGGTACAATAACTGAATTAAAACCAAAACCAGATCTCTGTGGGAACGAACTTGACTTCTATCTATATTACTTGTGACCACGTATGCTTGCGTGATTTAGTGCAACAATAACAATCTCGGATGGGCTTCCATAATGGGCTTAGGAAGAGGCAGACGGGCTCTACCCTAGGATGGGCTTAAGGGGGAGGTAGGTGGGCCTTCCAGTATGGGCCGTTAGAGAGCTAGGGCCAGGTGGACTTCAAGTATGGGTCAAGAGGAGTCAGATCACACATAATGGTGGTAATTCGATAGGTGTCGAGCCCGATGTGTGAAGGGGGAGATTGTTAGGAGTTGTTTGCTAGTCACAGAGGCATGCCTGTAAACATCTTTTAACAAGCCTAATAGTTTATAATGCTTTGCATCAATTGCATGACCCCTTAACTTGGGAACCCCTTTAGTTAGATTCTCTACTTGTAAAATATACTTTTAAAGAGGCACCAACTTCAGTTATGTAAGTGTAAAAATCAAAGTCCTGAAATAATGTTTGGAAGAAGATCTAGAGATCATTTCCTAAGTTTGAAGAACAAGGCTGAGAAATAAACACACATGAAGTTGAAGGTTGAAAATATGCCTAAGTACAAATTTGAGAAGTAATTTGGTCTATTCGAGAAGTCAAGGTTTTGATATGTCAAAGACATTGTTCGATATGTCTAGAAGTCAACAAGTCAGAGCTCAGTTCAATAACTCAAAGCTTCGACATGTCTATGACTCTATTAGAGAACTGAGGAAGTTAACAAGTCAAAACATCATTCGAGTTCTAAAAGGGTCAACAAGTCAAAGTCACATTCGATATCTCGAGGACTCAGAAGCTATTCGACATCTCAAGGATTCCATAAGTAAAAGGCACTATTTGATAACTCGAGATTTCCAGGAGAAGAGACTCATTCGAGAAGTGATTCTATATGTTAAGAAAAGCTAGTTCAAGAACTCAGAGTTATCTAACTACTCAACTCAAGTTCTCGAATCTAGTACTTAGTCATTTCTCGAATGGATTCTTGAAGACAAATTACTAATGATATTCAAGTCAGAAAATCTACATAAACCAAGACACTTACAATGACATATTATTGTAATGTGTGTAGGGGTGGCAATTTATATCTGAACCTAGCCCCAACCAAGCCAGAATTTGGATTTTGGTTCAATCCAAAATCACATATTATAAAATGGATTGGGTTGGATTTTAGTCACACATTTGCTATCAAAATATGGGTAAAATTTAGGTAAAAACTGTGACAACCATTTTCCCTGACTTAGGTTGTACGTTTCTTCAGTCAGGTGGTTATATGCAGAAGCAAAAACTTGTTTGGAAAACACTTGTGACTAAGTCCTTTCACTTCGGGTCCATTTGAAGGATCTGATCGATCATAATTTTTTTCCCACAAAAAGTCAGCCCGTTCCATTACATATGTTCATATCAAAGCCTCGATTTCATCTTTTTTTCAGAAATCATAGATAAAAAAATGGAAAAATGAGGATATATACATACACGCTTATATATATCCATGGATATTGTATGTAAAGAGGAAATAAAATAGGGTTATATTGTTTTATACCTATTAGACGTGTATATTTATTATTTTATGTTTAATGGTAAAAAGTACGTGTTGTTTTGTCATGAAGACATGAACTCATAAAATGTGGAACGAACATTGGGCTTGCATTTTATCGACTTTGACTATAAAAAGTGTATGCCCTTTTTTCTTATTTTCATTTTAAAACTTGTACTTCTATCCTATACTGTACTTGATAGTAAAATTATATAACATGACATTTATTTAATTTTTATTAATATTTCGTCCATTTCAAAATAGTAATATACATAATTTTCTATATAATATATCTTTCAATTTTGCAAATTTAATAAAAAGTAATTTTCAAATTTCAATCAATAATTGATAAATTTGATTAAAAAATTATTTAATAGAATATAGTCCGTTTTTAACTATATAGCACTTTTTGCAATTAAATATGAAAATTAAAGTAACATGTATCTTTTAATATATATTGAGAAAACTTGTAAAAAATGATTTACCCATATTTTAACCCGAAATCATTATGACCAAACCAAATTTAACCCATATTTTAATTAAATATGGATCAAATATGGTTTTGGATCGAGACCCAACCCATATCCAAATTTATTGACCCAAAATCCACCCATATCCATTTTTTGCCACCCCTAAATGTGTGCATGGAAAGTCTACAAAGAAGCTTGGAGATATATTCAAGGGCTAAAATGTGGATTTGAGCAGGTTAAAAAGAAAGTTAAATCACATGATGCTCAAACTTGCACTAAAATGGAATAGACAAACTAGAAAAACAAATTTGTCTGTTACTTGATTTGTAGCAAGTGGACTGTGCACATGTTCTATAAGTGCACACACACTTCTTTAGCACTTAAGTTTTTCATTGTATTTTCATAGCAAATATCTCTCTGAGAAATAAAACTGAAAATACTAACAATTGTATTCCCAGGTTGTAGCATACTTCGATCTAATAAAATATTAGATTAAAATGCATTGTTTATGTTCTTATTTCCGCACTTGATATCTGTTAAACATATATATACACATTCAACTACAACAATCAAACACAGATTCAAACAAATTTAGTTTCAAAAGAAAAATCAAGAAAAGTTTGAAAATACATTCACCCCCTCTGTATTTTCTTGTGTGTATTTCATACTCAACAAATGGTATCAGAGCAGGCTGTTAAGCAAAATAGAGAAAGATCAACATGAATACAATAAAGACAACAACAACAACTATGAAGGTCCCAAAGTTTGATAAAGACAACTACAGCCTCTGGAAAATCAAGATGATGTTGTTCATCAAAGCTGCTAATCCTCTATTCCTAGAGATTCTCAAGAATGGCCCGTTTGTTCCACAAAACGAAATTGCTGAGAAGATTGTTGGAACTGTTACAATTCCAAGGTCCTATGTTGCCAAAGATCCATCTAAATGGACAGACACGGAGAAAGAGAAGGTTGCCCTTGACAGCCATCTAATGCTGATAATAATTGACTCTACGGAACTCTCAATGTTTGTCAACATAGCTTCATGCACATCAACAAAGGAGATGTGGGATCATATTGAGATCTTATGTGAAAGAATTGAGGAAGTTAGAGAAAATAGGAGACAGATATTGGTCACACAATCTGAAGCTTTCATGGCTCAGCCAAAAGAAAGCATAACTGAGATGTTTGAAAGATTTCATAGGCTTGTGACTCAGTTGCAAATGAATGGGAAGGTTTATAGCACCAAGGAGCTAAACATGAAGTTTTTGCTCTCTGCACCTAACCACCTGGAGCAAAGGGTTATTTCTCTCAAAGAAAGAGACTTGAACAAAATTTCTTATGATGTGCTCTATGGTGTGTTGAAGACACATGAGCTCGAACTCCTGCTAGAAAAGAGCTATACAATCCAAACAAGGTAAGATGGTCAATGCATCATGTGCCTTGATTGTGAACAAGTCAATCCAAGTCAATACATCATTGTTTTGTATATGGGTTCTTGGAGGTATCAAATTCTGTCATGCCCTTTTTTTCGTAAAAGGCTGAATTGGATTGTGTAGGTTTATATTGGCATATGTTTCGAGAGGATTTTGGGGTTTGTGAATGAAAATAATCCCAAATAAAAAGATGTAATGGGAAATACTGAATTAAAGCATATATTTTACAATGATGGAGGTTGGAATGGGAGACATTGAGACACGATTTTAATAGAAGAGTGAACTTTATGAATAACATATAAAATTGTGTAATCTTGACTTCATTAATTATTTTTTCTATTTTTACCGACCCAACTGATCAGTATAGTTTTAGGAGTATGCAAGATAATTTTAGGACTTTAGGGATACTTAAAAGTGTAAAACATGATAATAAAAAGAAGGGTCTTTTTAGTATGTGTCCAAGGGCAAACTTTAACAACCATTTTGTTATGACTTTTTTATGAGTTGACAAATCCTATTGTGTGCACTTGGGCACACATTAGAAAAACCATAAAAAGAATTAGGTTTTTTTATTCGTATTTTAGTTTTTAAACACAAAATCAATACTAAATCTCGGTCGTGTACTTTCGTGTTCGTGTATTTTCGTGTCATGTACCCAAAATGTAAATACAAACACTAAATTTTCGTGTTGTTTCGTGTCTTCTGGTAAATTGAGAGGTCAACTTTGTAAACAACATTATTTTGAAAAGAGTAAAATGCATCCTGTGTACCTGAAGTTTCAGGATTGTGCACTTTGTGTACCTGAATTTTAGAAATTAGCCAAAAGCATGCTGAACTTAAAGAAACTGGGCACTTGGTGTACTGCCGTTAAATGAGCTTAACAGCGTTAGGGGGTTTTGTCATTTCAGCTAAGATTTACCAGTTTTGCACTTGTTGTTCTTGTTTGCTTTGGTAGTGTTGGAAGTAATGCTTTGTATGATGAATTATGTTATTATGGTTAAACACAAGTGATCATAAGTCATAACAAGAAACACAAACTGGGTTATATTAAACCAACACAAACTGGATTACATCATCCGAACAAGCTTGAAAACACACAATCAAGAGAGATATAGATAGAAACATAGATAAACATAGATAAAGATAGTTATAGATAAAACTCTAGTTCAACTAGAGTGATCAAAAGAAAAAAAAATATTTAGACTAAAATTACTAAAGAAGAAGATTGATTTGTGAATAAACTAGCATCCAATGGTGGTGTTTATATAGTAGATTAGGCATTAAATTCAAGCTCAGCACCCTCAACATGCATTGACCATAACAGTCAATAGTAAATTTTCAAGGTATTCAAAGTTGTAACAACCAAAGATAGTTTCAAAAAATGAAAAATAGTTAGACCTTAATTGAATGATATTAAAATTATGAAGTAGAAACTGATTACATGGAAATTGTTTGTACAAAAGTTTTGTACCCAAAAAATGAGTGGCATCATACTAAGCCATACCAAAAATATTGGACATGCACTAACATTGTCTATGTATTATACTAATATGCACCAAGCATATATACTTCAAAAATTTCTCAGTTTCTACTACATCATTTTCAATTTAAATTTCACAGCCTCCATGGAGGCCTAAAACCCATTCATGCCTTCCTTGCATTGGCCTCTGCTTCGATCTGCTTCAAGGTTGTAACATATTGTCCCCTCACCATCCTTTGTGGCTGTATACCCAATGTGGTATTCTCAATCCTAGCAGGCTGAGTGTATGATGTAAATATTCCCCATTGATTATAGCCTTGAACATGTGCAATATTAGGCATATAAGGAGTACTATGATCGGGAATAGGATCTGTAGTTTGCCTTGAAATTTCCGATGTCTTCACTGATTTATTCTTGGCCTTTGATGACACAACTTTTGCCTTTTTTTTCTTGTTACCTCCTTGATGAGTAGCCTTATCAACTTTTTATAAAAAATACTAAAATTAGTAGTGCACACAAAGAAATAATAGATTTTGTGAGTAAAATGAAGGCAAACAAACAATAAATTTTGCCACCTTAGCAGTGCAGCTCCTTTTGTTGTGGCCTTTTGTTTTGCAATGTCCACAGTGAACATTTGTATTCTGCCTCCTAAGTTTAGTAGGATCAATGCCGTTGTAGTATAGTGGTAAGTATTCCCGCCTGTCACGCGGGTGACCCGGGTTTGATCCCCGGCAGCGGCGCCAAAAACTTGTTTACACTAATACACGCAAGCGTACGTGGTCACAAGTAATATATGAATAAGTCGAGTTCGTTCCCACAGAGATCTGGTTTTGGTTTTAATTCAGTTATTGTACCTATGCAACAATGTATGGTTATCCTTCACTGCTAAGACAAATAACAAATATGGGTTTTGATTAACTAAAATTAACTAAGAAACAAATTAACAACTAATAATTAATTAACTAACGAGAATTGGAATCGAATAACTTATGCAAGAGAAGACATGGAATCCTAACTTCATTAAATACTTCGCTTAGATCGGACGCCTTTAATCACTATATGCAATGGTTATGATATCTGATCGGATAACACGAAACAAGTACACGCTACCTGTCAGCATACATATACCAAACTAAACATACATCCACAAAAGAGATAGAAGATGAATAGACACCAATTATGCTTAGACCCTATATGTCTATAGAATTTGAAAACATAACGGTTGAAGAACAAGTTATCCATAAATATCACACAGGGCAATATAAGTATTTTCATCTCATACTACGAATCATGTTGATAAACAATCATGAACCTATGCTAGCATGACAAGTTCTAAATCTCAAGATCCACTTTCACTTCACAAGAGATTAACAAATTAGATGTTCGCGACGCATCTATCAATTAACCATAACCATACAAGGATATCAGATATACATCACACACAGATCTTTAAAGCAATCAAGATACTAAAGCTCCATAAATAAATCCGTTAGAATCCCATTACAACGATTAGTTCATAATCGAACCTCTCGTCATCATGGGATCTGATGAAACCATGATAAAAACAAAGTATGAAAAGATACAAATAAACCTAAGTAATTGATATGTAATGGTGATCTAGATTACAATGGTAGGATTTGTTTAAATAGGCTCTAGAAGTCTTGCCCAGCAAGGAAACTACCAAATCAGAATTAAAATAGAATACGTTTCCTAAACTGATTCTGTTTTTAAGGAAAATTCGTAGCTAACTTTTCTTCAATATTTCCGGGCCTTTCCAGTCGTAATTGGACCTCTGAACCACTTTAGAATGATATAGAATCTCGTTAGCTTCGCGTGGACTGTAAGATCGTCTAAAACGGATTTGTAGAACTCAAGATATGACCAAAACAGTGAATAAGGGCAAAACTGTAATTTTTCAGCACCTCAGGCGCGCAGCCTGCGCCTGGCTCTCCATCGCGTCATTTTTCAGCTCTATTTCCTTCGTTCTTGCTCCGTTTTCGCTCGTTCTTTTCACGTTAGATCACATTTTTTATTTCCCTCGACTTAGGAACCTTCATGAGAGTTTAATGACAACTCCATTCTTCATTCCATTGCATAAATTTAACTCCAAAAATGAAGGAAGCATCAACCATAATCGACAATCTTACAAACCTGCAAAACTACACAAAACACATCAAAATTACAACAAACTTGAGTCCAAGACAATCAATTTAAGCCGATATGGAACGCTCCAAGTGGATATAAAATCCACTTATCAGGGGACATCATTTTTTTTGTACCTAACTTTTTTAGGCCTACCAGGTTGAACCTTGAGTACATGTGGTAGTGGACCAGGAATACCAGTTTTGTCCCAATATTATTCACTAGTAACAGGTTCTAGAGTGAGCTGATAGCAAGCCAAATACATATCTTTGGTATAGGCATTGTGAATATATTCAAACATGTTTAAATTCTTCCAATGGATACAAGCACAAGCATGAAAACATGGGAGTCCAGTTAAATCATACTTTCTACATGCGCATGTTTTAGCATCTAGATCCATAACAATCTCATGCCCTCCCTCAGTCATTGTCACCAAGTACTTGCTCTTTCCAGACCATTGCACAACACAACCAGTGCTGTAACTCATAGCCATAAACATATTAAAATAAATTAAGATAGATGCCCTCATGAATAACACATATGCATTAGGAAATCAAATGTATATAACTTGCACTTACTTGTTCACCTTTCTCATAGCATTAGGACAAATAGGATTC
The DNA here is from genome assembly GCA_036435485.1 of Saposhnikovia divaricata. Lineage (NCBI taxonomy): Eukaryota > Viridiplantae > Streptophyta > Magnoliopsida > Apiales > Apiaceae > Saposhnikovia > Saposhnikovia divaricata. Next base: position 224,374,422 of record CM071597.1, read on the forward strand.
AATGCATAACTTCTAGCCATCTTATCTCTTCGAGTCTGGATTCTTTTCATTATGCTCTTATGCAACCCTTGTAGTAGACTAATAATTGGAAGATCCCTATACTCTCTTATGCTATTATTATAGACCTCACAATGATTGTTGACAAACATATGAGAGAGACACGTAGTCCTAAAACCTGATCTAGACCATTGGGATTTTGGTTTTTCCATCAACCAGTAATGGCATTTTTTGGATAACTAGTACAAAAAAAAATTCAAATGTAGTTATTGTCAGAAGTAGTAATACACCAAATTAAGTAAGAGAACTGAATTTATTACCTTTTGAAGCTCACTCATATGTTTATTGAACATGTAGTCTGTGGTAGCTCTAGCAGCAAGCCATAGTAATGCTCTGCACCCAATTCCTTTGTGGTCCTTGTACATGTTTCTAGATAAATGCATAACACAGAATCTATGCTCTGTATTAGGTACAACTGTTGTGAGATCATTGATTAATCCCTGCAACCATAAAAAACAAACATTAATATTTACACTAAATAATTGATAGTATGTAGATTACTTACTTTTTGTCTGTCTGAGATGAATGTCCAACCACCATTATTTATGATATTAACATCATCTACCACCAATGATAGAAACCAATTCCAAGTGTCACTATTTCCTGCTTCAACTACAGCCCAAGTAATGGGGTACATTCCATCATTGGCCACCAAAGGGCCTTTTAAGTGGCAACCATATAATCCTATAAGAGGCCTACAACCAACTGTAAAACCTTTCTTTAAAGGGCTAAGCAGACATACATTCTTTTGAACCTCCTGCCATGTAGTCCAGCTTCTTCACTATCTAGCATCATCTCTACTGTACTATTTGGCATTGCCTTTTTAAATGCAGCAATATAATCCCATGGTTGACCATATTGTGCTACATGGTTGCCCCTTATGACTTGTAAAGCCTTTCTTTTTGCTCTCCCAACTGCATACACACTTACTTCACAGCCCCAATCATTTACAACCTTATTATGAAATGAAGGTATTGGCCAAGTGGGATTCATCCTAATATCATTTTCATAATACTCTGCAATCCACTTAGAGGTCATAAATCTTTGTTTAAAAGATGGTGGACAGTTGTGGGTGCTATAATAGGTCTTCACCTGATAAGTGTTTGTGTCTTGCATTGGAGAAGCATAGATCTTCCATTTGCATCCATCTCCCTTACAAATATACTTGATCCTTTTTCCAAAATTTTTACATTGCACAACTGCTTTTCTATGTACTATGGCATGTTTTTGGACAGCTGCTCTAAGTGAATTGCCACTAGAAAACAACATTCCTAACTCAAATCTTGGATCCTTCATATCTGTTTTCTCATTAAAAACAGGGTAGGAACTGGTCTGTTCATCATCAGTACTATTGGTAGCCATTCTTTCATCCTCACTATTATAAGCATTGTCACTAATTTCACTCTCACCTCCCTCTATGAGATCATTTCCTAGGAGGAGGTTAGCATCAAACTTCATACCAGCTTCCTTCATTTCTTTGCATTTCTTTTTTTCTCCTTAGCAACACACACCTCATCATCTATATTATCAACATTAGAAGAATCATCATGAAAACTAACCTCCTCAACATCACTAAACTCCTCTGTTTCTTTTGGACAGTCTACATTTTCATGATCCACTACTGCTTCTTCCCTATCATACTGTTTTGCCATATCTTCAAGTAATAATAGCTCCATGTCTTCCTCATCTAATCCATCCATATTAGGAACATCAATAAATTCTAAATTAACTTGTTCATAGGGACGGTACTCTTGGGTCTCTTCTACATTCACAGTCACATCATAAACGTATAATAATCTAGATGAATCAACTTTTGTGCACATGTTCATTACATCAACATCCGTATACAAAGCTTAAACCATCACTATGTGGCAATTTATATGAGAATTCACAATAGCCTAGATGGCCAAAAGCCTCCTCTAACATAGTACCAAGCTCTAACACGGACATCTCATCAACATCACAGTTATCGACATACCTGTACATGCCACCATCATACGTAGATGAAGTTGCACTAAACTGACCACCACCATGAATCTTTATACTAAATAAATCACTTCCATCTGCAAATCACAAAATAACACAAGCCCAGTTCAATTTATACGTACCAATCATCACAAAAGCCACAAAATACATAGATAAACGACTATAACATGCAAAACCTACAAAAAAAACACATAAATCATTGAAACCATTACTTACTACTGTAATTCGGACACTCGACTGGCAAATAAGCATTATTAAAGTCAGGTTCTCTCAAACACCAAGGCATTAGGACAAAGGGGAAAAAAAATTAAAGAGGGGATTATTAGGGTTATTAATGTTAAGGAATGACTGATTTTACCACCATATACACCCACGTACAGATTCTACTGCAATTACTGTTACACCCTCCTTTTTAAGTCATTTTGCAATGCTATCTAACGGTGTTAAGCCTAGACTAACGGCAGTACACCAAGTGCACAGTTTCTGTAAGTTCAACATGCTTTTTGCTAATTTCTAAAATTAGGTAACAATCCTGAAACTTCAAGTACACAGGATGCATTTTACTCTTTTGAAAACAAGAAAGACAAGTAAGGGTGAAATAGTAAATCTGTTGATGAAAAATTTGAAATGAGTGGCGCTTGCAACCACAAAACAGTCTCGGTTTACAAGACAGCTTCAATGCAACTCAAATACTTATATATTCAAAACAAAACTATCCTCTTGTAATAATAACACTTACATAGATTCAAATTACAGTCACTACTCACTCCCCCCACTCACACAGTGTGTGCTTTATACTCTGAGAGAGAGAGAGAGAGAGAGAGAGAGAGAGAGAGAGAGAGAGAGAGAGAGGAATGGTGATGAAAAGGAAGCTAAGTGTTTGTGGTAGTGGGAAAGAATTAAGAACAACAAATGGTAGTGAAGAAGATCAAGAAGTGTCACTTGTTACATTACTTGTTTCAGCTATAAGAAAATCAATGGTGTCCTGTAGATTTGAAAATGGAGATAAGCAAGATCAAGGGCTCAGCTCTGCTTCAGCTTTTCGAGATATGGAGATTGGATGGCCAACAAATGTGCAGCATTTGACCCATGTTACATTTGATAGATTTCAAGGGTTTTTAGGTCTTCCTGCTGAGTTTCAAGTTGAAGTTCCTAGTAAAGTCCCCAGTGCCAGGTTCATTTTTCATTTCTTGATTATTATTTTTTGTGTTTCATTTCAAGTTGAATGAATGCTATCAGGGTCACATTAATTCTTTTGGTCTGAAGTAATACATATGTTGTAGAAAATTGCTCATTTGTTTCTTTAAAGTTTGAATCTGACAGATTCATGTACTGTAACTTGATATAATTTTCTAACTTTTAGAACAATTTACATACAGTCATACTCAAACACTAATCAGTAGCTTTGTGATCTAGTGGATACCCCTGTTCAAATGAGGATTCGAGTCACAATGCGTAGGAATCGAAATTTATGTGTGCAAAAAAATTTCTAATTCATTATCTGGAATCTGGGATATTGATCAGGGTTTTTCAGATTGAGGAAAGGGTGAAGTTAAATACTGCATTTGGGTTTTCACAAACTAATGTGGCTAGGACAGTAGGACTTTTTTGTTATTTTTCAATAACAAAAATTTGAAATGATGGCAAGCGAGACCTAATGGTTAGTTTGCCTCGCCAACTGTGCGATACATTATTCTGCCTCCTCATTTTGGTGACTTGTAGAATGACTAAGAATGCAAAACCTGCACAGAATTGGCCAAAGCATTAGCGGTTTAGACACGGTGCTCTGCAGCTAAGCACAACAGTAGAATATGATTGCATAATCTGCAAACTTTTGGACAAAATCTCCAAATTTCCCTTCTCCATTAGAGGCTTAGAGCAAAAACATTGGCAAATTCAGGCCAGTAGTGGGCAAATTTAAGTAGGCATACAGCATCTAAGCAAGTGAGGAAAGCCCTTTCTAATCACTCTCTTCAGAGGTGTTTTTTAGTGTTCCATATAAAATTAAAAATTATACTTACGTTTTCAGTTGATCAATTTGCAAAGAAGGACGTTCCAGAAAAAAAAATGTTAGTCTTCCTTCTCTCAAGTAACCAGACAAACTTCCTGGTATGTCTAGACTCCAAACTCGAAAGAAACTCTCTGCAAATTATGAAATCCAAAGCTTTTGAATCCTTTTTTTTTGTTTTGTTACTTAAGATCTTGCTAAGACTTAAAAGTAGATTCGACGGAAAAAGACTCAACTCGGCACTGGTTTCAAAGTTAAAACATTCTCCAAATTTCTTTAGCCTCTAGCCAAACAGTCTGGAAAAATTTAGAACTTTAAAGACTTGTGCAAATAATGGTGAATATAAGTGTAAAATTGAAGTAAAAGCAAAAATATATACACACACTTAAAAAGACCTGAGCATTGGTTTCTACCTTAATTTATTTATTAATCACAGCTTGATCATGTTCCAAAGAGCAACCCAAACAGTAGCACAGACACTTGAGAATCTGCAAATTCTCACCTCTCCACTTAACTGCACATATACATGCTATTAAACTAAGAATGAATTCAGTCCCTTGTGTTATCTTTTAACCACTCCAGGTATTGGAGGCTACCACCAACAATAGGCAATGCTATCACTTCAGGCACACTAGTACTGTAAAACAGCCAGCTAGAAGAAGAAAAAAGAAAGCCATTAATGTAAGGGTACAGTATTTGTTAAGTTACCGGTTCTCCTAAAACATCAAGGTGTTAGAAGTTGGGCTTACCAGGATCATATAATTATCTTAACAGTATCTAACCTTGCTTAAAGTCACCGTGAACCATGACAATATATATACATATTTGTTCAAAAAATAAACAGCAGCCCTCATTACACATTTAGTAGAATAGGTTTTCATCGATATCTGGTACCTCTGTAGCTACATTTCTTCCATATTCTTCTTTCTTTCCGATAACAAGTATACACAGGTGATTCGATTATGTTCTTATTCTTACTATTGAATATACACGATTCTCCTTCACATGCTCCTTAAAAGCATTGAAATTGACTCCCTAGTTTTAATGATAAGAAGTTCCTCAGGATCTGTCTGGATCTGCAAATAATTTACAGTTTCAGAGCTGACTAGAAAATACTGAACTCCTGATATTGGTCTAGAGCACGCATGAGTCGGTGTAGGTGATTCTGCATCCACAATTTGAAAAGGTTAAAACAGTTCAGTATGAAAAACCATGGCCAGAGTTCAAGTAGAAAATCCAGTTAGCAATTTTTTCGGATATATGAGGTCTAGGGCATGAGTGGGTATAGGTGAATCTGCATCTACAATTTAGAAAGTGCACAACAGTTCATCACATATAACCATGGCAAGACTCAAGAGTATGGGCAGAAATCAGAATACCAGTTAGCAACTTTTTCAGATATAAAACAACTCGTCCTATTCTTTAACGATACATGGTTTCTGAGTAATTGACATTGGAAGTGTTAACATGCTCTAGCACATATGTATTGCTTTAGAAGCCAATATTCATAGGATCCTAGATTATGCCCAATTCTATGTAGTTTGAGGTTCCTATAATCATGGGCTAAGTTTACCATTTACCTTCAGTATTCTGTCATGTAGATTCTCATGTCTTAAAGATTTTCTAAATTGTTTCTTGTATAAAAGGCCTGGAGATATAACTTGGATCTATGCCTGTTCTACCCTGATAAAAAAACAACTGTGGTGGGCTCACTTCTAACTTTTGTTGTGTAGTGTTAGCGTGTTTGGAGTTTCAGCAGAATCAATGCAATGCGTTTATGATTCAAGAGGCAATAGTGTGCCCACAATTCTCTTGCTGATGCAGGAGAGGTTATACACACAGAAAGGCTTAAAGGTAAAATATGTTAAGATGATCATATTCTTAGCCTGCAACTTTTTGCAAGACTTTCTCTAAGTAATTCTCTTAAATGAACTTCAGGCGGAAGGAATTTTTCGCATAAACCCTGAAAACAGCAAAGAGGAATATGTCCGGGACCAGTTGAACAAAGGAATTGTTCCGAAAGACATTGATGTCCACTGCTTGGCAGGTCTAATTAAGGCCTGGTTCCGTGAACTTCCTTCTGGAGTGCTAGATGGACTATTCCCAGAAAAGGTGTTGCAATGCAATACTGAAGAGGAATCCGTTGAGCTTGTGAAACAGCTAAAACCAACCGAGACAGCATTACTCAACTGGGCAATTGATCTTATGGCTGATGTTGTCGAGCATGAGGATTCCAACAAAATGAATGCTAGGAACATTGCCATGGTTTTTGCCCCAAATATGACACAGGTGTGTTTTTTAACTTAAACGGGGGTTTTGAAATGTGCATCAGTTCTTTAGTTGATAAAATCTTTTATTAAAATTCTTACCTATTTACTTCTTGGTTCAGATGTCTGATCCATTGACAGCTCTGATGCATGCTGTTCAAGTCATGAACTTGCTCAAGACCCTGATAATTAAAACACTACGAGAGCGGCAAGAAACTACAATCGAAGGATATTCCCCCATGTCAAATTGTTCCTCTGCTAGGCATTCTGACGAGGAGGTTGACAGTCAACGTGAGATGAATACCAGCTGCGAGCTGAGAGGACTGCAATCAGAAGGAAATGCAGAAGCACATTATAATAGTAACAGTGAAAGCGAAGTTGAGTCATTTGGTGAGATAGAAGAAAACTTCTTGAAGCAATTGGATGAGAATGAAAACACAAACAGTTTCAGGGAATTTAAGGTACACAAATAGCAAGTCCTAAATATGGATCTACCCTCAATGCAGCATCAGGTGTTCCATTATTCGGTAGAAGGATTATTATGAGTTCTGGCCTGATCACTAGCAATGTTGAAGACTTGGGCTTGAGTTCAATTGAGAATACTCAAATATGGAACAGAAAATTTATCAGTACTAGACGAGATCACCAATGATATGCACATGGTGGATTAGCCAGTGGATTCAGGACATCACATGTGTCTTTGTGTATCAAGCGGAAGCCTAAAACTATGAACACCATACTTTTTTGTTCTGTAAATTGTTCTTCATGTCATCTTATTAGTCAAATTAGTAATCAGTCTGCAGTTCATAATTCTGCCTTCTGTCCAGCCTGAGGGCATTTTCTTGTAAGCTATGTTGCAGTTGCAACTAACAGAAAATTCATGCTAGTCATGTCCAAAACACATTGAAAAGTGAAACATAACACACAAATGTTGAAATTTTATGCAGAACAGTACAAGTGATTCTTTAGAATTTGAAATGACTACGTTCAAAAAGTGTGAACGCGACTGCCATTATATTTTCCAGTTTCAATTTGGCTGTCCATGTCCTGTAACAAAAAAATAAAATAAAAATAATACACAATATATCAAACTGAATGTGACCTGCTTGGTGCGGTTTGGTATTAAAGTCTAAATTTTATGGTTGCATGCTTTCAAAATTCATATTTCTTTTTACTATGCTAGGGAAAATATGCTGGAAATTACTTAAACTTGGACTTCTGGAAGATTATGTGCATACCAAGTGCCGAACCTCGAAAATACTAACTTTAAAAAATTCTGAGATTAAATTTTTCCGGCGAAAATCGAAAAGGCAACTTTAAAAAATTTAGAATTTAGATATTTTACTGATTTTACAATACCAATCTGTACCAAAGAAATCTCAACTATTAACCAAGATTTGTTTTATACATGTTGCTTGTGCGTGAAGAAATGAAGTTTGAAATGACTTGCTAAATTCCATTGGTAATCTGGAAAAAGAAGTTTCTGTGTTGATTGGGAGAAGAGTGTAAAACTTTAATTCTGGACTTAATACCACAAACTTAAAATATTAAACTTGTCATTTATGTAATTGTGTTTTCACGAATTACAATCCTATAATTAAAAAAGACTAATATCTTATGTGACATTAATCATAGAATTATGATAAAATGATAGTTTGTAACCCATATGTATATGGGTTTTGTCAAATTGGTCCAGATTTACGTTTTTTAGCACTTTGCAATCTCTATCTTCAAATCTCGCTTCATATTACAACCCCTATCTTCAAAAATGACAGTTTGTACCTCTTATTTATAGAGATTTTTGACTCATTTTTGCTTGTAAAATAGGTCAATTAGACGGGAGGGGTTGTAATATGAAGCGAGATTTGAAGATAGGGGTTGCAAAGTGCTAAAAAAACGTAAATCTGGACTAATTTAACAAAACCCATATACATAGGGGTTACAAACTGTCATTTTGTCTAGAATTATTAGACAAGACCATAACTCACAGTAGCGATCAGAAAAAAGAAATGAACAACCCCTACAAACTAATTAAGCATGACATTAGTCATTAGTCAAGAATCTAATTGTCTAAGCAAGTGTCCCAAAACAACTTATCGTTCTCCTCTTTAGGCACCATTGAAGAACCATCAAATGCATTAGCTTTCCTACTCTTCTTCTTGTGCTGGCTTGAAGCACCATAACCTACATTTCTGCAACTACGCGAGACTTGATTAATGGAACCATCACCTTCGTTGTCATCGTCATTACAATATATACAATTAGGATTATACCCTAAATCTTGTTCTTTTTTCTTGGACTTCTTCTTGAGAAATGCCGCGTAACATTTCTCTTTTTTCTTGGACTCCTTAGAAGGTTGTGCACGTCCTTCATCATAATCACCATAATTTTTATTAAAGGTTGCATTGTCGTATGAAACAGAGCAACATGATAAAGCATCATCAACCTCATAGTTTTTTACTTCTGCATGATCCATATTCGGATCACAGTTGACTTGATCAGAATCGGCTGTGGACTCGTAGCGCAAGAAAGGAGTTATGTCGATCATGTTATGCCAATCCCAATTCCTCCTCCCATCCATTCTCTTGAACACTACTAGTCCCTCTTCGTTTAATCACAAGAAAAGACTTTGTAGTATATGCAAGACCTCTATCATGCAAATTGTTCATAGAAAAATCATCTAAGACATGCCCTCTACACTCAGTCTAATTCTAGAAGTACGGATAAGCTCCGCATAATCTTTGTTAAGATAATATACGACTCTGTTAAGTGCTTCTCCGCCTAACAACTTAAAATTTTAGGAGAACGGATAACTTAACAGAGTACGAGTTTTCGAACCCTGAGATAAAAACTTGTTTGGTCTAGTTAGTGAAAAAAGTCAAGTTATAAGATAACTTGTACACCTTAGATAGAGGCTACTATGGGTGTGTGGTGGCAACTGTGGAACTGGAGTGTTGTGTGGGAACACTTTTTATAGTCAGAAAGTTGAAGGAATTTTAAGACTGAGATTTTTATTTACGGACTGAGATTGATTCAAGTTGTTGTAGATTTATGATTGCGTATGGCAGGAGCTTCTAGAAAGGGTCATGTTAAAAGGGACAAGGCATTAATTTAGCCGATGACAAGTTAAACAAAAGGACAAAGACATCCTATTTCTTCTAGAAGTAAATGAGCCCCTATTATTGATTTTCTGTTCACGGGTAACAACCTACTGGCCTTCTTCACAACTCATTCCAAGAAATGTTACTTGCTTTAGTACTCTGCTTAATATCTTCTTCACAGGCATGTGGCGGCAGGCCGTTACATGCATCTTCCTCTTAACAGGTATGTGTGGCGGCAGGCTGTTTCATGTATAAAACTTAAACAGCCGTTCGATTCGGATTCGAGTTTGAGTTCGGATTCGAGTTTAATATAAATCTTTATAAGATTTTTAAAAAAATTGTTTTAAGTGAAATTATTTTTTGAGGATCAGTGATTCTTATTCTTCTCATATTAATTATTACTCGGATTTTACTATCTTAAATTAAGTTTCAAAGACCAACATGAACAAATATTTAGTTAGCCTCCGTTTGTTGGTGTAAGATTCAAGTATTAGAGTTTAAACAATTTGAGCAACCAACTATATGATGCATGCGTGTTAGTATTTGACCAAATTGACGGAAGAATAAGCATGATGGATGCATTTACCAAATTAAGATATGTTGAACAGCACATTAGGTTCACCCATTTTATATGATTTGGTCAATAACAGTACACCAAATTAAAAAACATATACAGTATGTGTAATTGACTTATTGCTTACACCATTTGCTCAAATGTATATTGTTATTTTCTTATTTTCTACTTTAAATGTTTCTCTCTCATTTTCATTTTCATATTATCTCTGTCTCAATTTATATGATTGTTTGACTTTTTTACGCATTTCAATGTGTTTGGTTAAAATATTTGTAAATAATATTATTTCGATTTTTTTGTTTTGTATACAAAACAAAAAATTTGAAATTATTTTATGAGTTAATTGCAAAAAATTGGCCAGATTTTACATTCATTTTCAAAAAAGTGGCCAGATTTTCAATTTTGCAAAACGGTGGCCAGATTTGCCTTTTTCCATTCAAAAAAGTGGCTGTTTATGATTTTCAGCTTATTTGGCAGGGGTAAAATGGGAAAATATGTTATTTTACTAAAAAAAATGCTAAAACCCCCAAAAATTAATATGTGTCACAATATGATTGGTTATATTCGTAATAATAATAATTCCCCCCATGCATGCACATAAATTGACTAATTAAATCTTAACAACTCATATTTGTGGATTTTTTGGTGAATTGATGTGCATACATGGGGGCATTATTATTATTACGAATATAACCAATCATATGGTGACACATATTAATTTGGGAATTTTTGTGGACAATTTTTGGGATCTCTAGCATTTTTTCCCATTTTACCCCTGGCAAAAAGCTCTGCATCCACCTTTTTGAAAGGAAAAAAGCAAGTTTGACCACCATTTTGCAAAATTAAAAGTCTGGCCACTTTTTTGGAAATGAGTGTAAAATCTGGCCACCACTTTGAAGTTTACTCTTATTTTATTTACAAGTAGCTCAACCGAACACAATGAAATGCGTGCAAAAAAATGGCTCATTCATTTTAATACAGAGGAAGTATATATGAGTATGATACAGAGACTAAAAATATATAAAATAATGATATCAAACAAATTAAAAATCACAAAAAAAATGGATGGGATGGGACGAAATATATTACGAAACTTGTTAGAATAAAGAGAAAAACCAAATATTATTAATCAAGCCAAAGTTTATAATACATGTATCAATACTTATATAGTAAACCTATATAAGATAAAGTATCGAAAATACCCTTATACCAAAAATACCCATAATACAATAATACATATATATTTTAACATCCCCCTCAAACTCACGATGTTGCAGCAATGAGCATTGAGAGTTTGTCAGACAAGAAACGGAAGCGCGAAACAGAGTGAGACTTTGTGAAAATATCAGCAATCTGAAGTGTAGAATAGACATAAGGTAAGGTGATGGTACCCTGCTGCAAATGTTGACGAGTCACATGATAATCAATTTCTATATGTTTAGTGCGCTCATGAAATACGAAATTACGAGCAATATAGAATGCACTCTTATTATCACAATATAACAGAGTAGGACGAGTAAGCTTAACACCCAATTCTGCAAGTAACCGACGTAACCAAACAACCTCACAAGTAGTAGAAGCCATGGCACGATACTCAGCTTCCGAAGATAATCGAGAAACAACATCCTGCTTCTTACTCTTCCATGAAATAAAAGTATCACCAAGAAAAATACAAAAACCAGAAGTGGATTTACGATCCACAGGATCGCCAGCCCAATCAGCATCACTATAAGCACGCAACTCTAAAGATGATGAAGAAGGAAACAAAAGACTCTGAAATTGAGTCCCACGAAGATACCTGAGAATACGAAGAACTGTAGCCCAATGTACAGTAGTAGAAAAAGCGACAAACTGGCTAACTACATGAACAACATGTGCAATATCCGGTCGAGTAATAGTGAGATAAACAAGACTACCAACAATGGTGCAATATAAACTAGGATCCGCTAAGGGAAGACCATCAGATGGAGAATATCTAGCATTCAACTCTAGAGGAGTATCCACGGTCTTGTTATCAGTAAGACGTGCACGGTCAAGCAAATCAGCAATGTACTTAGATTGAGATAAAATATACCCCTTTGGTGAACTAGCAACCTCAATTCCCAGAAAGTAACGGAGCAAACCTAAATCTTTCGTAGCAAAACAACGAGCCAATTCCCGTTTTAATGACTCTATACCATCACCAGTAATAATCATATCATCAACATATAAAGACAAAAGGATACGACCAGCACTCGTGCATCTTACAAATAAAGCAGAATCATGATGACTACGACGAAAACCAAGTGAAGTAAGCACAGTAGAAAACTTATCGAACCAACAACGAGATGATTGTCGAAGACCATAAATTGATTTACGAAGTCTACAGACATAACCTGGTTGATGCGGAAGACCAGGAGGAGGTGTCATATAAACTTCCTCGTGAAGATCACCCTACAAAAATGCATTCTTAACATCCATCTGAAAAATTTTCCATTTACAAGAAGAAGCAACTGCAATCAAAGTACGAACTGTTGTCATCTTTACAACAGGAGCAAATGTTTCTTCATAATCCAAGCCATACTCCTGGGAGTAGCCTTTAGCAAGTCGAGCCTTATAACGCTCAACAGATCCATCAGATTTGGTCTTAATTTTATAGACCCAACGACAACCAATAGCATGTTTTCCTGGTGGTAATGGAACTAAATCCCATGTATGAGTTTGGTGTAGAGCAGTAAGTTCCTCAGCCATAGTATTCTGCCAAAGAGGATCAGGAACAACCTCTCTATATGATGCAGGCTTAGACAGACGATGAACAAAAGTAACAAATGAAGCAAACGAAGGAGAATAAGATGAATAAGCAAAATCAGGAAGTTGAGTGGACTTACGTATACGAGTGGACTTACGAATGGGTGGAGGACTCAGAATATCTTGAGACGATGGAGTGGGGGAAGAATCTAAAATCTCCGGTGACGATTTAGTGGTTGGAGAAGCAGGTGGAGATGTGGGAGATTAATCCGAAATCTCTGGTGACGATTGAGTGGTTGGAGAAGCAAGTGAAGATGTTGGTGTCTCGGGAACTAAAGTATTATTTGTGATTGAAGCTTCCTTTGTGTCCACGCCAAAAGGATCAATACAAATAAGATCCGCCTTCGTCATATGATGTGAACTAGCAGGAATAGAGAAAAATGGAATATGCTCTAGAAAGTAAACATGTCGAGAAAGATACAATTTCTGACTAACCGGGTCAAAACAACGAAATCGTTCCTGAGTTACACCGTAGCCCAAAAAGACACATAAAGCAGATTTAGCAGAAAATTTAGTACGCTCAACCTGAGGCTTGAGAACAAAACAGGTATAACCAAAGACACGCAGCGAAGCATAATCAGGCACTTCTTCATATAATTTCTCAAAAGAAGACATACCTGAATTTTGAGTAGTTTGAATTCTGTTAATCACATAAACAGCAGTAAGAAGTGCTTCATCCCAGAATACACTAGGAACATCATCTAACAACAAAACTGAGCGAGTTGTTCCAACAAGATGACGATGTTTTCTTTTAGTAACACCGTTTTGTTGAGGAGTGTCGGTACATGAACTTTGACGTATAGTCCCATTTGAAGCAAGCAATCGACAAAAAGCATTAATTAGAAGTGTATTCACCTCCCAAATCACAACGAAAACATTTGATGACAGCATTCTGTTGAGTTTTTATATGAGCTCTAAAATCTTTATACATATCCAGAAAATCATACATGCGCTTCATAAGATAAATCCACTTATAACCCTTGATCCTCCTTTTGTAGGCATAGGAGTAAGTCCCCATACAATAGAATGCACAATATCAAATGGAGCAAGAGAATATGTAACACTATTATGAAAAGGTAAAGCAACAATTTTCGCTAATTTACAACCGCTACAATCAGAAATATCATGAGATTTCAACTGTCCCAAGGCTCCAGTTGAGACTAAAAACTTTAAGCGAGACTGAGAAACATGACCTAAACGAGCGTGCCATAGGTAAAAGTCAGAAGATGAATCACTCAAACGAAAAGAGGACAAATCAACACTAGGAGTTCCAACAGCAAATATATTAAGTTCATCCAAAACATAAAGTCCTCCCTGTTTACGACCTTTCCCGATAACCTTTTGAGATCTTGGATCCGTAACACAACAAGTAGTAGGAGAAAAAGAGACAAAGTAACCAGACTCACATAATTGACTAACCGAAACAAGATTTAGCTTAAGATCCGGAATAAAATAAACATCAAAGAGTGACACAGTTGGAGTAACAACAGAACCAACACCTTTCAATGGCATAGGAGTGCCATCAACATTCATGATGGATAAAGATGTATGATCAGAAAATGAAACGAAATATGACAAATGCGGAGACATATGATGAGATGCACCCGAATCCAGAATCTATAAAGAAGAAAACATACTTGAAGTACCCGTTGACAAAAGTCCTGTTGACGATAAGACATACATGGCAAAACAATTGATGAAAACAAATTCAAATCCAGATATAAAACTAAACCCGAAACCAAATCCAAAGTCAAAAGAAACAATTCTCCAATCGAAATTAGAATCCGAAAACAAATCCAAATTCAAATCCAAATCCAAATTCTAATTCCAATTCTGAATCCAAATCCAAAGTCAATACCAAATCTATAGCAAATAAACCAAATAACTACAACTAGAATATCTCGATAATCAAGTAATATAGATATCAATCTATCAACAACACCCAACTTATAAGACCAAGAACGACGTGAAGAAGTAATTAGAAGCAATATGTTTGAACCCTTAAAATCTGATCTTCCGAAACTCCAAATATGATCTCTACCGTTCAAAACTTAGATACTGATGCAAAGAAGACTCAATCAAAATTTCAGGCCGATCCAACGGTTGAAACTCCGAAAATTGCAAAATGAAGTTGGCTGATATGGGCAGAAAAATTCCTACGAATTTTCAAAATAAATTTGTTTTTGTAACGTAACTCTACCTCTCTAATGATTCGGTTAAACACCCACGATTATCCCTCAACAAATGATGAATTTGATTATCATCTCCCTCGAAACCCATAATACAATAATACATATATATTCTAACAAAACTAACCCAAATTTTCCTGCTAATACAGTAACATCTCTATAAATTAATATAATCGGGTGAGGAGAATTCTATTAATTTAGAGAAATATTAATTAATCGATAAATTAATAATTATTAGTTTATAGATAATTTTTGACATCAAACCATATTAACTTTTAATTATATAAATCTAAAAAAAAATCATTTGAACATTTTATGTTTAAACTTAATTCAGTTAATTCAATGTACGATAGTTTACAAATTCAATAGGTATTAGCGAGATTCAAAGTAAAGATTCATGTATATTTATATGATATCAAAGACAGTACAACATTTTTGGAGTCCATTGCACGTAAAAAAACAATCAAGACATCAAAAACATTGATTAATAATTATGGATGCTTTATGAAAACGTCACATTCGAACTTTTGGATGCAACTAAGAAGGTTAGGGATGAGTTTCATGTAGATATACCAATTTTTTTTTAAAAAATTAATTGCAAAAATACATACACTTTCCATTTACAAAGCTTCCAAAAATAACACCATGAATCAGCTGTTAGCAAAGTTCGTGATGCACCGCTTGCTCATCGACTGTACCTCCACATCTCCGGCGCCGTCGTTCACTTTCTTCTGGCCACTAACTGAATCGGCAATGGTGATGAGATAGAGCACAGTTTTCATGTCAGAGTGAATGACTTGTTGAAGAGGATGATAAGGAGTGAGGCGGTGAAGCAAGTCCCGGAGAAGAAGAATGATGTGCCGGAGAAGGAGGAAAGCGATAGAGACGTGGTCGTCGACCTGTGACCCCGATCTGAAGGAGGTTGTCAGAGGATATCGGAGGAGGTCGGGGAGGGAGATTGGTGGCGTCGGAGGAGGTCAGTTGGGGATTGGGGTGATGGAGGAAGAAGAGAGAAGAAGGGAGTCCAGTATAGTTGCATTTAAGATAGTATATTTGTAAAATAAACTAGAAAACATAGTATTTTTGGTAAATTCTCAAATTTTTAATGTTTCGGCTATTAATATTTTGGCTCTAATGTAATGTACAAATACATATAAGTAAAGGTATTTAAGTAGAAATATACTAATATATAAATAAGGGTAATTAAGTAAAAAACATGAAATACCAAAAGATATATATCAATACTTATAATTTTTCGACTATTATAATATAGCATAACATAGATGTCAAGTAAAAATAAATGTAAAATTCATTTTAAACCCTTAGCATTGCTTTTTATTCTTTTATAAGTTAGTATTCATAGACACTTGCACTTCCCAAGTCTTTTGACTCTGCTTAGGAAAAGTTCAAAAAGGTTACAATATGGGGGTGTTTGGGAAAATTACTTTCTAAAATAAGTCAATTTATTTTAAGATAAAGTTAAAGATTCATAACTTTTTTATGAAAAATTTAACTTTTTTTTGTAACTTATGGAATCTTAAACAATCATTACATAATTATATAAAAAATTATCAAAATATGAAATTTTTACCCTAAAATAAGTCCATTAATTTTTAAGTCAAATAAGTCCATTAATTCTTAAAACTTTTACCCGAAAATTTTTAAAATATGATAATTTTTACCTGAAAATTATCAAAACATTCAAGACTTATTTTAAGTCGTGACCAAACATGCCAACTATGCAACATCCTAAAACTATCGTCAAAAAACTCTTGGACCAGCTGTATCTATATATCAAATCGATGAAATAGTCAAAAACTAACGTATGTACAAGTTAGAACTAGTTTTAACAATAAACTAGTTGATAAAGTCGCGCTTCGCGGCGGCGTTACAATATTTTTAAAAAAATTCAATACATTTACGTTATATTATAATATTAATATCAAATTTTTATAATTAAATAATCTTCTCTAATGAATCAATTTCTTATTAAATACGATTCTTTCGATTGAGCCGCTCTCTCGTTAAAACGGAAATTCCAACTTCTTAACATATATTATAAAGACTTATATAATATTTTTTATCTATAAAATCAAACCGTAAAAATAAAAAAAAATTATGACTTCAGTATCAAATTCTTAAAGCTAATACAATCTTTTCTAGCGAGCCGTCTTCCCGTTAAATACGTTTCGAGCCGCTCTTATTTGAAACCGAAATTCTAACTTCATTATATAAAGAGAGTAAATTCCATTTTTTATATTATTTAAACTTTCTAATATTTATGGAGTTTTAAAAGATGAAAATACATCTTATATTTTCTGTATATTATAGATATTCTTGTATTTATTTACAGTTTTCGCATGGGAATGTCTTTCTGTTATGTTAACATATCAAAAAAAAGTTAAAATACTAAGACTTTTCGTTACGGCAATAATATTACATTTATGGATATATTTTGTAATGCAAGTATAATTAAATTGTATAAAAAAGTTAAAATAAAAAATTTCTAGGAAAAAAGATGTATAGTTTTAAAAAAATCGTATAAGACGTCTCCACCGTCCTCGTATTATACTTCCAATAAAACATTTTATTTTTTGTATTAATTATATATTTAAACATCTTTTATACGGTCTTATCTAATGAACCGTTTTCTTGTTAAACACAGTTATTACTATTGATTCGCTCTCTCGTTAAGACCAAAAACCTAACTTTTACACATATTACTTGTATGATAATGTTTATCCATAAAAATCAAATCCTAAAAATAAAATATAATTTATAACATCATATGATATTTTAATAGCTAGTAAAATTTTTTATAGTGAGCCGTCTTCCCGTTAAACACGTTTCGAGCCGCTCTCGTTTGGGATCTAAATTCTAACTTCATTACATATTATTGATGATACTTATCTTACACAACAATTTTTTTCCTTGAAATCAAAACCTAAAAAATAGAGTGAATTCCAATTTACACTTTCTCTAGATTTTCTAAAATTTTTGGAGTTTTAGAAAATGAAAACACATTTTATTTTCTCTTTATTTTATAGATACTCCTGTATTTATTTAGGATTGCTACATGAGATTGTTCTTTTACTCATTGTTCTTTTATTATGTTAACACATCAATTCTTTTCTTTTTAAATACGGTGACTTTTTTCATGACAATAGTATTGGATTTATGAATAAATTTTCCTAATATAAATATAATTAACTTATATAAAAAATATATTTTAAGAAGATCGTACTTTCTATAAAATATTTAATTAGATGTCTGCTCTATATATTCAAACACCTATTCTAGTTCTAGTAGAACTTTTATTTATATATTTTTTTCTATAAATTCGAACTCTTATTCTCTATAAATTCGAATTCCTATTCTACTTCCAATAGAACTTTTAATCGTACTAGCATTTTGCTCGTACTTCGTACACGGCATCTTATTTAATTTAAAATGATAATACCAAAAATTTAACAAATTTGATTGATTTCTTAAAACATCTTATTTAATTTAAATTGACAATACCAAAAATATTTTTTGATCAACTTAGAGGGGTGACCAAAAATAAAATTAATGGGGATACATAAACCCATTACCTACGTTATGATAAACAATACCTATAAAATGGAAGTTGCTTATGTGGTTCAGGCTTGTTAATTACTTTAATACTTCATTATCTTGATCATCATGTGGACAATCTTTTTTTTATCACTTATGTTGTTGCTATGTAGTCTATCTGTAACTAACATCTTTTTTTTATCACTTATGATGTTGCTATGTAGTCTATCTGTAACTAAACATTACTTTAATACTTATGCTATATTTATAAATGCAAACTTCTTCTTGTATTGTATTTTGTTTTCAATATTTAAAATTATGTAGCTGGAGGAGAAGAGAAATGCTAGAGGTGCAATCGTAGTACTACAACATTACTGAAAATAAGTACAATATCATAATAGAATTTTTTGTTCCAATCTAAATTGGGTCGCTCCAAATGCTGTGTAATGACAAAAAATGGCATTAAAGAAATAAAGAAGATTAAAAAAAATGAAGGATAATACTATTTACCAAAAACACATGTCTCCGCAAGAAGCTCACTAATTCACTTTTATCTTCATATAATGTATGATTACAAATTATAACAATCACATTTTCCACTACCTATTATCTCTAAAAGCCAACTAAACTGAAAAAGGGAAAAGTTAGTGCTTTTATATTTTAATATGGAGCTCAAGTGAAAGTGCTAAATATGAGACCATATATGAAGTGAAATTGAACGCGAGTAAAGAAGATATTTAGAGCATAAATAAGAGCAATGTTGCCTGACCCAGAGGGTGAGGCTTGTGACTTGGGTCTGAGCTTCTAAGTATGCTATTCCATAGTCCCTTCGGAGACATCCGATAAAAAGTATGCTATTCCATAAGACCTTCTGGTACGTAGCATGTCTACCCCATGAACCTTAAGTTGAACAAGTCCATAAAGAACATAAACTTGTTTGAAAAAAAAATAATGTCTATAAGTATCAAATTGAGTCCCAAGATTATTTACAAATAACATGATCTGTACTGTGTCAATGTTATTAACTGGTAATCTTTCCAACTACCTTTGTTATTATGACATGTAAAATCGAAAATTGAAAGGCCAAGCAAATATTTTAAAAGTACCTTTCTGGTGTCCTGTATATTATTATAACATCGGGTAATTCATTAAAACTTTAATTCTTAAATTCCAAACCAAACAAATATTATCCTGTCTAATTTTTAATACTGTGTAATCAATAAAAACTTAACTGTTATGGCCAAACTAAAAACCGGAACCAAACATATATGACCCGTACGGAGGTCTAGTACACATACCTTAACCCTACTTCAGGGGGTTGAGATGTTAATTTGGTGAAAACCCAGCTTTCAATCTGAAAAGTGCAAACATGCGTCAAAATCCAGCAGTGTGAAGATTTGAGCGGCTTGGACTTGAAGGTGAAAAATGATAGAGATAGATTTGAGTAATGACAAAAAGGAGAATCAAAGAAATAAAGAAAGATAAAAAAATAAAGGATAATATTAGAGGTTTAGATTTGGGTCGATCCAATTGGGTTACTCCAAATGTTGTGTAATGACAAAAAATAGTACTCCGTATATGTTTAGATTCGGGTCGATCCAATCTAAATTGGGTCGCTCCAAATGCTGTGTAATGGTAAAAAGGGGCATCAAAGAAATAAAGATGATTAAGAAAATGAAGGATAATAGTATCGTTGACGGAATTCGAACTTTGAAATTTTACTAAATAAATTTAATCATGTAACATATTTAATCATTAGATCTAACAATTCTAATTTTAACTAAAAATCTAACAGATATTATTCGTTGTATACGAATTTTTATTATATTTTGTTAGTGGTTAGAAGATATGAAGTCATATTTTTGGGTATGCAATTATTAAATAAATTTAATCATGTAATATATTTAATCATTAGATCTAACAGTTCTAATTTTTAACGAAAAATCTAACGGATATTATTCGTTGTATACGAATTTTTATTATATTTTGTTAGTGCTTAGAAGATATGATGTCATATTTTTGGGTATGTATTAATTATTGCAATATTATGTTTTAAATTAAAAGTCAACGTGTTTTAATTAGAGAGAAAAAAAATATTGATTGGAATATATGATATTTTAGGTATTTATAAAAGGTAATATCATCAATTATAAGTTAACATCTTTTAATTGAAAAAGGCAATCAGCTAATTACCATTAATTATATTATTAATAAAAAAATGAAGGATAATAGTAGAGGTTTAGATTTGGGTTGATCCAATTGGGTCGCTCCAAATGCTGATTAGAGAGAAAAAAATTATTGATTGGAAGATATGATATTTTAGGTATTTATAAAAGGTAATATCATATCAATTATAAGTAAACATCTTTTAATTGAAAAAGGCAATCGGCTAATTATCATTAATTATATTATTAATAAAAAAATGAAGGAAAATAGTAGAGGTTTAGATCCCCTCGTTTCTCCTTTATATAAGTATATAATAGTCCTAATTTTTAACTAAAAATCTAACAGATATTATTCGTTGTATACGAATTTTTATTATATTTTGTTAGTGATATTTAATTTCCACTATTAGTAAAATTTAAAATTCAATTGAGTTGTATATTTAATTTTCTCGATTAGTAAAAATTTAAAATGCAAATTAGAGAAATTGATTATTTTAATATGTTTTACTTGAAAACAGAAATTGATTAGTTATTAGGAGAAATTTTATTTATAATTAAGTAAGGGTAATTAAGTAAAAATAATAGGTACCGACCGACCGACCAACCAACCAACCGACCGGCGCCATATAATTGGAAAAATATAGATTTTAGCTAAAGAAAATAGAAAAGGTAACGTTTTTTTTTTAAAGAAAATTGATTATTTTAATATGTTTTACTTGAAAAAGAAAATTGATTAGTTATTGGGAAATTGTTTATTTATAATTAAGAAAGGGTGTCATTTGATTGGAAAAAGAGAGATTTTAGCTAAAGAAAATAGAAAATGTAACGTATTTTAGAAGGAAATTGATTATTTTAATATGTTTTACTTGAAAACAGAAATTGATTAGATATAACAATTCTAATTTTTAACTAAAATCTAACTGATATTATTCGTTGTATACAAATTTTTATTATATTTTGTTAATGATTAGAAAATATGATGTCATATTTTTGGGTATGCATTTAATGCATTTAGTAAATAAATTTAATCATGTAATATATTTAATCATTAGATCTAACCGTTCTAATTTTTACCTAAAAATTTAACGGATATTATTCATTGTATACGAATTTTTATTATATTTTGTTTGGGTTAGAAGATATGATGTCATATTTTTGTGTCTGTATTAATTATTGCAATATTATGTTTTAAATTAAAAGTCAACGTGTTTTAATTAGAGAAAAAAAATTATTGATTCGAAGATATGATATTTTAGGTATTATAAAAATTCGAACCTTGAAATTTTAGTAAATAAATTTAATCATTAGATCTAACCGTTCTAATTTTTAACTAAAAATCTAACGGATATTATTCGTTGTATACGAAATTTTTATTATATTTTGTTAGTGGTTAGAAGATATGATGTCATATTTTTGGGTATGTATTTAGTAAATAAATTTAATCATGTAATATATTTAATCATTAGATTTAACAATTATAATTTTTAACTAAAAATCTAACGGATATTATTCGTTGTATACGATTTTTTATTATATTTTGTTAGTGGTTAGAAGAGATGATGTCATATTTTTGGGTATGTATTAATTATTGCAATATTATGTTTTAAATTAAAAGTCAACTTGTTTTAATTAGAGAGAAAAAAATTATTGATTGGAAGATATGATATTTTAGGTATTTATAAAAGGTAATATCATCAATTATAAGTAAACATCTTTTAATTGAAAAAGACAATCAGCTAATTATCATTAATTATATTATTAATAAAAAATGAAGGATAATAGTAGAGGTTTAGATTTGGGTTGATCCAATTGGATCGCTCCAAATGCTGATTAGAGAGAGAAAAATTATTGATTGGAAGATATGATATTTTAGGTATTTGTAAAAGGTAATATCATATAAATTATAAGTAAACATCTTTTAATTGAAAAAGGCAATCGGCTAATTATCATTAATTATATTATTAATAAAAAAAATGAAGGATAATAGTAGAGGTTTAGATTTGGGTCAATCCAATTGGGTCGATCCAATTCCAAATGTTGTATAATGATAAAAAATAGTATAGATTTAGATTTGGGTCGATCCAATCTAAATTGGGTCGCTCCAAATGTTGTGTAATGACAAAAAGGGACTTCAAAGAAATAAAGAAGATTAAAAAAATAAAGGATAAAAGCAGTAATTTTCCTGTGTAATGACAAAAAAAGGACTTCAAAGAAATAAAGAATATTAAAAAAATGAAGGATAAAAACAGTAATTTTCAAAATGCAATACTAGCAGACATTAGGAATATATTGATGCCTTATAAATACTTATTATACTTCCAATAGAACTTCTAATCATATGTCTTTCCTATAAATTCGAACTCTTCTCCTTTATAAATTAGAACACCTATTAGTTCTAGTAGAACTTTTATTTATATATCTTTTCTATAAATTTGAACTCTTATTCTCTATAAATTCGAACTCCAATTCTACTTCCAATAGAATTTTTAATCGTATGCCTTATAAATACTTATTATACTTCCAATAAAAATTCTAATCATATGTCTTCTCTATAAATTCGAACTCTCCTCCTTTATAAATTCGAACACCTATTCTACTTCTAATATGCTAATTGATATTTTTATATTTATTAGTGTTTAAAATTCTAGAAAATTAAAAAAAATCGATTGAGACGATATTAGAGCGCCACCTAAACTCCCGCTATCCTCCTTTATATATATATACTAGTTGATAAAGCCGCGCTTCGCGCCGGCATTACAATATTTTTAAAAAAATTCAATACATTTACGTTATATTATAATATTAATATTAAATTTTAATAATTAAATAATCTTCTCTAATGAATCAATTTCTTGTTAAATACGATTCTTTCGATTGAGCCGCTCTCTCGTTAAAACCGAAATCCCAACTTTTTAACATATATTATAAAGACTTATATAATATTTTTTATCTATAAAATTGAACCGTAAAAATAAAAAAAATTATGACTTCAGTATAAAATTCTAATAGCTAATACAATCTTTTCTAGCGAGCCGTCTTAACCGTAATTCTAACTTCATTATATAAAGTGAGTAAATTCAAATTTTTATATTCTTTAAACTTTCTAATATTTATGGAGTTTTAAAAGATGAAAATACATCTTATATTTTCTGTATATTATAGATATTCTTGTATTTATTTACGGTTTCCGCATGGAAATGTCTTTCTGTTATGTTAACATATCAAAAAAAAATTAAAATACGAAGACTTTTCGTTACGGGAATAATATTACATTTATGGATATATTTTTGTAATGCAAGTACAATTAACTTGTATAAAAAAGTTAAAATAAAGGATTTCTAGGAAAAAAGATGTATAGTTTTAAAAAAATCGTATAAGACGTCTCCACCGCCCTCGTATTTTACTTCCAATAAAACAATTTATTTTATGTATTAAGTATATATTTAAACATCTTTTATACGGTCTTATCTAATGAACCGCTTTCTTATTAAACACAGTTATTACTAAAAAGAAAGCTAGTACAATCCTAAAAATACAAAATAAAATCAAATCCTAAAAATAAAATAAAATTTATAACATCATATGATATTTTAATAGCTAGTACAATCTTTTATAGTGAGCCGTCTTCCCGTTAAATACGTTTCGAGCCGCTCTTGTTTGGGATTGAAATTCTAACTTCATTACATATTATTGATGTTACTTATCTTACACAACAATTTTTTTCCTTAAAATCAAAACCTAAAAAATAGAGTGAATTCCAATTTATACTTTCTCTAAATTTTCTAAAAGTTTTGGCATTTTAGAAAATGAAAACACATCTTATTTTCTCTTTATATTATAGATACTCCTGTATTTATTTAGGATTCCTTCATGAGATTGTTCTTTTACTCATTGTTCTTTTATTATGTTAACACATCAATTCTTTTCTTTTTAAATTCGGTGACTTTTTTCATGACAATGGTATTGGATTTATGAATAAATTTTCCTAATATAAGTATAATTAACTTATATAAAAAAATATATAATTTAAGAATATCGTACTTTCTATAAAGTATTTAATTATATGTCTGCTCTATATATTCAAACACCTATTCTAGTTCTAGTAGAACTTTTATTTATATATTTTTTCTATAAATTCGAACTCCTATTCTACTTCCAATAGAACTTTTAATCGTATGCCTTATAAATACTAATTATACTTCCAATAGAACTTCTAATCATATGTCTTCCCTATAAATTCGAACTTCTTCTTTATAATTGATATTTTATATTTATTAGTGTTTAAAATTCTAGAAAATTAGAAAAATCGATTGAGACGATATTAGAGCGCCACCTAAACTCCCGCTATCCTCCTTTATATATATATATTGATTGCATGGTTATTTGAAGATAGATTTGTAAGTTGATGAACATATCCAAGAAATTATACCTTAAGTAAGAGGGATAATAAGCGATTGCTACCATAGGTCAAGGGTTAGACTCTCACTAACAACATAATTAAATTTAATATTTATAATTCTAAATATACTAATGAAACTATGATAAAATTCACTTTTCAACATAATTAAAATTAATATTCATAACTCTAAATATACTAATAGAACATATGATAAAATTCACTTTTTTAAACTCATTAATCATCTATTAAATTTAATATTAGAAACTCATTAATCATCTAATAAATTTGATATTAGTACACGCCAAAAATTTAATTTAGAAGATAGCGTTGAAAAATTGTGAGTACATAAGCACGAAGCAGCCTCATCTCTTCTATAAAAAATTACTACGCCCTGGCTTTCGGGAAACAATACAAAATAAAACATATGATAAAATTCATTTTTCAAAACTCATTAATCATCTATTAAATTTAATATTAGAAACTCATTAATCATCTATTAAATTTGATACTGGTACACGCCAAAAATTTAATTTACAACATAGCATTGAAAAATTACAAATACATAAGCACGAAGCAGCCCTCATCTCTTCTACAAAAAACTATTACGCCCTGATTTTCGGGAAACAATCCAAATCAAACCTGACTTTAACTACTAAATAGTTCTGATTCAAAACAAAAATTCATGTTTGTCTTCTATTGTAACAGCCCGACTTTTCGGACTATTAATTTCTAATCGAAAACTAAAATAAAATGAATTTCTTTACTCAATAAATCCCAAATTCCACAAAACTCAAATCTAAAGTCAACTTAATAAAAGTAAACAATAAATTTCAAGGCTCAACTTTACAAATTCAATAATCAACATCTTGCAGCTAACAAAATTTGTCTAACAACATAATAAATTTTATCCAATAAATTACACCAAATCACGTAGCACGAAATTCAAAAGTTCACATCCACATTCTCAATAAGCTTCCACAATGTACAAACCTGAAATATTAGAAAAGAGTGAGCTACATAGCTCAGCAAGTAACAGATTGACTTACAAATATCCTCAAAATCAGTGGGCGTTTTAATAAAACAATTTTCAAAATCAAATATAAGTTTGCAAAACATTTACGAAAACAATTCCAACCCAAAGTTTTATAATTTAAAAAAAAAATACAGAATTTAAAACAGAAGTAGAAACAGAAACAATACGAAATCAAAAATACCACAGTCTTGCTCTACGATCACACTTTGCCAGTGACCGGCATCTTATTCTTATTCTTATTCTTTTGCCACACTTTGCCAGTGACCGACATCTAAAGTTCAATAATTACGCGCCCTTAATAAGTATCTAAAGTTGCACACTTGTGCGCCTACTAAGGGTATCTAAAGCTAGTTCCGGAACTATAGCGTAGATTATGAACAGGTTCGAAACGTAGAGACTGAGGGATTCTAAGATTCTCGTATCTTATATCTTATACAGTTTGAAACAATATCTTATATCTTATACGAAATTTTAAAAATCACAGAATCAAAATATCTTTTACGAAAATAAAAGTAAGTCAAAAAGTACTTACCTCAAAAGCGACCGAAAATTATATAAAAATCAACTCGAACTGATCCTATAATTCAATTATTAGAATAAAACATAATTAATCAATTACTCAAATAAACACTCACTTAAAAAAAAATATAACCACAAGACACACATATTTCGAAACCAATCGGCCTTAAAGCCCAAATACACAAACCTACGGCCTAGTCCAGATTCTAGTAAAAATGCAAAAAAAACACCAATATTTCTAGCTTCAACATGTCACTTTTATATTAATGAAGCAACTATTTGCACTTAAAAAAAAGTATGCATGTTACCACTACTGAACCAACTAATCTAATGTGTACCCACAAATAATCTTGACTTCTGGCCACATGTATTATATTCAATAACAAAATTAATCAAAAAAAAAAAAATATAATCACACTTCACATAAAATCTAACATAACTAATAATTTACATATCAAAATTATAAAACATTTTCCACTTAACAATTAAACAAACCAATGTTTAGATTTTATAAAAAAAAAAAATTCTTTTTATACATAATTTATCCAGTAACATTTAAATTTAAGTAATGAGACAGAATGAACATTACTAATTCATCCTAAACTGAATATATGCACTATGCACTCTAATCCAAGTTGCAGCAGTTGCTATGGTGTATTTCGATTTTAATATGTAAAAAGAATAACCAAATAATAATTATACAATCACATAAAGAAATAAAACATAACCAGTGTACAAGTATTATCTACCAATCGAAGCATACATATAAACAAATAAAGATGTGTATGGACATAACACCTTGGTCTGGAGGAACACAGCAGGTACCACATATTAAAAGAACAAATAGTGATTCACAAAAGCAAAAACATGTATATGCAAGAATACTCAATAACACAAAAAAAAAAAAATTTAATCGAGTAAACGTACCTCTCGACGATGATATTCCTATACGAAGTTTTGGTTAATTGCATAGGTTTGTTATATAGACACACACCTAACCCTATTTTTTTTATAAAGTAATTGTAATCATTATTCTTAATAATTTAACCACTCTTCCAAGTAATAGCTAAAATTAAAATATTCTGTCATACACAATTAACATAATTAAAAAGATATCGATTCACTAAAATATTTTCACGCTTCTTTCCTATAATAACAAATCTTATCTTTAATCAAAATAACTTGTACAAAAAGAAATTCTAGAATCTCTAAATAAAAATTAATCTAATATATCGTATTTTAAAACTCTAATTTCAATTTTTACTAATTATCCTAATTTTAGAATTTCATCCATATTTTAGACTCATTTTTTTCTAATTCAATTTTAATTCCTAGTCTTTAATAATTTTTAATCTTTTTTTTTCTATTATTAATTATTAATATTATTGTTAAAAATTACGGGATGTTACATCTATACTTCATATGTGCACATAATTTATGTCAATATTGGAAAAAAAATCAGGTAATAATAAGATATAACAAAAAAGTCAAAAAATAACTTATTATTTGTTACACGTATAATTTTTTTACAAATCTATACTATCTATACTATACAATACTATAATAAGCAAAATGAAAGATATTTTGTATTTTTGTTTTGGTTATCCCTTTCATTCACAACTATTAAATCGGTAGCTCAAATAGATGATGATCGTTGGATGCAATACTAAAAGTTGTTATAAAAGGTGTTATATACAAAGGTCTAAGGTTCGAATCCTGTCAACAAAAATTTAATTAAAAATCTATACTATTATATAAAAGCCGAAACATTGAAAGTTTTGGTACCAATTTTTTGGTACGGAATGAATTTACTTATTTACCCTTCATTATAAAGAAAAATAATTACACCTAAAATAAATAATAACATAATATAATTAATGATAATTAGTCGAGATATTAGCTTTTATAAACACCTAAAAACATCAATCGTATCATATCTTTCCATCATTAGTATTTCCTTTCGAATTAAAACACGTTATAATTAATGGTAATTAGTCGATTAACATAATAAAATTAATGGTACTTAGTTGATTGACTTTTTCACATTAGTATAATAATATTAATGGTAATTAGTCGATTTTCTTTTCACATTTACTTTTAGTTAAACATATTACCTTTTATAAACAACTAAAAACATCAATCGTATCATATCTTTCGATCGTTAATATTTTTCTTTCGAATTAAAACACGTTACCTTTTTAATTTAAAACAAATCTTACAATCATTAATATATACCTGAAAATATCAAACCATAATTTTCAAGAAAAATATAACACCTAAAATAAATAATAACATAATATATTTAATGGTAATTAGTCGATTGACTTTTTCACATTTAATTTTAGTTGAAGATATTACCTTTTATAAACACATAAAAAGATCAATCGTATCATATCTTTCAATCATTAATATTTCCTTTACAATTAAAACACGTTACCTTTTTAATTTACAACAAATCTACAATAATTAATATATACCCGAAAATATCACAGCATATTTCTCAATTATTAATAAAATATATTAAAAATCGTATACGTTATTTATAATAAGGAAACATTAGTATAATTTATAAACATGAGTATGTTAAATTATATTAAATTAAAATTATTAAAATAATGATTATATAAAGACATAATTATAATATTAAATAAAATTTATAATACAATATAAGAAACCCGTGCATTGCACGGGTTATAAGCTAGTTAATATTAAAAGATGCTACATAGAAAGGTTGAAGATTCGATTCCCGTCAACAACATATTAATTTAGATTTAATACTAAAAGTTCTTATGTACAAAGATGAAATATATATTTATAATATTATGTAACTACACTATAAGTAAATTAAAAAAAAGTTAAAAGTAATCCGTGCAACATAAACTAGTAAATATCTATATATATTATAATACCAGGAGATCGGAAATGCACCAGAACAGTTTAAGGTATTTTTCTTGAATTTTCGTTTTTTTGATTTTTCTTATTAAAATTATTTTCTTGCATTAAATAACTATTAATGACAATTTAATTAGTCATTAATTACACCTATTAAACATCTATTCAATTTATTCTATTTAATTTGTTTAAAAATTAACATACCTTATTTGAAAATTAGAGTTATTATTTCAATATTAAATATTAATTATATACAGTTAAGTTTATTTTTAGGTAAAATGACGACTAACAATTATTTATATTGCGTTATTTTTTATTCGCTATTCAAAATCATTATATTTTCTTTTCGGATGATTATAGGGTAGACGTCCTTAACTTCATAAGCAATTTTTATTATCAATGATTGTGAAAGTCGTAAGAAGTACAAGATATTTACTTAATTTCTGGAATTGTATAAAAATAATATAGACAAAATTTTAATTTTGCACATGAATAAATTATACATGAGTTATGATCAAATCGATTAAATTTAACAAACCCAGCCATTTATCGGAAGAAAAATCGATAAAAAAGCAACACCCATTGTTTCATTACATTGTGTCGAAAAAAAATTTTATTCTAATTAAACAAAATTTTACACTATTATTGAATATGTATATTATGAGAGGGGTGTCGGCTTTAAAAAATGTTATTAACCTAAACTTTTCAAGCATTCTTTATTATCAATGATTGTGGAGTCGTAATAAACCATGAGATCAAAGAGGCTTTCACTCAAGTTTCAAAATATTTTTCTTGATTTTCACATTTTTGAATTTTTTTATTAAAATAATTTTCTTGCATTTAATAGCATTTTAATTAGTCAGTAATTGTACCTATTAAACTTATATTAAATACACTTTATTTTATACTTAATATAAAATTTTAGCAATCTTTATTAGAATATTAGAATTATTATATTAATATAAAATATTAATTATCTATCTAAAAGTACAATTATTTCAAGGTAAAATGATAAAATAAACTTATTTATATTGTCCATTTCTAATCCTTATTCAAAATTGATGCAATTTTTTTCGGCAATATTAAATAGACGATTTTAACTTTTCGATTAATTCGTAATCAGTGAACGTGAGAATTATGATAATATACGGAAGCATATAAATTTTCCAATTAACATCCACAATTTAAATACAAGAAATATTGTAAAATTTACTTTTACACATGGGGTGTGATCAACTCGATTAAATTGAACCAATCCAACCTTTTTCTTTACTAATTAAATCAATGAAAAAGTTATACATTCGTTGTTTCATTATATTGTGTTGGATTAAATTAATATTCTAACTACATAAATTCATATACCATTACTAATCAATTAATCATGCACGTATGTTATGAGACGAGAATTAATTATGCATGTATGTTATGAGATGGGCGTAAGTCAGTCACATCTTTTATCACATTTACATTTTGCTTCTTTTTTTCATCATACAAACAAATTTATCAACAAACTAAGCAATCACGTCTCTCATAATGCCACTGACAGCAAAAATGATACAAAAATGTTACTTTGTTGAACTTTACAAATGTTTATCAATATTAGATTTTAAAAGCATTTTTTTATGTAACAAAATAGGTGTCGTCAATATCTTGGAAAATATTATTATTAATACTTAAGAGTTTAACTGAACCATGTTTTCTTTCTGCTAATTCTTTTCTTTATAATTCTTTAACATTCAAATTTAGTTAAATTTTACACAAGTTTCAATTCATCATATCAACTTTCAAATAATAAAATTTAACAAACAATGATGTTATATATACGATTTTAAAAAATGTTTTCATGCCGCGCGTAGCGCGGCTTTATTAGCTAGTTAATTTAAAGAGTAACTTGTACATGAGATTGGTACTACCTTGAGATTAAAAGTATTTCTAATATAAATACAGGAGGGTAGATATGTAAATTCAAAATAAATCATTAGTATTTACAAAATTGCCATTAAATATATATGGGAAAAGGATATAACCTAACCTTAAGGAGTTACCTGATGTCATCCGCACACCCATTTTTCTCTAATTTCAATATATAGGACACGCTAATTTTGTAATTATAATTGTAATGTGCATTTTAACTGCACAAGTACGACTCACTTGAAAAACATAAATTGTAATGTGCATTTTCCCTCATAATTTAATCTTATACAAAATTTTATGTTACATATATGTTTTTATTATTGAAATAAGTTTTTTAATTTTTTAAATCTCATGCAAACAAATATTATTAATATTATTATTATTATTATTTATTTTAATTATTACTTTAAAATGCATATTAGTAGAATAGATTTTTTTACAACTTTTATACAAAGTTTACTTATAAAAAATGTTTTCTAAATTTTATATAATTTTTAACTATATTATAATTATAACATGTGCGATGCATAGATGCTTTTAATATTTTATCTTATTATTCATATTTTTATAAATATTTTTTAATTATTAGGAAAAGAAATTACAGAAAATAATAAAATGTAATAAAACATGTTTTACAGTATTCTAAACGATAAAATTTAAATTTTTAACTATAATATGTTGTTGACGGGAATTTCTGGAAGTAGCTTATAAGATAATATAAATATTTAATAATAATTTGTTGAAAGTAGATAATATAACTTTTATTTATAATATGTTATTGACAAACATCAAACCTTGAATTTGTAGGAGTAGCTTATAAATAATATAAAAAAGGGAATTAATGTTTAGAAAATGAGAAATTAATGAGAAATTTGAATTTGTAGGAGTAGGAGTAGCTTATAAATAATATAAACATAAATAATATGTTTAGAAAATGAGAAATTAATGTTGTCCGTGATATTTCTATAAAAAGGGAATTTAATTAGAAAAAGTAGAAAAGATGATACGTTTTAGTTGAAAGGTAATCGGTTAATTCTTAATATTATAATATTATTATTTATTTTTAATAAATAGAAACGTCCGTGATTTAATTGGAAAAAGAGAGGTTTTAGTAAGAGAAAAAAAAGGGTAACGTATTTTGGTTGAAAAAGTTAACAGTCCATGTTATAATTGGAAAATATAGACTTTAGTTAAAAAAAGAGAAAAGGTAACGTGTTTTGCAAGAAAATGGTAATTGATTAGTTAATAGTAATTATTATATAATTATGTTATTTTATTAAAAAAAATTACTCGTATTGTTTTTTAAAAAAGGAGAAACTTTAGTTAGATAAAATGTAAAAGATATTGTATTTTACCCGAAATAGGAAATTTTTTTGTTATTGAAAAATTGGAAAAAGTAATATGTTTAACTTGAAAAAGGTAATTGATTAATAAAGGAGAAATTTTAGTTAGATAAAATATAAAAGAAATTGTATTTCACCTGAAAAAGAAAATTATTTAGTTATTGAAAATAGAAAAGATAATATGTTTAACTTGAAAAAGGAAATTGATTAGTTATTAGGATAAATTTTATATGTAATTGAGTAAGGGTAAATAAGTAAAATCAACAGGTACCATACCGACCGACCGACCAAACTTTTAATGTTTCGACAAGTTAGACTTATAAAAGAGAAGGGAAGAAGTGTGAAGAGAAGATACTTGTTTTACTATAGAGGAGTAACAAGAGAGAAGGGAAGAAGTGTGAAGAGAAGATTGATGAAGACGGGAATTTGCTTTACTATAGAGGAGCAACAAGAAGTTTCTAGTCATTTGCTTATTAGGACTTATGTAAATTTATGTTCTTGATTTTAGTAGGGCACTTTTTTTTCCCTTGAGATTTTCTCTCATGGAGTTTTACTTTTGTGGGGTTTTAATGTGGCCTTATTTGATGAATATAAAAGTTTTTTATTATCTATGCTTCTGAGAGAATCTCTTTCCTATAGATCGTACTATCGGCTAAGCATATCTTTTGGTTAGATAATGAGCTTTATTATCCTTTGAAATGTATTATTTAATTTTATATCAATGAAACGATTTATTGTTTTAGAAAAAAAAAACTTATTGGACTAAATCAACAAAAACGAAAAACATTTAAAATTAGAAACAAAGTGAAGAATATGTTATGCAATTATAATGCTAATTTTGACAAAACCACTCCATTATTGAGTCCACAATAGAAAAATGTGTCGTTTTGTTGTTTGAATTACTTTGACAATTTACTCATATGAATATAAAAACCGCATTATAAGTATAATTATTGTTTTTGATTTCGTATTTCTCTGACTCGAAAATGATGGATTTGGACATTAGAATTAACATACTAATTTAAATTTATTACGACTCGTTGTGTATTTTCATTTAAATTATTATCACCTGAAAAACTTTGTTTCATAAAAATTATTAATTATTTTAAAAGAATTTTATTCAATTGCTAAAATAATTTGAATCTTAATTTATCATCTGTTGCTAATAATAACTCAAAAAAGATTAAATTGTTGCTACTCAATTTTAATAAAAAAATAATTTTTATTAAATTTCATATTACAGTAGCTATTATCGGCAGAAGTATCCATACATTCCAAATATTTATGCTACAATTGAACATTAAATTTTAAAATTAATGATTTAAACCAAAATAAAATTGTTATAAAGTAAAAATGCAAAAAAAACAAAGAATAAAAATTAGTTGATTTATATTTGACAAAAGGACCTAGCTAAGCCGGTCCATATCCTGCTATATAGGTTGTCCCAACTTTAGAGCCCCTGTATGTACGTCCTAGTTTCGTGTTATCCAAATGAGCCCAATAGTATTTTCTTGCGGATTTCGATCTTGTCATCTTGTATCAAAGTCATAGCTAGAGTCACCCACTCTCATATAGTCCGTACTCCGTAGATCCAATTACTGAATACTGACCTGTGAGTTTGTGACCACACCAAAATTTTCTAAAAATACTGTGAGATTCGACTTTAAACTCGAACCTCAACGGTATTAATACGTATCTATTTAAATTTCGACTAAATTGAAAATATTTAGGAAAAATTCGAAAAAAATTATGGAAATTCGAAATTTTTTATTCAAGGGTTCATTTATGCAACATTTCGTAATTTATGGATCAAAATGTAATTAATTATTCTGAATTTACCAAATTATCAGGGGCAATTTGGTAAAAATACACGAAAGGGGTGCAATATGCAACGCCCAAACATGTTGAGGGATGCAAAGTGCAATTGTTGAAAGTATTGGTATCAAAGTGACTTTGGTCCGAACCAAAGGGGTGCGTTTTGCAATTTAGTCTTAAATTTCTGTTATCAACCATCGTCGATATTCAGTTGAGCAGTTTGAGTAAAAATATTACTCCATCCGTCCCTCTCATTTCTTTACGGTTACTATTTTGGGATGTCCCTCTCATTTCTTTGCATTACCCTAAATAGTAAGTTTATCCCACTATTACATCCACTACTTTGCCCCACTACCTCATATTTAATAATAAAAAATACTATTATACTCATTACTTTTCTCCACTATCTCAAATCTATTATTAAATATTGATAGATCCCACCACTTTACCCACTTTTCATATAACTTTGCTTATTTTTTATGTATTGTCTTTGTCTCCATGTCCTCCTCCAATGTAAACAAATGAGGGGGACGGAGGGAGTAAGAGAAGGCCTTTAGAATTGAGAGAAAACAGGAAGGTGGAAGCTAGCATTTTACTAAAAAATATGGTACTTATACTTTCAACTACGACTTCGATAAATCTTATGTGTCAAATAGCTAAACGTTTTGATGCAGCTTATAATAGTAAACATTTGAACAACATACGTCAATTTATTCAACAATCTGATATTCACACTTGCGGCACAGTTTCTTCCGAATTGGTTACATATGATGCATAACACAACAGAACTACAACTCTACAAAAGACTAGTTTCTTATTAATATCAACCAATTTGCATTAGCTCGGCCTAAGAGGGAACTGAAGAGAAACATACAACCCCCAGCTCAATCATTTTCCAGAGTATTACCAAAACAGCTAAACTATATGATATATTCTCATAATTGTATTCCGAAACATTACAACACTTACAGCAGCTAACTTCCAACTTGAAGGCCTGTCTCTAGCGACCATAACATAAATTGGACTTGCAGAATTTCGCTACCTGAGATTGTTTTTCCTCTGGATAATAACTTCGGGGTGATCCAGAAGATCACAAAACCAAAAGAGTTTCAGTACAGGTAGTGAAATGAGTTTTTCTAGGCAAGTACAATGCTACGACTCCATGTACAGAACAAAATGAAAAAAATCATGGCAAGACAATAATGCAGTAAGAAATACTAGCACAGTAACTAAATGAATTCGCCAAATCCAAGGAAAAGAAGATCTAATATTATCGTAACTTATACCAAGTAAAACAAAAGGCAATACCAACTATGATTAAATTCAGCAGGCAGTAACATTAATGCAAAGGATTAATTCTGCTACCTCATCACAACTATGATAGTCTAGATAAATAAATGTATATATTTGTATTCAGTAACACGCATGGAAGAATCATGTAGGAATCTAAAGACAAAACACAATATAGTGGCGGAAACATTTATTTATCTACAACCAAAGTTGGCACCATCAGGATTCAAGATTGAAGGATCTTATTATCCAACCTTGTTGCGACATTAAACAAAAGATTCATCAATTTCAGACCTACGTTCACAACACAGTAAGAAGTCCTCAGGCTTCGGTACTACATTAACATGCCTGCAAGAATATTAGTGCATTATCATCAAGTACTACATATTCTATCAAATTTCACCTCAGCATGAATCATGCCTTCATATATTCAAAGTTTCTAATATCTGGTAGGTAATGAGTGAACTGTGACAAAGAATGTTTATTATTTAGGCATTAGAACATACGACAATGTTTACCGACGCAATAGTCATCAAACAATTAAAAGCTTTTACCTTGTATTTATAATAGAGCTGCTGCAGGCTATCATTTTACTACCAGAAAAGACTGCATCTTGAGAACAATTAGCAGGTATACTGCTTGGTTATTAGAGGAGCTATGCATTGTTCACTACAAACTTTAAAACAACGTGCTAACAAAGTTAAAGTAAACGTAAACAGACATTAGGTAGGAAGATGACAGAGTTTACAAGCTACAACGTTACTTCTACAGTGATTCCTGATAAGTGGCCAGGCTATGCTCACCAAATTGCAAAATGCTTTAAAATTACACCCTTAGAAACCTTACATTCAGATGCAGCTTTGTGTTAGCAATATGAAACAGAAGGCCCTGCAAAAGAATACCGAGAAGAAACAGGTGTAGAACCTGATTCAGGTTCATCCCCAAGCTGGTGCTGTCTATTGTAAATTGATAGGGCACCAGAAGCATATCTTGAATACAACCTTTCTCTTGCATCTGAAACTATTCTGCCTGAATTCCATCTGCTATCATTGGCATAAGGCTCTCTCCATTGCATATTATGTACAGGCTCTGGCGGCGAAAACAGATACCGATTAACCAACGAACTGGTGCTATCCTGGTAGGAATTATATATTTCCGCATGGTAACCATCTAAAGGAGGTCTAAATTCCACTGTGTCACTCTTTCGAGGTACTTCATTCCGGCCCCTGAGTCCATAAGTTCGATAATCTTTTTCGCTGAGAAAGAGTTCATCAGAATGAGTACTCCCTCTAGGCACTAAAGTTCCAAACCCACTTAAGGAAGCAGGGTCCCTACGTTGCTGCTCCCATTCCCGATTAGCTCTATAAGGATCAGAAGCATGTCCTGGAATAGAAGAGTTAGGCTTTTCTCCCAGAAGCCCAAAGCTTCTGTATTCTTTTTCCGAAAGAAACAGTGAACTAGGAGAAGCCACATGGTCTGTTGCAGCATGCGCCGCTTCTCGTGATGCTGGTGGTTGAAAGTAGAAATTTTCTGAAGGACCATGAAGAGAAGAATTTGCTTCATATTGCAATGGCAGGACAGGCTTAAACAGGCATGCCAGTTTCGTCACCTACATGAAACAGGGAAAGACAGGTTAAAACTACGCCAAAGATCAACAACTACATTTCGACAGACAGAAAAAGAAACATATATAATATTAAGTAGCAAATGAAGAAAGGAGCTGTCGCACTTGCTCAACAGTCAATTCAGTCTTGAACTTGTGTGTTTTCTCATCATAGTTATCCCTGATTGCTTTCTTAAATGCATTCTCGGGTAATGGCTGGCAGTCCTTGTGAATGCTGAACCGAACCTAAAAAATTAATTAAAGCAACAAATGAGTTTAGGATTCCAGAGGATCAGACCCGCAGAAGGTAAAAAAAAAATATACAACAGACCTGAGCAGGGAAAGCCCCAGCAAAGGCAGCTGGTTCAAGCTTCATGCCACCAACAGAAGATGCCTTGTACATTCCATACAGAAGCCTGGAGTCAAAATCATATAAGAAAAGCGGGAGTCCAGGTTTGATACCCATTACGACCTCTTGTTTGTTTGTTGAGACACCCATCACCCCGTACCGAAAACAATCTGGTTTAGTTCTCCCATTGCACATAAATATCAGCCCACCAAGATTTCTCTCCGCCTTATGATCCCTCCAGGTACGTTCTTCGCGCCTCGGATTCTTTACAGTGTCTCTCTTACTGTCTTCCTTAATTTGATTATCTTTTTTATTTGTAGGCTTTTCACGGTCTCCACCTTGGACTTCAGTAATCTTTACGCCTTTCTCACGAGAAGAATTTTGAATTCTGGACTTCTTCTTTGGGGTTAGTTTTTTAATAAGCACGGGATTTTTAGTGGATTCAGCAAGATTTCTTTTTTTCCTATCATCATTCGCTTGCTTCTCTTCTTCATTTAACCTTTTTCCATTGTCTTCAAATTGATCTTGACCAATTTTTAATCCTTTCTTCAATCTTTTTTTACCTGCAGACTTTTGATTAGCTGACGTCTTGACGATTTTGTCTTCAGGCTTCAGAGATTGCAGAGTTTTCTGTTCAGATGGTAACTCTGGTCGAGCAGATTCAGCAACATTTCTTATTTTCTTCTTATTTTTTCTTGGGGCCACCATAGTTTTCCCTCACAACCAAGCTTCAAAAATGCAAGAAATCTTTATAAGTGATAACAAGTGATGCAGGAAAATAATGATAGTAAGGAATTATAAAAAGAAAAATCATTAAATAGAAATATAAGATAAGCTTGGTAGATTAAGTGCAGAAAATCCACCATGCCGGGGGTTTTGCAAGAGAGGGTAGATTATGGATCATAAGCCCTAAATTGATATTCAAAATGTTACCCTACCTTTAATACTAATGAGTAATGACATATTTTGCATTATGACTACGTCTTGCTGTAGATTAGGTTCTCTCTCTCTATATATATGTATGCATATTCATTAACTTTAGCTTTAATAAACAGTAAGTTAGTAAGGTAATAAAATATCAACTACGTTTAAGAGAGATGGAAGTATAGACATAAGCTATGTAATTTAACTTCACAAGTAAATTGATAACCACCTGAAGCTGTACAAAGATTAAAGACACAGGACTTACGGAATAAAAGAGTAAAAGGTAAAACCTTGGTGGATTAACAACATAAAATCCAAAACCCCATGGGTTTCTCAATTGCAAATCAGAAGAATATGAATAGATCACAACCCCAATTATGAAGAGATTAAATAACAACTTAACAATAGAAATCAATAAGCTCCAAAAATTATATAAAATTACATGAGGAGAACGTAAAACTAATCCACACAATCAAGAAATTGCTCCTTACCAATGTCCATCAATAGCTGCTACTTCATAATAATCCGCCACCATGACAAAATAAAATACAACTCAGTTTCATACCCTATCAATTCAACCTAGAAATTGACTAACATATCTACTTACATAACATGAAACTTCATAATAAATTACAATAAACTTTACTCTCGTATAATAACATATAAAGATACAAATTAATCTTTAAATTCTTGCTTAACGCTACTACTCTCCTTCGAAGCATCTGCATACTTCTTTCACTTCACATATACTCTATGCTATGACTGGTCACATTAATACAAATCTTTCGTTTATTTAAACAACTACACTTATACACACCACAAACGATTGATTTTAGAGAACTGCACTTATTATTTGACTAATAAATAAATCAATTTACCTTTCCAAACGAAAATCAAATCAGTCTTTAACAAGCGGTTTTTCCATCTTCAGTCAACAAAAATCAATCCTTTGTCTCACATATAACAAAAAAGAGTCTATATTAGTTTGTGTCAAATACTAGAAGTCAAGACTAGCACATAAGTCAGGGGTTGGTTTAGTTAGGCATGAACAAAGTCATGGTTAGGCAAGAGTTAGTATTGAAGATTAAGGCTTCAATATCTCTATATATAGCCCAGCATTCCTCTTGTATTTTTTACATCAATACACAAGCTATAAGCTTGCTTCCTTCTCTCTTTCTCAGATTCTAACATGGTATCAGAGCAGGTTGCAACATAGGAGAAGAAAGGAGGAAGAAACAAGCTCAGAAACTGCCCAGAAACAGCAGAAACTGGGTCAGTTCTTCAAAAATAAAAAAAACTCAAAAAACAAAACATATGGAAACACAAACTGATCATACCTCGTGGTAGTTTACACACCCAAAAGCCACTAGAAAAAATCAAATCTGCAAGAACACCACACACGCGCCTCCACGCGCCTCCCCACGCGCGGCAGCGCCGGAACACGCGCGCCACGCGCCGACGCGTGGGGACCCTTCCGGCCGGTTTCTGGCGAAGTTGCTTCAGGCTTTCTTGATCGTCTCTTGATTTCGAGTCTATATGTGGTACTATTTCTTTAATCTGAGCAGTTTGATTTTTCTGTCCATTTTCTGTTGTTTTTTGTCAGAGTGTCTGTTTGATTTTCTGTGGTTATTTCTGAGTTATGGGCTACTGACCAACTCAGATATATTGATACCGATTGTGTCTGTTTAGGTTGGTTTTAGCTATATGTGTTTAAAATAGAGGGCTATTAAAACAAGGGGCAGCTCTATCTGTGTTTTTTGCAGCCTCTATTTATTTTAAGTTGGCTATTTGTTTAAAGCCGTTATAGTTTATTTTAAAGGCTATTTGTTTAAAGCCGTTATAGTTCATCATGCCTACCGACGCCGACGCACCAAAGGATGTTGTTGCTACAAGTAACAGTAAATCCGGATTTCATAGTAACCCGTATGTGAATCCAAAATTTGATGGGAAGAATT